>CM042223.1:5643497-5828497 GCA_023566465.1 Cottus gobio | reverse complement strand
AGCAGACAATTCAAACTGAATTAAAATATATTCAATTGTATAAATATATAGACATCGATTTATAAACGACCAAAATGTCAATCAATTTAAGTTACTTTTTCGGAGAGTGAATAGAGAACTCAGAGAAGGCTGTTGGGGGGGCCGGGGTGTCCTCGGGGTCAGGTGGTGCCCCCTCGGTCCTCATTAGATCGGGATGGTCTCAGCTGTACCCATCCATCTCAGGGGCCCCGCAGGCCCCCGGCCTGGGAGCCTGGGAGCCCGGGAGCCCGGGAGCCCTAAACCAACACCGAGGGAGCTCAGAGAAAGGTGAGCTGCTGTCCCCGTCACCTGTCGCTGTCGGGACACATCGGCAGCCCCGGCCTCCTGGCTGCAAACCGGTGTGTGTGTGTGTGTGTGTGTGTGTGTGTGTGTGTGTGTAGGCTTGGCTTCTTGTCTGGATCCAGGTGACAACCCTCTCTAGATGAAGGCTTCTTTTGCCCAGAGGGGAGACATAAAGTCACAGTGCTGCATGCTCCTTTATCTCCGGGGGAAAGAGGTTTGCAGACCTCAAAGCAAAAAAGGGAAATGGCTGGGTTTTTTTTTCAGCAGGAAGGGGCGGCAATATGACTCTTTGTTTGCTCCAGAGTCAATGATCAAAAGCTTTTTATGCTTTGAAGTTATCTCACAGACACACTTCTGTATAGGATTGGATGTGAACAGCCAGCTTGAGTTTTTCTTTGTTTCTTGTCCTGAAAGCAGACGAGCAGACATCTCAACTCATTCATTCATCAAGACAATTACACAGAGACACCATGACTTAGAACGCTTCACAATAAAAGACCTGGTTTAATAACAATAACAATTTTCATGGTTCATTACAGGAGAAAAGTGGGAATAAAAGAAGGGCAAAGAAGAACATATCAAGGAGAAGCCATAAAGTTATTAAACTAAGAAGAGGACAAATATGTGGGTTTTAAAGAGTAGTCACATGATTCAGGATTCACAAGAGAACAAATAAAATGAAGGAGAAGAAGAGAGATATCCTAAAACTCTCCAGATCAAGCTCCAAACATTTCCCATAATGCAACTTCACAGTGTTGTTGATTAGATCCTCCGTCCCTTTAGATTCATACTGACAGGCCATACACAATAATTTTGAAAATTATTGTTTATGTTGCTTTAACCCCATTTGGGTGTTTTGAATACTGTGAAGTCCATTCTTGCTTATCGTAGCTGAGGGAGAAATTGAGATTGACATTTCAATCAATGACCATTGTTCTTTAATTAGATTTTAAATGTGCATTGATTTCACCCATACAAGAGGTATTGATGCAAATGATCTAATACAGGGCTCAGAGCAAGAACAATGGATCGGCAGCTGGTTAGCAAATGGTGGATTCTCCTCCTCTTTTTTTTTTTTTTTTTTTTTTTTGGGCTGAACCATAATTACAGATTATAGCTCTTTGTTGCTACGTGTCGTACCTGTCGCCTCATAACGGGACGGGCAGGATCCCGGTGAGCAGCGTGAAGTCCTGCTGCTCTGTGATGCTTCTGTTTCAGGACTCTGGTGCCACCTCCACCTTGCAGATGGAGTTGGTTTAAGCACCGGCAAGTGAGAAAATCCTCACGACTCACAGGAGCTCACAGGAAGTGTCGTTTAAGGGCCATTTGAAGAAATGAACTCTGAACTCTGCAGTATATCTTCTGGGGATATCTGAGGGTTTACACAAAAACTGATGAAATGCAGAAATGATGTGACGTGATGAGATGAGAAACACACACACGTGAGGCTGGCATTAAAAGAACGGCATAAATCTACTTATAAAAACGACACAAAGAGAAGATTGAAACAGCGTTTGTTATGTTAACTTTCAAAATGACACAATTTGACTTTTGGGTTGCAAAATGAGTGTTTTCTTTTGTCTGCTGCTGTACTTCTTCTGTGTTGTTTCACTCCTTTTCAACCACTTTGTATCCTTAAGTTTCAAAATATCCTACAAACACATTAAAGACTGTCCAGCCTATCGCTAACGGTCTCAGTTAAATTAAGCTAATGCCTTCAAACAAAGCATGCATTGATGTTAAAATGCCACTTGCGCAGAACAAAAGGACAGATAAACTACAACAAACTGTTTTAAATGGACACAGGCTTATCACAAGTGGGAAACACATGCAGCCAACTGTTAAAGCTTTGTGAGGACCTCACACACAGACGAGGGCCGTCCAACACCTCAGCTGTCTGTTGACATGTGGGTGCAAGCGCCACGATGTCCAGAGGTGTGCAAAACACACAGAGGAAATTAAATCCACTCGCCACCACCAAGTGAAAAAAGGGAGGAAGAGAGAGAGAGAGAGAGAGTGCTGAATTTATATTTGCTCTTCCCCTCATTTCACATTGACAGAAAGAAAAAAAACTACAGCAGGAGCCACCTGGTTCACAAGAAAAGCCGGTTTCACGCGTGAAGCCAAAGTCTGGCTTTTTTCCGGCAGTGTGTTCCCTGTTCACACCGTCGGCTCAGTTCCACGTAGGTGAGAAGGATGCCAGATGCTGCAGTCGGACCAGACAGCAGAAGATGACGCTTGTTGTTGTTGTTTTGGAGGGATGGAAAGGAGAAGCGCCCCTGAACAAAGAGTCTTCTGTGATGCAGCCGTCCAGCTGAAATGGGACCATGTTGTGGCGTTAGTCTTAAAATGTGATTTTTACACCACACAAGGACCTCTTGGGATTATTTTCTGGGTGCATGTAATGTTGCCTTTCTCTCCCTCGTGGTCTTTTTAGCTAACATGACTGATCATGATTTATGTAAACTATAATAAAACTGTGTATCCTCTAAAGCAGTGATGTACCCCAAGTGGATATAGTATAATACCCTGTAACCAGTGCAAAATAATTTTTGGTTGAAAAAAGATGTAATATATACAATTATCTTCCTGAATTTACGCATATATTTTATTGAATATGTATTAAATAATTATTTTTAAATTAATTTTGAATGGATGCTAATTTTACATATATATATATATATATATATATATATATATATATTAATCTGTCTGCTTTATTTGGGAAAATCAGATCAAGTAAGCTTTTAGTATGGAAGCATTTTGTTAGACTTGTAGGTTAATTTCCCATTTGTGTCATCTAAATACATATTTGGCCTTAAGCCTCTTTCTGTGTGCTGTCAAACAAACTGAAGTCTCCTATAAGAAGAACTTCTTAACCATCACATATTTTCAGAATTGCAGATAAGTGGTCATAGAAAACATTTTAGGTGAGCAAGGGCAGAGCGAAGGAGAGGAAAGGAATTCATGCAATATTCCAGCGTTCCAACATTTATGTCTCGGGTTCAATCCCCAAAAACCTCCTGTCATTCAGATTCCCGGGCAGCTTGACCAACGCCAATCCTGGACCCTCGTGAAGGAGTCAACATATGGAGAGACGTTGGCATTCCGGCGCAGTTGGGAGACAACGAGACGCCAGATGCTTCGCTTTTATTCGTACGTGTCCGCTCCATCATTTGGAGGTATGGTAGCCCAAGCAGGACAAAGGGCCAAGGCCAAATATCTTGGCTTTGTGGGGACAACAGCTGGGAGGAACAAACCAGGAAGTCGCTCCACTTCATTAAAGACCCAGCAGGAGAGCAGCAGAGCTTCTCTCGCTCTCCTCCCACTCTCTCCATCACTTTACTCCTCCCTCCTGTCTGTCGTTACATGCTAAATACGCACCCTCCCTCACCGGCGCTGGTGTGTATCATGAGAATATGAAGACCACCTAAATTAAATTTGATTTTTTTTATTTTGTCACCAGATCAGCAACACTAATTCCATGTTTATCTTATGACATCCAAGAACACTAACGTTACAAATAGTTACATCATCACTAACGTCGATACAATATATCTGATAAAATATACTTCTCATCAAAATATATTCAAATACAACAACACAAGGCAAGTTGAAGTACTCTTCTTTTATTTTACCCTGTAGAACATCTCATAAAACTAAAACAAAAAGGCTCAAAATCAGGTGAAAAATTAGGGAATCATCCATAAAACATGGTTCAAAATATAGATAATGGAGCTATGAACTTGTTCTTTGGTCCACCCGTTCCTCATGTCACAGCTACCTCACCAGCTCTATTGTTTGTGTGTGTGTTTGTGATTCTTGGCTGATAATGACGAGCTCTGAGACCTCTAAGCTCCTCTGATCTGATCCTCATACAGTGTGAAAGTGTTCACCAGCGCTCTCCAGCACCTCTAATCTTCTCCACAGCGGATCCTTGCAGCTGCATGAGTATGTCACCTCCTAAAAAAAGTGTGTTGTCTGTATTAATAATCTTAATTGAATTTATTTCACTCCCTAGTATCACTAATTTCCTGCTCATGTGACCCTGCTTTATGGAGAGAAAAACCCACCACCGCACACTCATCCCCAAGTAGCCTACAAGTCCAAAAACAAACACACACACACACACACACACACACACACGCACACACACACACACACACACGCACACGCACACGCACATCGTGCTTTTTTCTTGGTGTCTTCTCTCCATAGTAGCCGCTCACTTCATGATTTGCTCGTTTAGTGAGTGATGGACAGATCCCCCCTCAGCACCACAAAAGAAAACACCTGTTAGAAACTGCTTAATCCTAGACAGCGGCCCTGCTCTTGGGGTTCTCGGGGGCCTCCCGTCTAATCCGTACAAGGGCACCGGGCCAAGGCCAGGACAGATTAGACCCCCAAAATCCATCTATCCATCCATGCGCACACACCTCCGAGTCTGCCCCCATAAAGAGTGCTTGAATCGGCCCCTTAATCCTTGGACTCGGTGGAGCCCTCCAACCAGCACACCTTCCCCCCCCCCACCCCGCCCCCCCAGCCCAAACCTAATCTCCATGCATCCCCTTCACACACTCAGACCTGGCCCAGCCCTCATTTAGCCACCCCACCTCCTTTCCCCCCCTCCCTCGGTGGGACTGAAAGCCCATTGATTTGTTGATTTCTCTTCTTTTGTCTGCGGCCGGCCGAGTGTTAACGAGACATCCAGGGTCCGGGGCCCAGTGCCAGGACTTTTGGCATGGGAGCTTAAGGTCCTGATCTGGGCATCTGTCACTGGCCAGTGCCCCTCGTCCCTTGTGGCTCTGGGAGAGGCCTTCAGTTCATTTTCAGTCCCAATTAAACTGAGTTCAACCAGGAAAAGAAAATATAAAACAAATACTTGAAAATGATGTATTATTTTGTATTGTTTAAGTTAAACAATATTGTATTTGTAAACAATAACTATAATAAATAATGCTAATAAAAATGATATACATTAAAATAATAATACAATAATTGTATTGTATCTTATTTAAAAAATAAAAAGTTGTACTTAACTAACTTTTGAGTGTATTATCAGCACATAAATACAAAGAGGAAACACACACACACACACACACACACACACACACACACACACACACACACAGATAAACAGATCCATGCATGTCCATGTATACACACAGCTGTTTATTTACATACACACTCATATAGATATTAAAAATAGTCTGTGCACCTGTCTGAATTCAGATGCGGTCGACATAATCTGCTAATTTATAAGAAGAGATATTTACATGAATATGAGCCCAGACCAATAGTCAATGATTGGGTCAGGATATCAAGGTGATGCCTATTATTACATATTAGTTTTTCCTCTTTATTGATAATAAACATTAATGCTATGAAATGAATCAGAGCATGGTTAAATTTGAAAAAAAAAAACATTGTCTAATACCAAGAACATAAATATTCAACCAAGTTGGTTGAAACAATGACAACGATTAAATGCAATAAAAAATAAAAGGTGTTTTTCATTATTGCCCTTGTATAACTATGCCAGAAGGGGTAATCATGAAATAAATCCTAAAGTCTCATCATCATGGTGTTTTGGTGTTAACTTTTGTCTAATACGTTAATGTGTTCACTGCAAATTCAATATTTAGTATGATTTTATTTTTTAAATAAAGAGGTAAATGTAAAAAATAATAGATAATCTGTCAAGATTAAACAATCCAGCAACCATACCATCACCACAGAGTACGTGCATAACAATTCATAAAGGAATTCATGAGCCGGAGTGAAGCTTCCCACCCAGAAGTTAACTCATCCTGTGTCGCCATCTAGTGGCGAGAAAGCTGAACTGCAACCTGTGGTGTCTGGATTTTATAGGAAGATTGAATTTAACATACTGTTTCAATACACCACCTCCATGTTGTGTATATTGTGATGGCTTTTGAATGAGACTGTTTACTTTAACATTAAGTAATTGTGTCACAATAAGCCAACACTTTGATTATGATATCTGCTCTTGTGTTTATGCTTGTGTTTCTAGATTAAAAACTATTAACGGAAAGGAACTACTTCTTGAATTGCGTATTATATCGTGATTTCAGTTAAATTAAATATGTGTCTGTTCAGTATCCAGTGATTTAAATGGCTGAGGGTGCTTGTTTTGTAGAGGCAGTACTTTGCAAAAACTGAAAGAAAAACTATAAAAACTGAAAAGTGGTGAGTGCATATATATTCGCTTTGCCATGAAACCCCTAAATAAGATCTGGTGTTACCTTCAGAAGTCACATAATTAGTGAAATAAGGTCCACCTGAGTGCAATCTAAGGGTCACATGACCTTTCACATGATCTAACTGAGCACAATGAAGAGAACCAACACCCATCAACCAGGTAAGGAGGGCATGAATCAGAGAGGAGCTGTAAAGTCAGCAGAGAAGCCATAACCCCCACAGAGATGGGCCTGTAATTAAAAAAAAGCCTTTGTGGAAAGAAAATAAGAAATATTTTCTTTTCACACCACTTTTCAGTGTTTTTAAATTTTTTGAAAACAAGTAATTTTCATTTCACTTAATCTTTTTGTAATGTTTGTGTAGGTTTATTACATAAAATCCGAATATAAACCCACTTTAATTCCAGGTTGCAATGCAAGTAAAGAGGAAGACTTTGGTTGAATACCTTTGCAAAGCACCGTAAACATGTAAATAAACAGGACCGTGACAGCAATACACCAATACATCATTTACTGAATCCAGACCAGAGCCATTCAAGAAGAAAAATATGGCTTTTATTGAATAAGGCACATAGGAATGTTGTTTTAATGAGGACAGAAAAAGGAGATTTGAACTTTACAAAAGTACCAAAACTTTCTTGAAGTACTTTTTAAAAAGGTCAGTATTAAAAGAAAACATTCTCGTGCATCAAACAGTAACTAGATGACCACAGAGTTACAGAACTGCATTATAACTGCATCAAAGTAAAACGGCTCACAAACAGGGAATGACGCACATGTTAAGCTAGTGACAAGAAGCCACAACAACGTTAGCTTATCTTTTAACAGCACCTCTCACACTGTGTGAACTAACTCACATCCAGTCATCCGCCAACAGCTTTAGACAAGGAATGCATCTTCAGACAGAAAAAAACATGTTTCATAGTCCGGAAAGAAAATAAAATGCTTTGGTATTTTTCTTGTTGTGTTAAAACACATGCTTTAAAAAAAAAAAAGATTAAACACATTTGCATTGGAACGAGGTTGCAACAAGTTGAACTTCAAGACACTGGATACAGAAGTTGCCGGTTTCCAACGCTGAGCGTCTGGACTGGACGGGCTAGTTGGAGATGACGTTGTCACATGGCAGCAGAGGGGCGCCAACCCGCTTAGCGCATTCGTTCTGCAGGAAGTAAGACGCAAACATTTAGTCCAGTTAGCTAAATCCCAAAGGCTTTTTCCTCAAAGCAACGGTTGGATTTTGAGAACTGTGCTTGTTCCCTCACTTCTGTTCGGTAAATTTGAAGTTACCGCCAGCAGCAGCGCCTAGCTTAGCCTAGCCTAGCTTAGCCTAGCCTAGCTTAGCTTAAAAATGGGAAGTGATGGATCACATCTGTTCCTGCGTCTTCTCCATAATGAATGTTTGAGTAACGAGAATATCACTCAACAAAACTATCAATACAACCTGTAGGAGCTATTTGTTTCATATTAGTATTTAGTTATTATTGTTTCATTATTCTAGTTGTTTGCTTATTTAGGTTAGATTTTTTCATATATGAAGATAGCTTTTTCTCTTGATAGTTTTTAGTTTAGTCTAAGTATTTGTAGTTGTTGTCTAGACTTACTTAGTCTTTTGGTTGTTTATTTGTTTGTTAATTGGGTAACACTGAGGGCAGCTGGGGTTTATACATATAGGAGTAGGCAGGTACAGGACCAGCATGCACCTGGGTAGGCCTATGTGTTTTTTACCAGCACAAGAGAGGCAGCATGGGGAGTCCCTTTGTTCTTTTGTTTAGTTAAATAAATTATCAGAAAAACTGAATCCTGCATGGACAGCTGCGTAATCCACATACCCACAATGCATCAGTGGCCCTTTGATTTATGTTTTGTTTTGATTTATTGGACAAATGGCCACTACACAACCTTCATTTGGACTAGTGTGAGAAAACCTCTCCATACATACGTACATTCAGGTCCATAAATATTTGGACATTGACACATTTTTCATTATTTTGGCTCTATACACCACAACAATGGAGTTGAAATGAAACCACAAGAGGTAAACCATTGGTGAGCCTCAAAAACAGGAAGACCAGATTAGAGTTTGCCAAAAAACATCTAAAAGAGCCTGTACAGTTCTGGAAGAACATCCTATGGACAGATGAGACGAAGATAAACTTGTACCAGAATGATGGGAAGAGAAGAGTATGGAGAAGGAAAGGAACTGCTCATGATCCAAAGCATACCACCTCATCAGTGAAGCATGGTGGAGGTAGTGTTATGGCGTGGGCATGTATGGCTGCTAATGGAACTGGTTCCCTCGTATTTATTGATGATGTGACTGCTGACAAAAGTAGCAGGATGAATTCGGAAGTGTTTCGGGCAATATTATCTGCTCATATTCAGCCAAATGCTTCAGAACTCATTGGACGGCGCTTCACAGTGCAGATGGACAATGACCCGAAGCATACTGCGAAAGCAACCAAGGAGTTTTTTAAGGCAAAGAAGTGGAATGTTCTGCAATGGCCAAGTCAATCACCTGACCTGAATCCAATTGAGCATGCATTTCACTTGCTGAAGACAAAACTGAAGGGAAAATGCCCCAAGAACCAGCAGGAACTGAAGACGGTTGCAGTAGAGGCCTGGCAGAGCATCACCAGGGACGAAACCCAGCGTCTGGTGATGTCTATGGAATCCAGACTTCAGGCTGTCATTGACTGCAAAGGATTTTCAACAAAGTATTAAAAGTGACAATTAGATTTATGATTATATTAATTTGTCCAATTACTTTTGGTCCCTTAAAAAGAGGGTGGCCACATTTTAATTTGTTGTAATTCCTACACCGTTCACCTGATTTGGATGTAAATACCCTCAAATTAAAGCTGAAAGTCTGCACTTAAAGCACATCTTGATTTTTTCATTACAACTCCATTGTTGTGGTGTACAGAGACAAAATAATGAAAAATGTGCCAATGTCCAAATATTTATGGACCTGACTGTATGTTCACAGAGCTGGAATTAATTATAAATGTTAAATGTTTCAGATGACCACTTCATTGTGCAGCTCTTACCATGTAGTTGACGACGTTGATGTGGTAGGGGATCCCGCCCATTTCCTCACACTTCTTCATGTTCATCCTCTCCGGGTCTCCAGCAGCCAAAACGGGAGCGCTGGGGTCAGCCTGAGACAAACAGCACCAATCCAATGAAGGCCGGAGCATTTAACATTTTCTTTCAAAAATAATACAACTTAGCGAGTTGCAATCGTTGGTCATCATCTTCATATATTTTGTTCTCCTAATGAGTCTGTATTAACATGGCAGCCGGGGGGTCTACTCACAGGCTCCAGCCCTCTCTGGATGGACAGAAGGTCTGACATCCTGTCGCCGAACCCGGGAGCAAAGTTTTCTGGGTTAATCGCAACGAAACACTGACCCTGAAAATACAAAAGCAGGAATGACAACACTGTGAAAGGACAAACAGAAAAGAGAGCAACATCAAATGTCTCACATCGGACTCATTGATTGGGCTTATCGGTTAGATACCAGTGGCTGTCAAAGAGGGTTTAAGCACGTAAAAAAAACAGAGTCCAACATTTCTTTTTATGTTTCTTGGCTGTTTTTGAGAGTTAATCATTTTGACAGCTGTTTTCTGTCCACTATCTAATCAATAATTTGATTTAATCAGCCGTTTAGAAACTGCTTATGCACGAGCTCCAACTCAAGCTGGTGTTGACACTTTGACTAGAGGAACACATGACAAAGAGTCTATTACACAACATTTTAATGTGTGCAAATAAATAGTATTTTCCACTTTAGATAAACAAATGCAGCTATGAGTTATAGGCACATAATGTTCAACCCATTTCTCATTTCACAGACAATAACACAAGGGTTAAGCACGGTTAATATGCTCTCTAAAACACAACAAATAAACAAATAAATAAATAAATAGCGTACCAGGTTTGCAACGCGGTCTGTTACTTTCCACGTGCGGATGTGTTTGCTGTACTGGGCACCGGCCAAGATACCACAGAACACCTCCACCATCATTCCCAGACCGTAGCCTTTGTACCCTCCTGAGGACGACAACACACACACACACACACACTTCATTTACTTCATGTAGAGACAGGATGAATGCAACCGATTGTATCATATATGATACAAGCCCATCCCACCGTGTTCAGGACGACGGTTACTTCCTGTTTCCATCGGATTTGCAGTTATCGGAAGTATATTTTTGTGAGCATGTGTTTTTACATTTCTATGAAAATAGTGGAACACCAAGTTCTCGCCATTCAGAGCAGTGTTTGTATTAAAATAATGTACAATTACTCCTCGATTGTTAAATTATTCACAAGGGTTGGGGAGGAGGAGGAAGATCATTTCAACATCTGAATGTGAGAACAAATTTAAAAGTGTTATTTTTCTTTCTTTTTTTATATTTATCTTGCTTATTGTAAATGTGTACATATGTACAACAAGAGCTACGTGTAACCGGAGTCAAATTCCATGTGAGTGTGAACACACATGGCCAATAAAGCTGATTCCGATTAATAACAGTATGAAGAAATGCTCTTTTATCAGCTGGTTTCCGACCTGTGGCTTCACTTCCTCCAATGGGCACCAGCCCCCCTCCGCTCAGGACCCTCTTGGGGTCGGTGGTCAGCGTGCCCTGAGCGTCACAGCCCCAGCCCTCAGGGATGGTGTCTCCACGCCGCTCATGCAGCTCCACCTGTGCTCATAAAACATTGAGACATTAGAGTTTTCAAAGTTGGAAATACGTTTGTAAAAACTCTCAGTGGCCTCTCAAATGCTAATTTGTTCAGTGGTTTTACAGGATTGTGCTCATGCGACTCGAACTGGTTTCAGATGCATGTCTGAATTAACCAAGTTATTTTATAAATTAAGCTCAGAACTGCTCAGAACTCAGAAAATAAGCCTGATCAACCTCCTTTGGCACAGGTAATGTTATGTTCTGTATGTAAGGCGCCCCTGGTGGCCAATCAGTATAAACCTAGTCTTACCTTTCCGAGTGCCACTGCCGACGTGGCCATATCCAGAACAAAGCTGTCTCCGTCTTTAGCTGGCGCGGCCACGCTGATGGGGTTGGTGCCCAAAGTGCACTGCAAACAGCACCATCATATTCGGGTGAGTCCGAGACCTTGTTTATGGCATGAGGTACAGTTTATTCTGGAGTAATAAATCATATTTTTACCTCTTTACCCCGTGTGGGAACCACCAGTGGGGATGTGTTGGTAAATGACATGCCCTGCAACGGTCAGATGATTATTAGACATTTAGGGATAAGAAACATCACATTTACCTCCATTACTTAATAAAAATGGCATTTTGTTTGAATTAAATCCATAAAAAAAGGCAGATTTCACTCACAATCATGTTTTCCTTCAGAGCTTGCATTGCATAGTATCCGGCGATACCGTAATGGTTGGAGCCTGAGACAGGAGACACGATCATCATCATCGTTTTATTAGTCGGGATTCGTTGACCACTTTAGTGAAGTAAGATTCTTCTTTTTCAAGCTGAAAAGTGATTTTACGTTTTCCTCTCTAAAGTAAATGATATTCATTCAGATCCAAAGCACTGTGTTGTCATCTGACACGACAGTGGTTGTGGTTTGCCTGTTACATGAGCCAAGTTTTTTTTTTTATCACGCAGGTGAACTTTGGCTCAATCCAAAGGCGTTTTTAAATCATTGACCCACAACCAGTTTTCCGCCTGCCGGGACTCACCGTGTGCCACCACCCAGCCGATGCCAGCTTCTTTGGCCTTCTTGATGGCCAGCTGCATGCAGAAGTTTCCCACCACCGGACCCAGGAGGTTCTTCCCATCAACCAGTGCTGTGCCCGCGCTCTCCTTCTCCACCACCGGCTCGCCGTCCTTGGCACAGATTCCCGTCTGGATGTCCTTTACGTACATGTCTGGAGAAACGTACAAAGACCGCAAGCATGATCACCAGATTTAAAGAGAAAAATACCAAATTAAGGAGTCGAAGGCTTCCTTTTCATGCACAGACCTAAGATTCTACAGTACTTCATTAGTCTGACATCGTTTTCAAATATATTCCTGGTGTATATATCATAGTGCATAAAATGTAACTGAGGAAATAAGAGTGGGTCATCAAGACAATACAAAAATAGCATTTGTGAAAAACCTTTTTACATTTTACATATAAAGCCGAAGATATATTTGCTTTTTATGCAAACGTTTGGTGTCTATAGTACTGTTATGTGTTTGTCTGAGCACTTTATTTTATATTTTATATTCTATTGTAAATGTATTATGTTTCTATTTCTGCACTGTGTATATTATTGTTGTTTGTCTAATGTTATGCACGATAAAGCCAAGACAAAATCCTGGTATGTGTAACATACCTGGCAAATAAATGGTTCTGCTTCTGATTAAAAATAAAGTTTATATATATCTTGTGTTTTCAACTGTTTGTGGCTCATTTTGAAACGTTTTCCCCTTTTACTACAAAAATAGTTTCCCACCAAAATGAGGTGAGGAATAAACCATGCAGTGGCTCATTCTGCCTTCATTTTAGATCGACAGCAGTTAGATTGAATGTTTTTGGGCTTTCCAGAGGCAGCGAGTGGTGCTGGACGCCCCTGATATGCAGCTCAACTTTATCATGAGGAGCAGCCATGTGGCGGTTTGCTTCTCACTATGCAGAGCTGACATGAAGCATGAATGTGAAGAGTAGGAATTACATAAATGCCACAATTTACCAACATGTTTTCTTCTCTTTAAAACCCAACACACAGACAATAGAGCTCCACCCACCCATCCTGTTGAGTCCGTGGCTGTAGTGGCCCCTGTGGTCCCCCTCCACCAGCACCTCGGCCAGGCTGCGGGCGTGATGCGGCTGGGTGCCCACGCTCGTCATGCACTTCTCGATAAAGCCTTGCACCTCCGGCTTGCTGATCAGACATCTGCAGAGAGGGAACATTAAGGAGCTGATGATAATATCCTTAAATATTACTTTTTATTTTTTATTTTTTTTGAGAGTGTGCATGTTAAAATAACCAAGACTGAACTTTGCATTTTGAAGTATTGAGGAACGTCAAAATGTGGCGATAAGGCTTGTTTTTAAATTGATAATGGAAGTGTAACATCATATTGTTGTTTTGGTAAACAAATGCTGTGGTAGGTTAATGATTATGACACTTGGCTGTCTCTTTTTATTCTTTCAGGTCCTCCAATAACGACCTAATGGGGTTGCAAATCAAAAATGACTGGTAATTCAGAGCCGGAAAAATAAATCTATTGAGTCAACACTAATGTGTGTTTGTTCTGCTCTTGAAACCGACGTCTGTGTGAGACAGAGCAGAGCAGAGCGTCAACATTTAGGCAACGCAGTCCTTCCTGTGCTCCACATTTTATAGGACTTGACCGAACGCCAGCCTATTAGTTTGAAGTCCATCGTTGCAGCAGCGATTGCACAACCTGTACTCGCACAGTGGATGTGGCTCGTCGCACTAAAGCCACGCTGCATTGCATTATGTTGTCACTGCACACAGAGCAGGCCTCCTGCAGAAGCACTCTGACGGCAGAAAGCGTTACCTCGCTGTTGACTTCACAAGGAAAGTCTGAGCTGTGTAAATAAGAGCCGGAGGGACTCGGTGTACCAGAAGATGTTTTGGAAAAAAAAAAAAAAAAAAAGGTCCCTCCCCAACGCTATACACAGTGGACTCACTGTATCTGTTTCCTGTTGCAGTTAAAGTCACGTGCATGAAAAACCCCCTCAGGGTTTGACTGTTTCACAGTGTGAAAGATGTGTGGAGAACTTTATGGTGGGCACTGACTAAGACCTGGTGATAACTACAGTGGTCAGTGAAGATTATTGATTCTCATGCCTTTTCATTGTAAAATCAAAGTTGTTGCGATATGAATGTCACATGCTTGACTTAATACATGACTAAATAGAAAGCACATGGTCCCTCAATCAGCACAAGACACACATAGTTCATCCCTCTGGGGCACAGTGAGACTGTTGAATAACGACAATACCATTGTGATGGTCAACGAATAGATTGACACAGGGTAAAGTTCAGATGATCTGTTCTGTGAAGGGTTAATATGCATGTCATATGAAAACCAGGACATTATTTTACTTTAATCTCTGTAAATTCGATCCCAGTTAAGAGGAAACTTTAAGTAATAAGATGCCGTCCAAACAAACTAGTTCACTGCAAAATGCTCCTTTAAAAATACTTTTCCAGATGTTGAACAATAGATGTTATGACACAATGTGGTGAACCATGTTTGGATGACTAATAAAGACTAGATTAAATATTAAAAATATGTTTTTACTGACAGAACACATCTATAAAGGATGAGGTCTCCGAGTGTTTTCTAGTCTGTAAACTGAAAACCTTATGTTTTACTTCCTTCCTTCTCCGCTGTCCTTCCATTCTCTCCTCCTTCCCTCGTTTCCTTTGTTTTACGGGGCATTCAGTTGTTGGAGAACGGAAAGTTCTGGAATGCTTCATAATTGAGTCCAGATTTGGGCCGCGGGGAACGGGCCTTACGTTCCTCCAAAATAACAGAACGTTCTGCACAAAAGGTTCTGCTCATGCAAGTCAGCGGTTCTTCTGCACCTCGGAGAGTTGTGTCAGGGTGTTTATTGAATTATTAATCCGCTTTCCGCTGGTCACCGTAGTTAAGGTGTTGCCAAAAACATATTCATCAGAAGGTAAAGCTACAAATGAAGACCGTATACCATGTAGGGAAATCAATGAGATTGACTTCCTGTTTTTATGTCAACAACATTATTGCAGAAACCTCAAACTCATCGTGCAGGATTATTAATAAGCACCAGGTAACAGCACTAACATCTGCATGGAGGCTGGACTCGGGTTGGGGATGAGGGGATGAGGGGGATGAAACACATACCAGTCCTAATGGAATCCAGAATGAGGCCCATCCAAGTGTGGAGGAGGTCTCAGTGGAAACTTGTGCAATGTCTTATGTAAGAAAGAATAACAACTTCATACAATATCCGAGAAATGAGGACGGAGTAACGGGAAAGAGAAAACTTTGACCAGGGCTGCATGACGGAAGTACGACGTCTTTCAGGAGGCCGGTACCAAAGGAAGTCTTATCAGGTCTCAAGGTCCCACTGAGTGTTTGTTGCATAATAAGGCTGGACTGAATTCTCTGTGGACGACGTATGTAGCGGAGGTGAAAGAGGCTGCTGCTTCTTTTACTGGTTCATGTTACAAGTATACTGGGAAATGCATGTGTCCATAAAGGGGTCAACGCTCTCCTATAGGACAAACATATGCAAAAAAAAACAATGGAAGAAGATCCTAACTCTTGATCATCAACTGCTCCATAAGACAGTTGTAAGCAATGCACCATAAATCATGTCACCTCACGGAGGAATGGGGTTTGTGCAGAAGGATGAGCACACGTATGCTTACTTGTTGAGTGTTTCTTTAACAACATGGGATGAACTGGACTGGTCTACAGGGGAAACCACTAGTCTACTGGTTTTAAAATGTCCACTAACGCTGGTCACTAGACTCGATTGACAGACTGTGCAGACTTGGGAGCAAACATCTGCATCACTGTGCTTTGATGGAGCCTTCAATTCAAAAATTGCTCATAACTAAAAAAAAGGTCAAAAGTAACTGAAACTGTTTTCATTGCTCTTTTAAAAGTTAAATGTCTGCACATGAAACAGACACAATGAAATGTGCTTTTGAAATCAGATTAGGAGCACACACATAAAAAACTGTTTTGCAAAAAGCATGCTTTTCTAATGGTGCAGACTGGAGTTCAAACAGAAAACAATGCACATTATTCCCAGTAAAAACCGTTCAAGGTAACTGTGCAAACTTTATTTGGTTCTACTTTGCAAAGATCATTGCTAAGCACCACAAGCTAAGGAGGGAAGCTGCAATAAATATTGTGTGACAGAAATATTTCAGGGCCTCGTAAGTAGTGCCACACTGGGGAAATACTCGATTACAATTGTGCATTCAAAAAGTTACTCAAGTCAAAATGCTGCTAAAGTAAAAGTAATAACTGCGTTATATTCCTTTCTTGAGGCCTACTTTGTTACGCTCCACTCCTGCAAGTCTCATCATTCAGACCATCGAGATGTGCGCGCGCAGCTTGACCTCACCTGGTCATGGTGACTGTCCGGCTGTGTGCTGCTGCAGGTCGGCTGCGGTTCTTGAGTCGCTCCTGGCTCCGGTGCTGGAGATCCGCTGCTGTCGGTGATCCACGGAGACAACGGACAACTTCCTCCTCCAAACTCTACAGTCAGGAAACGCCCCGTCGTCTTTCAACGCATGTAGAGCTACAGTACATGTCGGTGGGCGGGTTCGAGGGAGGCAGAGGCGGTGCCCTGTCGCGGGCCGGCCCGCTCCCGCTGCGGGGTCGAGAGGCTCCACACCTTCCGTGAGTTGTGCGTTTTGACGGCCGAGTGTGACGCGTCATTGGTGGCCGGCCGGAGCGCACGTGTTATTGCCCCCAGACCAAAATACCACCGGGATATTCACACGAGGACGCCTACTGTCAAGAGCCAACCCTGCATATTGTATTTGTGTAACACCACGAGGGAAATATAATATGTGGGCCATTGCATTGATTCAACATAAATCATTATTTATTAAAACAGGACGTATAGTTTATGTGACTGTTTTGTAAACAAATAAAAGGAAATATACAAGAGATGTCTGCAGAATATGCAAGACAAAATATATAATACAACTTTGCCGGTAACATAAAATAAGTGACCGAAGTCTCTGGTGCTTAGCCCATGTGAGCCTTCAGGCTAAGGTGTGGTCAGGTATGTAAGAGGCAGGCAGGGGGAGGGACACACTAAACAAGGTTGAATCAAGCCTGAAACTGAACAGCAACATAGAGACGTGTTCACTAAGAGTTACCTTTCATGTATGTATGCTTTTGTGTCTTGTGTTTTGTTGTTGTTTACTATTAGCATTCCCCCCTTACCTTATTCCCTTAGCTATTTTCTAAATTCTGCTGCCTGGCTACTTGCAGAAAACTAATGACAGACCAGTGGAATAAGTGCTCAGATCTTTACTGTAAAAATAACTCACTGTAAGAGTCATGCATTGATAAACAAAAGGTCAAGCATCAACGTGTACTGAAAGTACAAAAAGTAAAAAGCAGGCCACTCATCATGCAGATTTCTGAATAATACATGTTAATTACTGTATTATAGTTATAATGCACAACACTTTGATGTGGTAAAGGTATGAGCTCATTTTAGTTACTTTATATGTCATACAGTATATATTGGTCAATGTGTTAAGTGTTATCAACTTATATTACTACACGAAATATCATTTTTGATCTCAGTCTGTGTCATTAAGTTGAATCAGCAACTTCCTTAAGTTATTAAAGAGTAAAGATAACAATGTTTTACTCTGAGATGGTAGTAGAGTAAAAGTATGAAATAAAGTAACCTCAAAATTGTACTACAGTAAAGTCATTGAGACAATGTCCTTCTTTACTTTCCACTGGTGCAGACTGATCTCATCACAGTTTTTTGACTGTTCTCCAATCAGTGTCTTTCTCCCATACACAGTAACAGCCTCCATGGTTATGTAACCTCACATATTCTCAACAGAGACGCTCTGGCACTTTATTATGCTTTAAAAATCTGAAACGTTTTGCTTTTTTATTGTTTTTGAGCTGCTGCCAAGATGATGCATACCTGATTTTAAAATGAATGTATTAATGTGTAGCACATGATCCCAACAAGCGTTCGTGTTCTGAAGAACAGTGTTGGTGCTTTTTCTTTTTAAAGTCCAGCATTTCACAAAAGGTCAGACACTCATCGGACTTGGAAGTGTGCAATCAGCTGAGATGTGCTGTGTGGACAAGCTCTCCACATGGGAAAAACAAGATAGTACAAACATGATAAATCTCAGATTTTAGTCTTGTGCAAGCTCACATTTGGCCCCAAAGCTGTGGCAGTGAAGCATATTGTTGTTGTTTTTTCCTGAGAGTTTTTAAAATGTTTCACTTGAATATAACTTGCCCTTGGAACTGGGACAAAGGGGTTGGAAACGTTACCCGAGGAACCAGTTAAACATTATCAGAAGAAATCAAATTTCATGTACTGGCTGTACTGGCTGGTTTGATGTCAGTCTTTCTGCATGTATGTGGGTATGTCTTGGCATATTTCAACAACCACTCATCAGATGTTGAAGACTGTATTTCAACTGTCTATATAGCTGAATACTGATTTATAACACTAATAATGTGAAAAGTTCCTCTGCTAATTAATAATGCAGCCCGTAGTTCCTATTTTCTGCTCCAAGGAGTTTGTTGTCAGGTCTGTGTGTGTGTGTGTGTGTGGGGGGGGGGGGGGGGGGGGGGCGTGCAAGCAGCGATGACATCACTGCCAAAGTGACAATGAAATGATCCTAAAGGCTCATTCATGGCAGCTGTGCACAGAAGATGGAGTGCATGATTTTATGAGGCTCAGGGAAAGTCAGCAGTCTGGTCTGTTCAACGCTGTACTGTGTGGTGCAATACAACTTGCAGCCACCAGGGTGCGTTCTATCTGCTGGGGTTTAAGACTGGTTATCATAGTGTTTGTTTTTTGGAATGGTTCCAAATTAGGTCAGAAATGTGCTTTTCACTGGTTTCAGCACTAGTATACTGTCAGAAGACGGGTTGTTTTAGTGTTTGAGATTAAATCAATTAGGATTGAGTCACAATATTTAATTTGTGTTGTAATTCAATAAATTAAAGGAACAGTCTGCAGAATTTAGGAGTATATTTTGATAGAAATGTAATATATATATATATACTTTAATATATTATATATATATATAATTTGTGTCTATTGTAATCTATTCACGTCGACCACTGCGACCATGTGCTTCCTACACACTTGGCACGCGTGAGAATTTGGTTGCAGTTGGTTGCAATCTGAAACCTCACCACTAGATGCCGCCAGATCCTACACACTGCACCTTAAAGGAAATTATTTATTTTGTTAAAACATGTTAGTTAAAATTTCCTTAAATGATACACTAATACTCCAATCCCTGAATATGTTGATTGTTTACTTATCAATAACATCATGAACACTGTGCTTCATGTGACCAAAAGTGAACTGCCCTAATCCATTTGATAAAACCCCTTAATCTTGATTAAGTTTAGATTAGATGGTTAGGCATGTTTTAGGGAAGGTCGGGTGGTTTGAACCCTCAGCTGTAAAGCGAACAGCTCTCAAAGAGAGCAGTGAGAAGTTAGCGCCCCCTCCCTCTGCAGTGCCAGCTCTTAGTCTGTAATTCTCCTCGGCTCAGACATCTGCAAGCGTTTGTCCCTGACCACGGGAGGAAAATAGTAAGTTGGAAGCTACAGGCTGTGATTTGTGTGCGTATATATATAAAGTTGCGAGCAAAGGAGAGGCTGCTAATATGATGGGAGGTCTGCAGGACCGGGACACCCAAGTCATCAAAGACGAGGGCCGAGGAGCCGGAGGACGCATGGAGCAGCAGATGTGGTCTCTGCGTTGCTCAGTGGCCTCTCGGCAGGTGGGATTCATCCTCTGATATCACATCGTCCATCATCTGCATGTCGGCCCACCTTTCTAATCGTGTTCCACTCCTTCACTTAATAACACAAATACAAGCAATTATGTCCAATGGCGTGTTATATCAAATTACATTTTTGTGTATTATTTAGGTTTAGGTTTATTTATTTGCACAATTCAAACATTAAAATTAAAAAACAAACACACATAAGAGAGATAAATGAATGTCACTGTGCAGGGCTTATTTGAAGCCTCCACCTATAATATTATAATCTTTTACAAAATTACATTACAATAGCATAAAATGAAATATGCATAAGATAGACAACAAAAGAAAGAAAAATAGTGTAATTGTGAGTGTGTGTGTGTGGGCTTGTGTTTGTTCAGGGACGTTGGGTTACACCCCTGTGGTATTTCCTAAGCAATGGGAATGCTAAGTGAACCAACTATAATTGTAGATACAACAGCTAAAAGAAGAAATAAATTAACACTAATCATGATATATATGATATATTTGGATTTAATTGCATTCTATGACGTTTTTTGCAGTGTAAAACATGCATCTGGACCTAAAGGTTTCCTGAGGCACTGACCATCCAGCAGAAGGCTAATATCTCATCTGCAATAATTCCTCAGACTGAGCGCACATTGAGTGCAGTGATCTTGGGCCTGCACATGGCAGCCGACTCCTCAGTAGTGGTCAGGCCGGGCGGCCCTGCCTCACAAACGAGGGCACACCTAAAAACCCAAAACGGGATGTTCTGTATATAGTTGGTACAGCGGCAGGCTCACAGCTGGGATGAAAGAAGAAAAAAAAACGTGCCTTGCCCGATCCTTCAGGCCCGCCCCAGAATCAAACATAAGCCCCAAATTATTTTTTGTATAATTGTGTGTCGGCGACGCGGCGTAACCGAAACATTTGAAGGAACATCTCTTCATCCTCGTGCTCAGTAGCTGAACATGGATCTGAAAAACAACAAGACCTTGAACTTGTTTGTATTGATATTTTTTTTGATAAAGTAAGTAAAAGCATCATATGAAAGAGAAAATAAAAGGCTGTTCGTTTTTCTTCAATGCAATACTGAGTTAACAGTATCCGGTTTATTTAGCTCAATACATTGAGGAATTAGAACACTTAACGCAACGAAATACGACTAAAAACATACGAATAATGGCCAAGAAAGAAGACAAATAAGCGGCAATGGGAGGTGAATGTTGATTATCATTTGTCATCATCGTGACATTACGACTTCGGCTCCTCTGTTCTCTCTGCTCTTTCTACCCGGAGAGATAATTTCAACATAAATACAATAAATAACAAGGAAATGACCCAGAGGAGCTGCTTGCTCGATCTCGTAGCCGTTCACTCTGCTTGTTCCCCTCTTTTCCATTTTCTACTGACCGTGTCAGGTGTAAACTGAATTCCCTCTAATGCTGATGTTAAAATTAGGATATTGATATCCAACAGCCCTCACTATAAATATTCTGATCCACGAGTATTATTACTTTTAAAATCAGCTGTCCGAAAGTATTTTATTTGATCCATTTCTTTTTGTGAAACTAGCCGAATGTCCTGTTTTAGTCTTTTATTGGCCAGAATGGTTGATACCAGCATTCTTGTAACACACAAACCAAGGCTTTCTTTTCTTTCTTTTCTTTCTCACCACTCAGATTTCAGCTCAGATAGATTTCCTTTCTATCTCTCTATCCTTTCTCCTGGTTAGTGTGAATGGGTTGACTTTGAGACCCATCTGAATGTGTTTTTTCTCTCTCTCTCTCTCTCTCTCTCGCCCTTTTTCCTCGGTCTACCAGCTGAACAGATTCATAAAGTTTTGGAAGCCGCCCTCTCCAAAGAAGTCGAAGGAGCCCTCGGAGGTGCCGAGGTGGATGAGCAGCAGGACGAGCAGGGCGACGGCCAGAAGAGGAATCAGCATGTTCCAGCCGGCCGCCAGGATGTTGTACCACTTGGCCTTGTCCGAACACTCCTGGGCCAGCTGCAGGTTTCCCTGAGTCTTCTGGTCCCTGGCCTATAGAGGAACACACACACACACACACACACACACACACGCTCACATTAAACCATGCAACCACTGAAGTATTAACTAATACAGAAATGTGTGTTATGAAAGACAGAAGAAGACATACTCTACTGCATGGTCCAGCTATTTCTAAAGACAATAAAGAACAATAATGCTTTGTGTCCACACCCATATGTACACTTTAAACCGTGGGAGGACATCATAATGTTCAGGCGTGTCTTTGTTTGTAAACCAGTTCATCGCTGCTGGTACCTTAATCCCAAATTCTTCCACTTTGAGTGCCGATCCAGGGTTGAGCGAGGGTGGAGTGATACGAAGTCCTTGAGCTGCCTCTAAGTGTAGCCGTATATTTTGGAACGGACCAGGCTACATCCCTCCCGAGCGCTCTCTAATTTCCCATGAGTACTTGCCCATTAAAGAAGATGCCAATTACGCCATTTTTAACTCCCCAGACGAGCAGCCAGTCACTGTCTTTAATTTGAGCGCGGAGCCAATACTGGGCCTGTGATTCAGAGCGGCGCCCAATGCCACAGATGAAAGACTTTTTCTTTTTTTACTTTCAAATAAACTTAAATAAAAAGTATACATGCACACCCTTTTGTGGTGAGTTTTACCAGAAATATTTTTATTCAGGTAGTCGTAAAGTTTGTCCCATCCTGCTTTGCACATGGCATTTTCGAGGATGTTTGAGTCGTCTTTAAGTGTGAAAAGCTTTTGTTTTGGTTTACGTTCCTGTTTCTCCACAGCCCGTTCCTGTGGTGGAGGGTGTACCAACCATGTCTACCATGTTCGAAACATTTGCGTTTACATGGTGGAACACATGATACGTGTTTGCTTGTTTTCATGGCAGCACTCTAAGTCTGGCACTCGGAATTTTGCAATGCAACATATTTTAAAAATACGTTTTTAAGTCCATATTAAAATGTCAAATAATGTGTTTTTTTATGTTTTAATAACGGCTTGATCCTTATATTGTTGGATTTGTCTGTAAAACGCAGTCATTGTTTGGACATCGTATCAGTTCAGCCTCATCCTGTCTTCTTCCTTTATGACACGTTACTTTCTTGCACAATTCATGAAAATGGTCTAAATTGAAACATACAAGTTTTACACACAAAAAAAGCACACAATCTCACCTTGATGGAGTAGATGAGAGCCATGAATCCCAGGCAGCAGAAGTTCACGTACAAGGTGTTGCACAGCGACCAAAGCAGGTAGTCCCGGGGAGGATTCTTGCCGGTGCCGTCCATGTTCACCACGGTGGATCCAGCCGGCTTGCGGGCAGACTTGCAGTTGGTGAGTGGGGTGCAGTCTGAGGGGAAGTTGTACGAGTGGTTGTCCATGGTTAGCGTTCAGACGGAAGATCCTCGGCTGTGGGTGAACAAGTAGGGGGGTTTGCAAACCTTCCAGAAGCCTGTGCACTGTCCCTTTGGAAAGTAGTGCCCCTTTTATGAGAGGCTTATAAAGGCCCATGAAGAGGGAGGTGACCGGGAGAGGAGGCATGGGCCGGGTCCGTTTAATATACGGCAGGTCTGTCATTATGTGGTGAGGCCCGAGGGAGACGGAAATAGAGATACAGGGACACAGAAGGCGGAACGAGAGAGAAGACAGAAAAAGAGACAGCGAACAGAGACATGGGAGTCGAGCAAAGTCTCCTCCACCAAAGCACCCGCTACCTTTCCTAAAGGTGCTGGGGGTCAGGTGGTTGAGTTGGGTGGAGGTAGAGGACAAGCGGAAGCAGAGCAGTTCAGAGGCCTCGAAGGTGTCAAGGAGAAGTTCATCTGACGTTCCGCCAGCCAGAGGCCCTGACGGACCGGTCTGCAACATGCATGGTCTCTTAGGGAGATAGGTGTGTGGAAAACATTAGGTTTTTAGGTTATTGCTTAACCCTGAACATGTATGAGAGACAGCCCATGGGGGGGACTCTGTTAAAGACTCTGTTAAACCTTTTCTCGGGGTCAGACCGCTGAACCATCTGTGGCGAAAGAGCTCTATCCAATCAATCGAGTGTCTGTTCAATAAATGCTTAAAGACATTTAAGGGTTTCACATTGCATTTCATTAATTAAAAGTATGAATTCATGAATTCTGAATTTAAATGATGCCATGCAAAAAAGTTATGTTTTCAAGAGCATGTAGTAGATGTGTTGACTGAATGGGAAGCCAAGTTAAGTACAATTTTAAGGCACTTTTTCTTTACTTGATGAATCCGTTATTATTATATAATTCACTATGCCTCACAACAGTAACGCCACAGGGTCCGCCATGTTGCATGGACTTAGTGAAATTAGTGAAATCACGGCATGAAAAATGTGGGCACCATTTTTGATCGTACTATCAGTTTACGTAACAACTAAGTCAGGAATTATCAACTTCCATTTAAAAAACGAATTAATTTCGAGAGGGAATTGCAAACTCATTTCCGGGTTTTAAGACTCATGCCTGCACACTTGCACATAGTCTATGTCCCTGCAGCACTATGGTACAGTGAGTTTTTATCCCTGGTGGTACAGATAATACACGGTCGTTCTTTGCAGAGGGTTCACTCTGTCAAAGTTTTTTTTTTTAAACCAAGATAGGACTGCATGTTTTCGTCTTTCATCTGCAAGTCGATTCGTTTATGTAGACGCAGATCTCGCCTCATCTCGCTTTCCCCGACAGCTCCGTCACGGGTCGTGTGTTGAAGCCCCGATGAAGGTCCGGGATGTGCAGTCCCCAAGCCAAGTTTCAGGGAAGCACAGTTCAGCAGATCTATCAAAAACGTGTGTGTTCTCTGTGACGATGCAGCAGATTGTCCAACTAGTTGGGTGAAGAGTGATTAATGACGTTAGTGCAGACATTTAGTACCCACAATCAAGGTTGTCTCCGCATTGAGACACACTTGATCCTCATCGAGCTGACTTAATCAAGTCATGTATGTATGTATATGTTCGCAATTCGAAAATAAAGCAAAACATATTTTGGGGGGAAAAAAAATTAGCAGAGGATGGTTTCGATCCATCGACCTCTGGGTTATGGGCCCAGCACGCTTCCGCTGCGCCACTCTGCTCCTTACGTCAAAGGAAGGAACATAAGACTTATATAGTACTGACGTCACGGTTTTTGTTACGTTCATTTTTTCTTTTTTCCTTTTATACATATATGATCGGGAGTCGTTGGTGGATGAATGTAGATTTTGTGAGCCATTTTTATTGTCGCATCTAGAAAGAAAAACCAGAAGTGACGTGGGGCTCAGGGATCACAATGCTTGTTTTTACACTGAAGCAGTTGAACGAGAGAGAGAGAGAGAGAGAGAGAGAGAGAGAGAGAGAGAGAGAGAGAGAGAGAGAGAGAGAGAGAGAGAGAGAGAGAGAGAGCAAGGTATTACATTATATACTAAGCGTTCAGATGACCTTAACCCCAAATAATGTATTTTAAATAACCTACTTGATCTTTTAATGCGTAAAGTTGACTTTATGTAATTTAACTTTTCCAATGAATTAATGAATTCATTGCAAATGAACATTCCTCTATAAATACAAACTATGAATGTATTATTATATTCATGAATTGCAGTTAAGACAATAATGTGCATTCTGAAATACCAATGTAACAGTTAAACGCACCACATATCTTAAAATACCAGACTCAAATGTTGTAAAATATGTATTTGAATGTACCAAATGCATGGCCAAAAAGGGATAAAATAACATAGGAACTAGTGTACACTTATCTATCTTGGAATCCAGAGAAAACTCCTAAAAATTCAAAATTAATGCGACAAAAAAACTAGGTACTGGATCCTTAACCAATAGTCACAGGGTGGCCTCAAGGCTCCTCTGCCAGCAGGGGGCAGCCTCGGCCTCAGGGTGGAGCCCGACCACAGGAGCAGGTCTGGAAGGCAGCCAGGGATCTGAGGACACACCAGGCCTCCTCTGAGCACCAGCAAGAGACCGATCTGAAGACCTGGTACGTACTCATACACATTACCTGGGGTTTGCACCAGCCTCTTGTCACATAGAAATGAATAATATAAAGAAAAACGCTTAATTATGACATTGAATTTGAAGACTTGAGTCCTAATAAAACTGGTCTCTGATTGGCAGACTGCAACAGCCCACCAGGGGGCAGAAACTCTTAAGTGACCCTCTGATATTAGATGGGTTGAGAGTGAGCAAATACATATAGCACTTGTCTTGTATTTAGATTATTTCCTGCAAAAATAAAATAAATAAAGAGTTTAGTTAAAATATATCTGGCTCCCTGTCCCCAAGAAGTCGATTCCATCTGGCCTCAGTGACTACCGACCGGTTGCCCTCACATCCCATGTGATGAAGGTGCTGGAGAGGCTGGTCTTGGCCCACCTCAGACCGCAGGTGAAATCATCACTGGACCCTCTGCAGTTTGCATACCAGCCTCATGTGGGAGTGGACGACGCCATCATCTACCTGCTGCAACGAGCTCAGTCGCACCTGGATGGAACCGGTGTCTCTGTGAGAGTCACTTTCTTTGACTTCTCCAGTGCATTTAACACCATCCAACCACTGCTGCTGAGTGAGAGGCTGCGGGTGGTGTGGGTTGTCACTGACTACCTCACAGGCAGACCACAGTTTGTCAGACTGGGCCGTGTGCTGTCTGAAACGGTGGTTAGTGATTCTGGAGCCCCACAGGGAACTGTTCTGTCTCCCCTCCTGTTCACCTTGTACACCACTGACTTCCAGTACAACACAGGGTCATGCCATCTGCAGAGGTTCTCCGATGACTCTGCAGTGGTCGGTGTATTAGGGATGGACGGGAGGAGTACAGAGCAGTAGTGGGTGACTTTGTGGAGTGGGCCAGTAAAAATGACCTGCTTCTGAACGTGGCCAAGACCAGAGAGATGGTGGTCAACTTCAGGAGGAAGATGATGGAGAAGTACAGGTACCTGGGTGTCTCTATCGACAGCCGACTGAACTGGAAGGCCAACATCAACGCTGTCTACAAGAAGGGGATGAGTCGTCTCTTTTTCTTGAGGAAGCTTCGATCCTTCAATGTGTGCAGCAGCTTGGAGCCGGTGACACCAACAGACTTAACAAACTGGTTAAGGAGGCCGGCTCCATCATTGGCTGTAAACAGGACCATTCGGAAAAGGTGGTGGAGAGGAGGACACTGAAGAAACTATTTTATAACCCGGACCACCCTCTACACCACCGACTGATCCTCCGTTAATTAACATAAATAGCCCTTATGCACTATCCATGTCTGTATGCACCTCATTCACTACATATACTTTGCATTTTTGCACTTTCTTTATTGTTTACACTTAATTCCTTAACTAACACACTCTGCTGTTTTGTTGTATATATTGAGTATCTTTTTAGTTTATTCCTGTTATTTTATTTTGTGTCTGCTACTGTGACCAACAAATTTCCCCTTGGGGATGAATAAAGTATACATCCATCCATCATCCATATTTATTATTATTATATCACATTATTATTATGTTTTTTACACTAGGAGAATATCCTTATCTTCAGAGTCATTACATTAGACACATTACATTAGATAAACGTTACACTGGGATCAAAAGCATGTGAAAATAAATCTCTTTTATGTTTGAAATCTGCAGCATTAAAATGTAAAATGTAGAATTTGCCTTTTTTCAGCCTGCATCAGGAAAATCACAGCGGTCATTTCAACACTCAATCTTTGGCAAGTCAGTATGATCACTTATTACATCATGTATCTCTAGTAGTTTCCAGTTTGTTGTAAAAAGAGGATGTGATTTGTATCGTAATATATACAGATGTGTTGCAACTGAATTAGAATTATATTACATTTCTTCTCGCACGACAAGAACTCACTGTATATGGGGAGTGATCTGCAGGATGTGCTATTTCTTTGCTTCTTCCAAATATAAATGAGGTCTAAGTGCGTGTGAATGACATTCAGCCCAGTATAAACAACACATGTGGTTTTATCTGCGTGGTTTTGACACTGTAAAGAGGCTAAGGGCCTCCAGCGGTGTGTTAGACTGCAGAGCTTATTGTAGTTCAACTTTCTGTAACACACACACACACACACGTTGTATACATTTCACTGCTTTGGCCACTTTAAAATCAAACTGAAATATTGCAGCACCCCGTTGCTGCAGAGACCGGGTTCAAATACCGTAAAGGTAAACACACAGACCAGAGCCAGAGAGTTCTTGTGTAACTATCTCCATTTATAGTGGGAGTAACAACAGCTTGTTTAAACAGTGACAGCTGGCCATGATAGGCAACACACACAAATGAAAGAAAAAGAAGAAATAAAAAGGAGACCAAGGCAGCCAACCAACCAAGGTTCATTAACTGAAAAAAGAAATAAAATGAAAACATAATTAGGAACCAGAGAATGTTAACTTTCAGTTACGTTTTCACCGTTTGCTGTTGCGAAATGCTTTCCGGGATTTTTGGCTTTCCCATTTACGGAAAGTCTCCTCTGATGCGTTCCAGATGAAATGGGCGGGTAAAGGAACATCCGGGCATTTGGGCCGTGCTTGGTGAGAAGCGGACTGAATTGGAACAGAACCTGGTCTGCGACTGATGTCGTTCCACAAGAACGAGAACGAGAACACAAGTACAGAAAAGAACGCATGTTGAGAAAGCGGTTTCCCAGCAGGTGGACCTTTGTCAACCATCCGGCGCCCCAATCACCTCTCCGTCATTTCCACCTGGTTACAATATGAATTATCATCTCTCTGTGCGTGGAGACATAAACCCTGTTTTTCCTGTGGAGTTTTTCTCGTGAACACACTTCGGTTGTCTTAACATTCACCAGAACGCATCTCGTGAGGTGTCACAAATGTGACGGAAAACATTTCCGACGTTTTCCTGATATTAACTTCATGTTCGCCGTACTACACACGTTTAAATGCCATTATCGCATTTTGACATGCATGTGTACTGTTTGTATACCAGATCTTGCACACCAGCTCATCATATTTGCTCCTGCATGTATTCATGCAGATTTAGGACACACTATGTTGTCTGCGCGTCTGTGACACTGGGTCAAGCTTTATTAAGAAATAACTGTTCCGAGCTGGAATTAGGAAATAGTATACACCTCTTAGGGTGGAGTTCTTTGGCTTGAAATCAGCACCAGTGAAAAAATATCACAACCACATTTCATTATAAAACATCTTTATTGACAGAAGAAAGTGTTCTTTTTTTTTACAACCATTGCTTTGCCGAAATCAGAATCTAACAACATAGTATGGCATAAATGTGTCCTACAGATTGTTAGGAAAAGAAACATGGCTGAGTGTAAGAATTTTGTAACTCAAATAAAAAACAAATATCTGTTTTGCTTGAGGATATAAGTGGAAAAAAGAAGGTTGTGCCGTAAATGTGAAGCGCAGAACCACGAGCATCACTGAGCCACAGCAGCAGGTAACTCTCACACTTTTTTAATTTAGCCTCGGTAATTATTTCCGGAATTCATATTGCGGAACGCCGCATTCACTTGTGCACCCATGTTGATGACTAAAATGAAGAAAACGAGGATGAGGATGCACACCAGGACTGTGGCGCAGATGTTGAGGTTGCGAGCAGTGGAGCCGTAGTGTTGGGCGCCGTTCATATCTCCGGCCATCTTCCGGTCTCTGGCCTGGAAGGACCAAAGCATATTGATTTAAAAAGTGGATTTATAGTCATGCTCGACCTGGAGGGACCGTATACTGCCAACTCTGACCCTAAGCTCCGCCTCATAACGTTCCCTGTATATTTACACTGGAAATCGCTTTCTCCCATTTCCCAAATATATAGTTTTCCTTATAATAATTGTATTGTGATTGCATAATTGTTCTAAATCTGAGTCTTCATATTTAAGAATGAAGTTTACACATTTCAAGTTGTCTTTGTTCTTTTATCCATTTTTTCCCACTATTTTTAACTATTTAAAACTTTCCTTTTCAAGCCTAGTGACATCTAAAGTTTTAGAGATGAACATTCCTTTTCCCCGAACTACCCGATTCCCGACAAATGAAAGTTACCTTGAACGAGAAGATGAGAGCCGCCAGTCCGAGGCAGCATGGATTCATGTGGATAAAGGTGCAGATTGACCAGACGACGTGGTCCTTGGGGGCCTCCGAGGTGATGTTCACAGTGGTGTACTGAACCGCCACGGGTACTCCGGGTGGTCCAGGGTACGCATCATTACTCCCCTGCAATTGAACATTCTCAGGCGGGTAACCAGGATTCATCGCTGCCAGCTCAACTGCAGTTTGAAGTGTGGGTTGCAGGAAGGTGTGGGAAAACTTAAATCACCGGGAAGTTGCGCAATAACTCAACCGCGAACTGAAAGCAATGATTTTTCCTTCTATTTTTTTATTACAGAAAAGCCAATGAGGAAATAGCGAACGCATCACAATGGGTTGGCTGTGGCAAGGAAGGTACACCGCGCCCCTTTGGTCAGTCTTAAAAAGACATCCCTGAAAAGTTTGCAGATTCAATTAAAAATACAGTAAATTTTGTCCCTTAAGAAATCTTTTTAATTTCCCCCAAAACTGACACGTAAAAAATCTGCTAGATAAAACAATACTATGCATTTTAAGGCAAGGCAAGTTTATTTGTATAGCACATTTCAACAACAAGGCGATTTAAAGTGCTTCACATAAAACCATTAAAATCATCAAAACATAATGCAAAATAAAACAAGATTAAAAAACAATTAAGAACATTTATTAAAACATTAAAAACAGTTAAAAGACAAAATAAAATACAGAATTGAATAAAAGTTGCAGTGTTTAAGATGCATAATCTGGTTTAATTAAAGGCAACAGCAAACAGAAATGTCTTCAGCCTGGATATAGAAAAGCTGAGGGTCTCAGCAGACCTGCAGCTCTCAGGGACCTTGTTCCAGGTGTGTGGAGCAGAAAAGCGAAAGCCAATCAGCGTTGAGAAGCTCCGCGCGTCATCACTGCCGCCCAGTGGTGTAGTGGTCCCTGAAGAAGTGGGTATACTCTTAATTTTGCAATTTTTTTAAGCAGCCCATACAGCAAAGGATAAACGCCCTGTTTTATAAATAGTGACATACTCTATTTAGTTTACCCAAAAATGATTAACCCAGTATTATTTACACATGATTCCTGCTGCTTGACCTCAGGGAATAAGGATTATGAAATTACTGACCCACAGACTGGTGAGAGACAATTACATAATTATGCAATTTGAGTGAACTATTCCTTATCCTTACTCCATCCACACAAAATTCTCTCGCCTTGCAAGTTGTCCATATAGCTCAGTGGTTTCTTTTGTGAACTGTCTCTTGGAAAACGCTAATTTGCAAAACATAGTGTAGGTCAGAGTGGTACTATTATAAAATTAACATTACTTCACCTGGAGCAGATATTACTGGTCCTACACAGGTGGTGTTATGCATGAGTATAAAATATATTCAACATGAGGCAAACACAGTTTTACAGTCAGAGATTTGTTTATTTTTTAACATTTATTTAAATAAATTACTTCAAAACTGAATTAGCCCATGCATCCTTGTTCATGTTTCACTTTAAATTAAAAACACAAATCATCCTCTTCCACACATCAAAACCAATTAGATAAACTCAAAAGTGCAAAGTCCTAAAACTGCATGGACAAAGCATGTTTCCTGACCTTATTTCTCAAGGCTGACAGACTTGTTTCTCTACTTCCCTGAGAAGACACTTGAATTTCAAAGTTCATCCATTCTCTTGAGAGTGATACACCTTGCTCCTTGTTGATCCCAATGGAGTTCACACTGCTACAGACCAGACATCCTGTGAAGCATAAACAAACAATGTAACTACTGTATCCACAGCTGTTTGTGTGCATGGTCCATTTCTCCCATATACATACAAGTACACACACACACACACACACACACACACACACGCACAATATTAATGTGTGTCCACTGTTTCAGAAGCTACCCAAACTAACAATATACCTAAACTTACCCAGATTTTGGTTTTTGGATCCCAACCAGGGGTTCTTGTATTTAAAATCCTCTTTTTGTTTGACAGTCCACGGGTCAGGCCATTATTGATGTCTAAAGGAAGAACAACAAAAGTAATTGAATTATAGGCTATAAAAGGGGAACAATGAGCACAACCTATTCAAAAGTGTAAAGTTGTCACCCTAATTATCCACATCATTTGATTTTTTTTATTTTAGCCCCCAAATATTAATTACACATGATGTAGCTGTAGCTTTATCTGTGGCTGTGTCAATACAAAGTGTGAAAACTCTAAGAAAAGGCGTTATAACGAATTAGACCAAAACACAGACAAACCTTGTGCCCTCTTCAACCAAGTAAACAACAGCATAACGTTTCATTACGTGAGGAAGAAGCACTTGTAAACTTTTATAAAATAAAAGTACCCGTTTTTATAATTTACCCAAATTCATGGATTCCACGTGACGTCCCTACGCTTAAGTGCCGCGATATTTGTGCCCGAATCTGGCTGTGCCTCGCACAAGGTCAAAATGCCCTTGATATGTTGTGCTGTTGGCTGTAACAACAGTCGCCAAAGTAACCCAGATATAAGATTTTATTCAATCCTAAAAGAGGTAGATCGGTGGAATAAATGGCTGGCTTCAATTAGAAGGGACCACTGGCAGCCAACATCTACCCTTAGATTGTGCAGTCTCCTATAAGTTAGCACTAGCTACATTTTACCTCAATTTATCTAGCTAGTGCTACCTAGCTATTTTTTTTATATATCTCCCTTTGACAGGAAAATGCTGACAATCCAAAACACTAGTTAACTAGTTGTTTAAGTGGATGTGGTGTGAAATATTTTTTGAAAAAGTGTGTTGGTAGAATATCCAAGCAGCAGGAGGATGATTTCAGATGTTGTATAATATATAGGCTTCTTTGGTTAAGGTAAAAAACCCTGCTCTACTGGGTAAAGCACCAAACACATGAAGCTCTACAGTCTCAGTAGGAAACCCACTAATGTCAGATTGTATCGGTTTTGCTGCCATTTGCTCAAACTGCACATTAAAATGAATGTTTTCACTCAATCACATATCAAGTTCACTTCACTTACTGTGTCAACAGATCAATGAGATGCAAACCTGCTAAGACAGCAGGAACCAAAGAAATGGAGACAGACAAATGAAAGCTGCAGATACGCTTTGATTACAAGTTAATTAATACAGGCACTAAACACACATCTCATCTGAAAAACATTCATTTAAAAAAAGCTGTTACATTCAGATGATCATTTGAGAGAAACAACAAAGCATGTTACATGAACAATTAATATTGGACAGTGATGCCTTTGTTTGCAACCTGTTGTGCATCTTTGCAGTCTGAGAGTGACCAACATGATCGATTTAAACTGAAACTGAGTCTGAAATGATTTGGCTCCTCGACAAACTAAACTTTACAATATGCTGTTAAACCACAACAGAGGAGAGTCTTTTAGGCATTTCATCATTCAGATCAGAACTTATTAGTCAATGTAGATTTACTTTCAATTTACACCTTTACATATTAGCTTACATGAACAGTGTCTCTGGTGAATAGGTGTTGAAAACTAAGACATCAAACTGTAAGCAAATCATAACCGATTCTTCACGTTTAAGGTAAAAATGATCTGTATTTGGTAGTTTTAGTCCACAAAAAGGCACTATTGTTTTAGCTGTAATGGAAATAATTCCTCATCTTGAACCTTGCAGCAATTGCATACACTGTAAAAACAAATCCTAATTTTACAGGAAATAACTCTAAATTTTTACAGTAGTTTTTCTGTTTTTTAAAATTATATACAAAACTCTATAAAATTACAGACATTATCTATAAATCAACAACCCAACTTTTAATTTACGTATTATGCTAATAATAACAAATTACATTTTTTTCTCATTTTTTTATAGAAAAATGTCTGTATTATTTATACAGTAATTTTACTGTTTTCTTAGATTACTTACAAATTCATGTAAAATAACAATAATTACCTGTAATTAAATATCTAGCTCGTTATATAAAGGTTTATGTCCATACTAACAATTTAACGATTTTCTTTGTAATTGTAAGGTAAATCATATTAGTTTTATATTAACATGTACTTTTACATTCAAACTCTGTAAATCCGGATTTTAATTTAGCAAACGTTTTCCATTACATCAAACATAATGCAGTCTTTTTTTTTTAAAGAGTACAAAGTAGTACCAAGAATGATACATTTTTAGTCCTTTATGAGGAGCAACATAGGTTAATTGTGGCCCAGTGAGTAGAGGTCCTCTGGTAACCGCAGGGTTGGTGGTTTAATTCCCAGCTTTTATGTGTCTGGTCGGACTTTTCAAACCCTCCAGCCAGCAGACACAGCTCCTCTCTGGGCAACACATTGTGTTGGTGCATCTCTGGTCTCTCTTGTTCCGCCTGCATCGCTCTTTTCCGTTTTTTAATGTAGCTACGAAGTTTCTTATAGCTGTGATAGTGGGCGGGCTGTACCCAGAATGCAGTTCAGCGGTGTAAATGTCATAAACGTACAATTATTAGCCTTATGTATTATTGTATTATAATTGTTTATGTGACATAAACTGTTGTCTTGTGGTGTTTTACCCTGTTAGAGCGTTAGAGAGTTGTGGGTTATTAATTGTTGTCATAAAGTGAAAACCATGACTCAAACTCAATGCACGTAACATAAGTAGCTCCGACTGCTGCACCCTCAGCATTCACTGGTGAACAGTAAAATGCGTTGCCTGTTGGGGAGGGACAATGTCTGGGCACCAGTGTGACGTTATGTGAAACATTCATACTGCCCATCACTACTTCTTTGAAGGTTTTGATATTAATGATTCAGGAAAATTCTGTAAAATAACAGTATTTCTCTGCATAACATTGAGTGATATCACTTTGTTGAAGGTGATTCATTGTAATAATATGGGAAGAATCTGTTAAATAACAGTATTTCCCTGCAGAACTTTGAGTGATATCACTTTGTTGAAGGTATTTGATCATAATAATACAGGAAGAATCTGTAAAATAATAGTTTTTCTCTGCAGAATTTTAGTGATATCTCTTTATTGAAGGTGTTTGATTGTAATAATACAGGGAAACTCTGTAAAATAACAGTGTTTCACTGCAGAACCTTTAATGAAAATTTTCGTTAATTTATGGTTTTCGGCCTTTATTTGAATTAAGATATTTTACCTTCATTTTAAGGTTTTTGTTTGGCAGCCGCAGCTGCCAGTCATTTGACCTTCATTTTACGTTTTTTTTTTTTTACAGTGTATCTCACTAGACGCCCACAAGGAATCTACAGATTGTTAGGAAAAGAAACATGGCTGAGTGTAAGAATTTTGTAACACAAATAAAAAACAAATATCTGTTTTGCTTGAGGATATAAGTGAAAGAAAAAAAAAGGTTGTGCCGTAACTGTGAAGCGCAGAACCACGAGCATCACTGAGCCACAGCAGCAGGTAACTCTCACACTTTTTAAATTTAGCCTCAGTAATTAAAGAATGCCGCATACACTTGTGCACCCATGATGATGACTAAAATGAAGAAAATGAGGAAGAGGATGGACACCAGGACCGTGGCGCAGATGTTGAGGTTGCGAGCAGTGGAGCCGTAGTGTTGGGCGCCGTCCATATCTCCGGCCATCTTCCGGTCTCTGGCCTGGAAGGACCAAAGCATATTGATTTAAAAAGTGAATTCATAGTCATGCTCGACCTGGAGGGACCGTATACTGCCAACTCTGACCCTAAGATCAGCCTCATAACGTTCCCTGTATATTTACACTGGAAATCGCTTTCTCCCATTTCCCAAATATATAGTATTCCTTATAATAATTGTATTGTAATTGCATAATTGTTCTAAATCGGATTCTTCATATTTAAGAACGAAGTTTCTAACACTTTAAGTTGTCTTTGTTCTTTTATCCATTTTTTTCCACAATTTTGTTAACTATTTAAAACTTTCCTTTTCAAGCCTATAGCCTATCTTAAGTTTTAGAGATGAACATTCCTTTTCCCTGAACTACCCGATTCCCGACAAATTAAAGTTACCTTGATGGAGTAGATGAGAGCCGCCAGTCCGAGGCAGCATGGATTCAAGTGGATAAAGGAGCAGATTGACCAGACGACGTGGTCCTTGGGGGCCTCCGAAGTGATGTTCACAGTGGTGTACTGAACCTGGGTGAGCATGGGTACTCCGGGTGGTCCAGGGTACGCATCATTCCTCCCCTGCAATTGAGCATTCTCAGTCGGGTAACCAGGATTCATCGCTGTCAGCTCAACTGCAGTTTGAAGTGTGGGTTGCAGGAAGGTGTGCAATATCTCAACTCAACAGGAAGTTGCACAAGAACTCAACTGCCAACTGAAAGCATTTATTTTCAGAATATTTATTACAGAAAAGCCAACGAGGAAAATAGCAAACGCAACACCATGGGTTGGCTGTGGCAAGGAAGATACACCGCATCCCTTTGGGCTGTCTTAAAAAGACATCCCTGAAGAGTTTGCAGATTCAATTAAAAATACAGTAAATTGTGTCCATTAAGAAATACTATACTATGCCTTTTAATAATGTTACGACATACTGCCGAATTACTTTATTTATGACATTCCCATTTGGACATTATGACGCATTCTGTATAAGACACTGTGCTATGATACGGTAGCTACTAGCAGTCGTGTACAGTAACGAAGTAGAAATACTTCGTTACTGTACTGAAGTCTTTTTTGAGTATCTGTAATTTACTATTTTTATTTATGTTTACTTCAATACATTCTTTTCAAGAAAACTGATACTTTTACTCCGATACATTTCCCCTGAAACCTTCGTTACTCACTACAAAATGAAATCTATCTTTAGAAAAAAAATCATGAGACCAACATCGGGGACTGCGGTGGAACATAGACTCCATCAAGCAGGTTTGGCGAATCAGTGGTCCTAGCTTGAAGTTAAATCATTGGTTAACCATGTAAAGCTAGCGAGCAATACATGCTGCTACAATGACTGATTTCATGATGGAAGAAGAAATGGAAGCACCTGCTAGTCCCACAATAAGTGACGGTGGTGACGAAGACCAACACCTGGGGCCAGATTTGCGAGAAATGTTTTCTTGTCAGATTCTTCGTACCAGATGAAGTGCCTCCTATGTTTACTCAAAGCTACTGAAATATTGGCATTCAAAAACTCCCCATCCAACCTCAGGAAACACATTAAGTTAAATTAAGATTAATCCCATGAGTTGAGGAAGTGTTGACAGTTGTGACATTTGGTTGATTTGAGTCGTTCTAGCTATAATCATTGCAGCACTACTTGGCTAACATTAGCTAACTTAACTTGAGTTAAGCTAACGTTAAGTTAGCTAAAGTAAAGTTAGCTAACGTGATGCTGCGCTCTCACGGCTAGCTAACGTTAAGTTAGCTCAGCCGTGAAAAAATAATTGCATTCTTTAAAAAAATTATATATTATAAATATCTTAAATAAAAAAAAACAACTAAATGGTGGTAGGTAATACATCTGATTTCATATACTCCTTTAGTAAAAAAAAAATTCAGGGCTCTGGGTCATGTGACAAGTAACGTAAGTCCAGCGATTCTCAGCTAGCTAGCATGTAATACCGTTGTAGTTACCTGGTCGGACTCGTTACACAAAAATATGGACATAAGGAGATTTTTAAAACGTCGAGCTCCAAATGACACAGATATTCAGTCTTCTGGATCTAACAAAGATACAACACAAACAACAGTAACCGATGATGACGACAGGCAAACAGACACCGCTGTGAACTTGGAGGGAACACCGAGCAGCTCTGGATCAGCAGCAACCGCTAGCAGTCCTGACGTTCACCCCACGGCCACAGATGCACTAGCTGCACTAGGTAACACCAACACAGATGATCTTGGAGAAAAACACGGCTGTCCCAAGCAACCTGCTCTGCCCCAATTCCCCTCAAAATGTTTTGGAAGTACAAAACGATCGTTTTCCACTTACTTCTACAAGAATTAGCCTTGGCTTGAGTATTCCGTTAGAAATGATTCAGTCTACTGTTTTACTTGTCGCCATTTCCAGACTGAAAGCTGCGTTGAGGACACATTTAGAAATGGCATGAGTGACTGGAAAAAACTGAGCAGTAAACTAGAGAAACATGGAAAAAGCCAGGCCCATCTGAACTGTATGATTAAGTGGAATAACTTCCAAGCAGCCAGCTCATCCTCAAATGGATCTATTGCAGCTAAACTTTCTGAAAGCCATAAAACGTCGATAATGCTCTCAGGTGAGAGCTTGGCCGTAATGTCGCTTTCGATGTGAAGGATCGCAAGAGAGGAAAACCTGGCTGCTCCCATCGTCAACCGCAGCCAGTTCCTTATCCTCCTCATCGCAGAGAAGCTTCTCTCAGAGGTAGATGACCCAATCGGCAGAGTGAGAGCTAACTGTAAAAGTTAATAGAGATTTGGGTAGGTTGTTTTTTTTACAGCTTTTTTAAGATGCTCCATTGAAATTGGTGCGTTAGCAGATGCTTTGACAAGCTTCATCTCGGCTGCAACAAGAAGGGGGTTAACTTTTAGTGCCCGAGTGTATTTTTGTAGTAGTGGATCAATTCCATTTTCCGCGCATGTCAAAACTGCGGCACACGCGCGTGCAAGCTCCATGGACTCTCCAGAGAACCTCCTTTCCAGCTCATTGATGAGAGTGTCCAACACAGGGAAATATAGTTTCTGCTGATAGCCAGGACTCTCTGCTGTTTCTTCGTGGGTTGTTTCCCTTTGCCCTAAAGTACTGGTAATCAAGAAACCATCAAGGGAGGTGGGCGGATTTGAAACACGTTTCATTTTGGGTGCGGCGGGGCATGCGGAGACGTGAATCTGACGATCAGTGTTTTCTTTGGGCACGGCAATGTTGTTGTCTGACTTCCACACATCGCTCCAGGAGTCTGCCTGCCTTTTTGACACGAAGTGTGCTTTCAGGCTGTCAGTAAGGGCCGCAGCTTCGGACAGTGTGCAGTTGGATGACTGTAGGGCCTTGTGCGTAACGTGGATCATACGCAGTAGCTCCTCAAACACAACAAGGCTTGTAATGAATGACATTCTCGACATGAAGTCATGGATACCACTGGCTTGCGCTGACCACTTCTCTCCCTCTTCACTAATTTCTCTCAAACACTCCGTAATCGCAGAGTAGTGACTTTTCACTGATTTCACACATCTCCACTTGCATGCCCATCTCGTGTCACTGGGCTGAACTACTTCAGTTACTTTCACATTCAAGGATTTTTGGAGTTCAATAAATCTCTGGTGGTTTGACGGTTCCGAAAACAGTGAATACACATTGTCAATAATGCTCAGGAATGATTTCACACATCGGTTCACGGAACAGCACTCCACAAGCACTAAATTTAATTTGTGCGCTAAGCAGTGTATGTAGGCTGCGTAGGGGTGAGTCTCTTTGATGCGCTGCTGCACACCAGACACATGACCTGACATGACAGACGCACCGTCATAACTGCTGGACGCAAAAAACGAAAATTACTGTTGCACTAGTCTGGACAATGTCTAGGTCTGTAAGTTTGATTTACTAATAGAATACTAATAGAATATGATTGTATTGTTGTACTGTTTTTTCTTCTTCTTTGGGTTAAAAATAAATATATGTGTTTATTTAGCATGTTTGTTGTGTCCATATGTGTTAGTGCTGTGTTCCCCAATTGATAGCCCAGGTCCCAGCTGCTACAATGATTTTTTTTTTTTTTGCCCCCCCTGGCTCGAATGTCAAACTCCGCCTATGACGTTGACTGTCTCAGAGGTCCATGGAAAAAGCTGTTGTGTAGTATGTGGTCCAAGGGCTGCAGCCATTTTGTGCTGTTGAGCATACTTATACAACTCCTTTATAGTGCCACGTGTCATGATAGGTTCATAGTAGATGCAATAGTATACTTATGTACATTATATATTATGTTGAACATTGTTGCTCCTGGATGGATCACAGCCAACCCAAATATTTTCAACACAACTCCTTGTCCTTGGTCATGGTGGCCACAGCACTTAGAATAAAGAATGAAATCAAAATTCAGACATTTTGCTTTTTTATTAACAGTATTTAATTATACTTTTACTTTCAATACTTAAGTACATTTAATATCAGAAAAATACTTTTGATACTTAAGTACAGTACATATCAGATACTTTAAGACTTTTACTCAAGTAGTATTCTAATAGGTGACTTTCACTTTTACTCAAATACTTTTCAGTAAAGAATCTTTACTTTTACTCAAGTATAGCTTTTGGGTACTTTATACACCACTGCTATTGTTTTAGCTGTAATGGAAATAATTGCAGCAATTGCATACCTCACTAGGCGCTCACAAGAAACCTACAGATTGTCAGGAAAAGAAACATGGCTGAGTTTAAGACTTTTGTAACAGAAATGGGAAAGAATATCCGTTTTGCTTGAGGATATAAGTAAAAAACAATAACAAAAAAAGGTTGTGCCGTAAATGTAAAGCGCAGAACCACGAGCATCACTGAGCCACAGCAGCAGGCAACTCTCACACTATTTGAAATTTAGCCTGGGTAATTACTTCCAGAATTTCTTTCGGAATTTATGGCATTGTGGATCGCCCCCACTCACTTATGCACGCGAGACGACTATAATGAAGAAAATGAGGAAGAGGATGGACACCAGGACCGTGGCGCCGATGTTGAGGTTGCGAGCAGTGGAGCCGTAGTGTTGGGCGCCGTTCATATCTCCGGCCATCTTCCGGTCTCTGGCCTGGAAGGACCAAAGCATATTGATTTAAAAAGTGGATTCATAGTCATGCTCGACCTGGAGGGACCGTATACTGCCAACTCTGACCCTAAGCTCCGCCTCATAACGTTCCCTGTATATTTACACTGGAAATCGCTTTCTCCCATTTCCCAAATATATAGTTTTCCTTATAAAAATTGTATTGTAATTGCATAATTGTTCTAAATCGGATTCTTCATATTTAAGAATGAAGTTTCTAACACTTTAAGTTGTGTTTGTTCTTTTATCAATTTTTTTCCCACTATTTAAAACTTTCCTTTTCAAGCCTAGTGACATCTAAAGTTTTAGAGATGAACATTCCGTTTCCCTGAACTACCCGATTCCCGACAAATGAAAGTTACCTTGATGGAGAAGATGAGAGCCGCCAGTCCGAGGCAGCATGGATTCATGTGGATAAAGGAGCAGATTGACCAGACGACGTGGTCCTTGGGGGCCTCCGAAGTGATGTTCACAGTGGTGTACTGAACCACCATGGGTGCTCCGGGTGGTCCAGGGTACGCATCATTCTTCCCCTGCAAGTGATCATTCATCTCAGGCGGGTAACGCTCAGGATTCATTGCTGCCAGCGCAACTGCAGTTTGAAGTGCGGGTTGCAGGAATTTGCGCAAGAACTCAACCAACCGCCTGAAAGCATTTATTTTCCCTTCTATTTTTTTTATTACAGAAAAGCCAATGAGGAAATAGCAAACACATCACCATGGCCGCATTATTCTGTATTACACGCTGTGCTGATACGGTACTAGTTATTATTTTGGCCAGTAATGTAAAACCACATAGAGCTCTACAGTCTCAGTAGGAAACCCACTAATGTCAGATTGTATCAGTTTTGCTGCCATTTGCTCAAACTGCACATTAAAATGAATGTTTTCACTCAATCACATATCAAGTTCACTTCACTTACTGTGTCAACAGATCAATGAGATGCAAACCTGCTAAGACAGCAGGAACAAAAGAAATGGAGACAGACAAATGAAAGCTGCAGATACGCTTTGATTACAAGTTAATTAATACGGGCACTAAACACACATCTCATCTGAAAAACATTCATTTAAAAAAAGCTGTTACATTCAGATGATCATTTGAGAGAAACAACAAAGCATGTTACATGAACAATTAATATTGGACAGTGATGCCTTTGTTTGCAACCTGTTGTGCATCTTTGCAGTCTGAGAGTGACCAACATGATCGATTTAAACTGAAACTGAGTCTGAAATGATTTGGCTCCTCGACAAACTAAACTTTACAATATGCTGTTAAACCACAACAGAGGAGAGTCTTTTAGGCATTTCATCATTCAGATCAGAACTTATTAGTCAATGTAGATTTACTTTCAATTGACACCTTTAAACATTAGCTTACATGAACAGTGTCTCTGGTGAATAGGTGTTGAAAACTAAGACATCAAACTGTAAGCAAATCATAACCGATTCTTCACGTTTAAGGTAAAAATGATCTGTATTTGGTAGTTTTAGTCCACAAAAAGGCACTATTGTTTTAGCTGTAATGGAAATAATTCCTCATCTTGAACCTTGCAGCAATCCACAAGGAACCAACTAGCTTAATAGTAAGACTGACATGAGTTTCCCATTGCCATTTCTACTCATTCAAATAAAACACCTTTTTTTTCAGAATGATGTCATGATAAATAGCCAAAACTGATCATTGCTTAAAGTGGGGAAAAAAAGCCATGAGCCAATCCTGCATAACAAATCAAGGTATTTTACAAATTTGAACCAAAACTGAAGATTCATGTTGACAGAAGACATTCTGCAGAGCTGATTTGTTTCTTTCAAATTAAGCTAAAGAAAAGAGTTGGATCATCAAAACATAGTAGTACACACACCACCTGAGTTTAATTATTGGAAACAATTATCACTTGTCATAGTGCTCAACAGAAAGTAGTGGTTAATTGATTTAAAGCAATAAACAAAAATGTAAATGAGATGAAAAATAATTGGTCTTTATGTGTTAAAAGTCGAGCATTAGAAAATGTAGATGCCATGATATTTGAAAAAAAAAAAAAAAAAAAACCTGTAGTATCGCTAGCATCCATGAACTGTTTGGATTGACTGAACTAACCCCGACACTACAGCGTTAATATTTCAGTCCAGTCACCGACGCAAGTTTGAAAGTTAATTCCAATCAGGAAAGTGCATTTGCTATGAGATAAATGGAAGCCATGCCCCCAAGGCCGAAGTCTAAGTCCTCACATCTTGGAGGCGGCGGCGATGGCCGAGGCTCCTGGACGGCTGTAAACATGCACATCTGTGTTCTGAGAAAGACAAAGTAGAAGGAGGAGAGAGAACAAATGGCTTAAGTCCTTTTTTCTTTTTTAAAAAAGGTGCAGAATATGTACAGCATAGTCAACAATGAACTGGTGGCATTGCCAAATAAAAAATAAGAAACAAAATATCAGGTGAAAAGGTGGCAATCAAGGGTTCAGTTGCCCCATGTCAAAATTACACTTCTTTAATAGGACAGACCACATATTTGGAATGCATTTCAATTTTGGATTATATTGATGAAATAACAATGCTGACGTGCTAATATTTAGCAGGTAACCTTAGAATAGCGTGTTAGCATGCCAACCGTCGCAGCTTAAAGTACACACAAAGACACAGGTGTGAGGTGAAAGGCGACAATTACCTCAAAATCTGTCTAAGTGATGATGACACTGGAGACAATGTCAGGCAATCACTGAAGTCATTAGGATGCATTATCTGTCTATACATGAAGGTCTGTACCAGGTTTTGAATCAAAGGGATGGATGATGGATGGATGGACTGACCACAACTGGCAGATGGACTATCACTTAGCTCTGGATTAGACAGGAAATGCATTTACCTTTTTAGCCTCCGCGTTGTACTTGTTGAGAAGGCTCTGAACCCGATCTGCATAGTCCGCATGGACAGCCTTCAAGTTCTCAACCTGCATGAAGAACCAGACAATCAGATTTAAAAAAGGCCCCTGAAAACCCATTTTCTCATGAGTTTACTAAACTCTACCAACGTTACGGTTCACTTTGTTACTTCTCATGAGAAGGTCCTCAATGGTGGAATGAGCTCCCCAGGGACATCAGAAAGTCTGTACATCTTCCGTCGCAAACTAAAAACACACCTTTTCCGACTATACCTTGAATAAAGGAAGTAGCACTTTAGTAGCACTGGAATGGCTCTTACTGATAGCACTTTGTAGTTTGCACTTCTTGATTCTTGTTGTTCTGATTCTTGTTTGTACTCACGGTGGAATGCACTTATTGTAAGTCGCTTTGGATAAAAGAGTCAGCTAAATGAAATGTAATGTAATAAACGGTCTTCTCGTGGGCCAGGTTCTTTTAGAAAAAAGGTGCTGTCGCGTATTTCGTCGCACCAACCAGGATTTAGAAACATTTCAATCAGAATCGGAGGACCGTTGGGGAGCTGTTTGGATTGTGTGGGTGTGATCCGATCGACCGTGACCAGACGAAGCAGATTAGCTGTGATTTTTAAATGAGCGTTAAACTAACTATTGAGAGATGTAGATATTTATTCAGCTTAGAAGTAATACCTAACAATTGCATTTATTGTTAACCCTAGAACACTAACGTCGGGTGATTTTCACCCGAGCGATTGTGTTTACGTTATTTTCATTGTGTTGCGTTTGTCTGAGTTGCGTGGGTCCTTATGTAGCTTCATGCTGCTCACTGATGTTATTGAAGGTGGACATGTCTTTATTGAAGGTGGGCGTGTCTTTACTGGAACTGGGCATGTCTTTATTGAAGGTGGGCGTGTCTTTACTGGAACTGGGCATGTCTTTACTGAAGGTGGGTGTCTCAGCGCCGATCTGTTTTTTTCAACAGGCACGTGTTCGGGTGATTTTCACCCGACGTTAGTGTTAGAGGGTAAAAACATTCAGATGTGTTTTTACATTGACATGTGACTTTTCCTTCACAGGACAAGACTCGCATGTCCCAGGAACATGTGGACCAAATAACAACTTCATAACTCCATTATCTATGTTTTTAATCAGGTTTTATTGTCCTAATTTTTCACCAGATTTTTAGCCTTTTTCCAGGGTCGCCCCATGATATAGAAATTCTATAGGTTAAAGTATTTATCAGGTACTTTATATAGGGTGAAAAATCATCCGACGTTAGTGTGACTATTTTTAACGTTAGTGTTCTAGGGTTAATGTTGTAGATAAATACATATTAATTGAAGCCATGTTTTCAGGGACTTTCAAAAGTTTCTCAACCACCAATTTCCCATAGTTTCTTTTTTGAAAACTGAAAAACCCACTTCCGTGCAAAGTTTGTGTTGCAAGGTGAGGGAGGCATGGCAGGAAATAAAACATCTGAATGGAAGATAACTAAAGTATATGTTATTTAAACATCTCAGGCAGTTCTCTGTATGAACGAATACAATAACTGGATGCATGTCCCAAAACGTTCTCCAACCCAGAGAGACTAAATTAAAATGTTACTCTACAACAAAAAAACTAAAACATCACTAAATGGCCTTTGTATTGTACAAGCATGCTTGTACAATACAAACAGACCTCTTTGCAAAGGGCATTGCTGACTGTTCTGAGGATGTGAGAGCGAGATAAAAAAAATCAGTGACGATTCAAATCGTATCAACTCAAAAGTGATAAGGCAATGATAAGAGGGTTCTGAGGAAAGACTATTAAATGTTCTATGTTAAAAGCAGCGCTAAAGCCCCCGTTATTGACAGCCTTCCAATGCGTTTATTTTGGCATCATGATTATCTCTAGACTTGTACACATGGTTTTTATAGTTTGATTTAAGTCCTTTCAGATTTTAATGTTTCGTTATAAACCCACATAACCACGTTTCCTGCACAGGCACACTCCGTACAAAAAAACAAAAGCAATATTCTCTGGTTTCATTATGAAACTTATTTTGAATATGTGCCAACTGTTTTCCCAACCAAACTATCATTTAAAAAATATGCATATGCTATTGTATAATGAACATGTAAAAGCATCTGTCAACTGGTCCCATTCACTCCCATTTATTTATATATATTAATTTTATATATATTAACTTTATATAGATAGATATAAACAATTAAAATATATATATATATATATAGAAATAACAAAACAAAAAAAAATATATACACTCACCTAAAGGATTATTAGGAACACCATACTAATACTGTGTTTGACCCCCTTTCGCCTTCAGAACTACTTTAATTCTACGTGGCATTGATTCAACAAGGTGCTGAAAGCATTCTTTAGAAATGTTGGCCCATATTGATAGGATAGCATCTTGCAGTTGATGGAGATGTGTGGGATGCACATCCAGGGCACGAAGCTCCCGTTCCACCACATCCCAAAGATGCTCTATTGGGTTGAGATCTGGTGACTGTGGGGGCCATTTTAGTACAGTGAACTCATTGTCATGTTCAAGAAACCAATTTGAAATGATTGGAGCTTTGTGACATGGTGCATTATCCTGCTGGAAGTAGCCATCAGAGGATGGGTACATGGTGGCCATAAAGGGATGGACATGGTCAGACACAATGCTCAGGTAGGCCGTGGCATTTAAACGATGCCCAATTGGCACTAAGGGGCCTAAAGTGTGCCAAGAAAACATCCCCCACACCATTACACCACCACCAGCAGCCTGCACAGTGGTAACAAGGCATGATGGATCCATGTTCTCATTCTGTTTACGCCAAATTCTGACTCTACCATCTGAATGTCTCAACAGAAATCGAGACTCATCAGACCAGGCAACATTTTTCCATTCTTCAACTGTCCAATTTTGGTGAGCTCTTGCAAATTGTAGCCTCTTTTTCCTATTTGTAGTGGAGATGAGTGGTAGCGACTGTGGCTCAGTGGTTAGCAAGTCAGTCTTTCAATCAGAGGGTCGGAGGTTCAAACCCCGGCTCAGCCAGTCCATGTCGTTGTGTCCTTGAGCAAGACACTTAACCCTCATTGCTCACCGTTGCTGTGTCTACGGTCTACTGTATATCATGTAAGTCGCTTTGGATAAAAGCGTCAGATAAATGTAATATAATGTAATACCCGGTGGGGTCTTCTGCTGTTGTAGCCCATCCGCCTCAAGGTTGTGCGTGTTGTGGCTTCACAAATGCTTTGCTGCATACCTCGGTTGTAACGAGTGGTTATTTCAGTCAAAGTTGCTCTTCTATCAGCTTGAATCAGTCGGCCCATTCTCCTCTGACCTCTAGCATCAACAAGGCATTTTCGCCCACAGGACTGCCGCATACTGGATGTTTTTCCCTTTTCACACCATTCTTTGTAAACCCTAGAAATGGTTGTGCGTGAAAATCCCAGTAACTGAGCAGATTGTGAAATACTCAGACCGGCCCGTCTGGCACCAACAACCATGCCACGCTCAAAATTGCTTAAATCACCTTTCTTTCCCATTCTGACATTCAGTTTGGAGTTCAGGAGATTGTCTTGACCAGGACCACACCCCTAAATGCATTGAAGCAACTGCCATGTGATTGGTTGATTAGATAATTGCATTCATGAGAAATTGAACAGGTGTTCCTAATAATCCTTTAGGTGAGTGTATATAACAACAACAACAACATCATAAAAGATTATGTTGTTATTATATGTGGTGAATTGGACTCACCATGCGTTTTTGGATGAAGAGCTGGGCTCCCTTCAGGGCCCCGGCCATGTTCTGGCAAAGCCTCTGGCGCTCCGCTTCGTTCAGGACCTGCGTGTAGAACGTGCGAACCTGCAATAAAAACACAGAAAAAGTTGACAACCTGGTCAAAGTCAATTACCTCGAAATGAGATTCATGAGATTTCATCCCGAAATTTCAGTTTAAAAAGGAACACGAGGTAATCTAGGACCCTGATAGTAGCAGAATTGATTTAGTGCCCCAAAATGATCTCCTCTTGATTGTATTTCAATTGCGGGTAATAAGTAATTGATTATCAATTGATATGACATTATGTGAAAGCAGTGTTAACTTCAATGGCCTCCTGGGAGCAACCTGTAAACACAACACTCTGCTTTTTGTTTCGTTTCAGTCTCTCGCCTCTCGTGAGAAACGTCTAGCCGCTAGTCTGTCTGCAGCAGTCTGGTACCAGCAGGAAGTGTGCAGGTGGTTTACAAAAGCTTGGATGAGAGCAGCAAGCGGAAAACAAAGCAGTTGTGGTGTCGGTCGGAAAGAATTTGAAAAGAAAACGAGTTGAAAGACTTCAGAGGCTGCAGGTCTCTGCAAGGCCTAGGGGAGCTGCAGAGTTGGGTGATGGTTCTCAATAGGTTTGGCACCACGAGGGACAAACAAGTCCATACAAGTGGATCCATTGTTGACGTAAAAATATTAAATTAGTGCAGCTTTTAAATAATATTGAAAGTAAGTATTGAAACGGCGATAATATGTTCATCAACCCTCGAATAACAATATGAACAGAAGTCATGACTATCGCAGAAGTTACAAAAATTGCTAATAGTCGCAATGTTAAAATAATTAAAGGTTTAGAGGCAGGGCTGTAATTGCAATATACTGTATTATGTTATAATTAAACTTGCAGTTTAATACGGTAAGTATGTTCATGTGATATTCAGTAAATAAATAACAGTGTCTGATAAGTAAGAAAGTCCTGATAAACAATTGTTCACCCATTGCATTTATATTCATTATTTACAGCATTGTACAAATTAAAATACCACTTCAGATAATAGTGTTGTATACTTGGACATAATATTTGGTGCAAATACAAGTTTTAGAAGAGTTTATAAAGTTTTGTTAAGTGTTTGTAAAGCCCTAGTTTCGGATATTGTGTTTTTAACAATTGTCAACTCCGGTGATCTTATACTAAGTATACTAATTTTTATATATATAAAATTAGTATCAAAAAACACTTATTTACATTACATTACATTTAGCTGATACTTTTATCCAAAGCGACTTACATGATATTTTGCACATTTAACTCTTAGGGGCACAAATCGCTCAGCAACAGCTAAACATGCCTATAAAAGAAAAGAAAAAAAGTGTGATGTTATCTTTACCTGTGTGACGTTATCATCATCTGCACTGTTGTAGCGCGCCACATCTGGAGACACCTGGAACTTGGACTCCACAAACCGAGGCTGAGTCTCTGGGGCACTGAAGCTGTTGGGAAAGTAGTTTGGAGCTCCACCTAGAGGCCGAACAGACATGATGAAAAGAACGCCGTTATGGGTTGAATAAATAAAAATAAAATACAGAAGTAACTGAGAAAACCAACCGAAACGTGTTTCTTACTTATTGTCACGATTGTTTTTCAATATGGGAAGCTGTAATGCTAGTAAGTACGTTTTAAAAAGTTATAGGTATTTTAGCTGTTTGATACAGTGAGATCAGTGGTGGGGGTACATGAGATGAAAAAAAAAAAACCTTAGAAAAACAGTTATCCAATAATTATCAATAAAATATAAGTTCATACACTGAATTGTATATATTCTATATTAAAATCAGACACTGATGGCACGGCGCTGTGTATTACATCCTTTTTCCAACCAAAAATACCTTTAGGGTTGGTTAGGGGGTACTTGGCTGAAAAACTATTTCCACCATTAGGGGGTACATCACTGAAAACAGGTTGAGAACCACTGGTCTAGATGAGGTGGTTAGTCTCCATAAATCAAATAAGGAAAAGATGGTTAAATATTAAAAAAAAAAAAACATTCTAGTCAAGTAAATACGCTATTACAAGGTACGATGGTAGTAGCGCTTCAGAAAGAGGAAAAACGAATGCAAAGCGAAACTTGCAAAGTGCTTTTCTAGTCTTACGTCCAGCGCTTTAACACTATATTTATACAAGATATATTGAAACGGAGCTGCAAAGGAGGACCGTATACATGACGGGACAATGTGAATGAACTGCTGAGCCACACCAGCCCCAGGTCCTGCTCCGTATGCACAGAAACCAACGCACAAGGCCGGACTCTGACCCACCTTGGTTGTCAAACATGCACATCGGACCATCGCGCTGGTAGTTGGTCACACGGGCCCTGAAGGGGCAGTTTACGGGGATCTGCAGGTAGTTGGCCCCGAGCCGGTGTCGATGTGTGTCCGGGTAGGAGAAGAGACGACCCTACAAAGACACAAGACATGGCATTGTTACACTGCAGGGCTCTAAACTGTCAAAGGAAAGATTCAACACCGAGGAGGTTTTTATTAAAGAGCATTCAGTCTGCTGAAGAGAATACAACTATCCGGACTTGGGAATGACCAGATAACACTGAGATGCCTAAACATGGCCTTCAACAGGACACCATAGACACTCAGACTGGTCCACCATGGTTATTTAAAATTACAAGGACTGTGAAACCCTGTTCTGTTCATGTCCAGGTACCATTAGTATGTGATTGGATACCGACAGGATATGCAGTACAAAAGTTGGTAAATGGTTTCGTTCCAACAACGTATGAAATGAAACAAGGTCCTCGGTCACTACATATTTTTATGAATGCATTTTTTAATAGAAAGTGTGTTGGCGTTACCTGCAGCATCTTGTCGGGGCTCGGCTCAATGCCCGGTGGCATGTTGCTGGGGTCAAAGGCCAGCTGCTCCACCTCTGCAAAGTAGTTGACTGGGTTCCTGTTAAGCACCATTTTTCCCACAGGGATCAAAGGGTATTCTTTGTGTGACCAAACCTGAATGAAAAAAAAAAAAAACACAATTAGCTGAAAACAACACACCCAGGGAAGTATTTGACATGTAGGCAAATTGTACTGTTCTTTAGTTTAGTTTTATTAAGAAGGGCTTATAATGATGTCAATCCAACAAACTCATCCGTTTCAATGTCAACAGTTTCTCACAAAGACACAGTTCGGGTTGTAATGGGCCATGTGGTACCTTGGTAAGATCGAAGGGGTTGAACTGACAGTTCTCAGCCTGCTCGAAGGTCATGACCTGGATGAAGAACGTCCAGGATGGGAAGTTGCCATTGGCAATGGCGTTGAACAGGTCTCCAATGGCATAATCTGGGTTGGTGGACGCCAGGCGGTCGGCCTCCTCTCCCGACAGATTCTTTATTCCTTGATCGGTCTAAAAAATTTTGTTTTTTTTAAAAAACACGACATATGACACACTGTAACTAAGCAATGCCACAATCCCAATAGGTGGATCTAGTCAGTTAAACATAGCCTCGAACACACCTTGTAGTGGAACTTGCAGTAGACGCGCTCGCCATCAGCGTTGACCAGTTTGAAGGTGTGAGAGCCGTAGCCGTTCATGTGACGAAAGCCGTCAGGCAAACCGCGATCGCTGAACAAGAAAGACACCTGCGAGGGGGATCCGGGACAGAAGACGCAAGATATTGACGAGTCCCGCAATATCTACTGCTGTAAACCATCAACAGATCAATGCCAAATGCCATGAGTCTTCCTTTCTGAAACACTCAACAACAAAACTACCTGGTGCAGAGACTCCGGCCTCAGGCTCCAGAAGTCCCACACCATGTCCGGGTCTTTCATGTGGGTCTGCGGATTGCGCTTCTGGGAGTGGATGAAGGACGGGAACTGCACGGGGACACAAAGAAATGCAGAGAAACTCGTTTCTCGTGCCTCCGGATGATATACAGGTTGGATTTTGTGGGCGTTTTTCTTTTGGAATACATTCAAATTTTTCATGACTGACGAAACTTGTCCTACAAATCGGCTGCTCCTATATTTACTCGGGTGTTTTGAGTCTTCAGATCCAGCCTCGGGTTACGGCAAATTATGGCTCATACGCCATCTAACACTTCCTCACCAGCATGGAGTCCCTGATGAAGAAAATGGGGGTGTTGTTGCCCGTCAGGTCCCAGTTGCCCTCCTCAGAGTAAAACTTGACTGCGAAGCCTCGGGGGTCTCGCACTGTGTCTGCTGATCCGGATTCTCCAGCTGAAACAAAGTTCATTCAGTCATATATCTAGAAGCTTATGCTGAGAGCACGGAATCCAGGGAGGGAAAAACTATTTAAAAGCTTATCCAATCCTTATTTTTGATATTTCAGTCAAACATAAACACATGTCATGGTTATTCTTACCCACAGTGGAGAAGCGGACGGCGATGGGAGTCGTCTTGCCGACATGTTCAAACACCTTGGCCTTGCAGTAGCGAGAGATGTCGTGAGTCACCTCGAAGTAGCCAAACGCTCCTGCATCACGGAGAAAAACTCATTTAATTTATCATGTTTAATACGCTCGATTATAATAATAAAAAAAAAAAAAGAAACTGTAGCCGACTCAGATTAGTTGAGCGTTAAGTCGCAATGCACGTAGAAAAACTAATCCGGTTACTACATTCTGTATGTTTATTGATAAACGTTTATTTTTGCTGGGTTACTATTGTGAATTAAATAGTTTCATGCTCAAAATCGGTTTGTCATCACAATTTTGTTTCGGCTGAAAAGTGATCTTTGAGTTTGTGGATAGTGATCACTAAGAAAAGACTCATTCCACAGTTTCTCCTGTTTTCTTTTATACCAAACATGTTCTGTTTATTTGTTTTGTTTGCTCCATTGTCTTTCTATTTTTGTTTTGTTCTGTTTGTCTCTGCTCTATGTAAAGCATCTTTGAGGTCCTGAAAAGCACTATATCAAATTAAAATATTATTATTATTATTAGAAAAAAACAATACTGGGCTAGCAGACGTCTTAATGTGGCATATTTTGATACATTTATTATAAAAGATACTACATGGAGCATTTCAATGTCTATTACAATCATTACCAAGTGCAGCAATTGCCAAAAAGACAAAACCGCTACAAGTCAGTGAAATGTATTTTATATGGTGCGACATAATGTAAGAAATATACTCCTCTATACAGCAAAAATATTGCATTATGTCACAGAAACTGTTTTCTATGACGAGCAACTACCGACCGCAATGTGTCAATAGCAGAGTATCAACAACTGTCACGTACCGAAAGTTGGCGTCACAAATCTGGTCAGATTCTTAGTCAATTTTCTATGTTAAGATAGTTCCAAATTTAATAAAGATTTTGACAATTTTAGACTGTATTTTTAGTCAAGGTGCTTGCACTGCTGCAGTGGTTTTACACACAGTTGAAACACATTTTATTTTGCTACATTAGAAATAAGGTTTTATTTCTCAATGGAAGCATTGTTTTGGTATGAATATCAACACTACGGTATTGTTTCACCTTATATCAATAAAAAACAACACTCCAATAATATCTACAGAACTGTGACTCTGAATCGAGTCCTCAAACTGTGTAATATTAGCAAGTTCTAGTGACTTACATAATCACTATGTACTAATTAGGGAGGTAGTGGAAAAAGGCCAAAACATAATTTTGTATTGAGTAACAATTCGGAGATAACATTTATTGTAGTGCCAACACACAGGTGACACCGCAGAGACTTACGCAACACTCACCTCCTCCTTTGGCATGCACCACTCTCTCTGGGATTCGTTCCCGATCAAAGTGGGCCATCTCATCTGTGAAGACCACATCCTGGACCAGCAGAGGGCCCCTCGGTCCGGCAGTCTGCAGGTTCAGCTTATCTCCAACGGGATGGCCGGCTCCTGTGGTCAGTGTGTCTGGCCTCTGTTGATTAATAAATGATTTGCTTAAAAAAAAAAAAAAGACTCAACATATAAACGTATGCAAGATATGTATCTTAGGCCAACTGTGATGCGCTTAAAATGTGCATGTGTCTCAATCTAATTTCCTCCCATTAAATCAACTAATTGAAAATGAAAACAAATGGAGAGATCCCTTCATATATATATATATATATATATATATATATATATATATATATATATATATATATATATATATATATATATATATATATATATATATAGTGCTGAGACAATTAATGTGCAAAGGACATGAGTGGATAAACATAATAAATTAGCAATTTTCATAAAAGTAAGGGCATGGAAGCAAAAACACTGCATGCATATTCCTGATGCTTGCAGTATTGCACTAAGAAGACAAAACCAAATCAGCACTGTGCCTTCTTTATTATTGTCACAGCTGTAAATAATTGTCAGATGGTGCACTCCGCTCACAGTTGTGAGTGTGTTTTCAAAACATGCAGACTGGAAACTTGCACAGCTGCTAAAACAGCATTCTCTAAAATAATAATACTGAGACAAGAACACCCAGACTAATATGAAGTGGTTGGAGGGACGTGGACTACAATAAGGGTTCAGTTATTTAAGGTGATACGAGCCCTTTGCTCTGGTTATATAACCCAAAGGGGGTGAAGTTCAGCCACAAACATGCCACTGGACAATGCCCTGGTTACTTAATATCTTTATCTGGACAGAATTGACCTCCTATAAAAAGGAGGGTTTCCCAACACTTCACGCTGCTTTACGTTACTCGGGGTTCTTTACACTGGGCTAGTTAATTAGCACGTGACGTGAGTTTTAGCGAGCCCTTTGCTACAAAACAACAATATTAAACGCCCCTCCAGACCCAAACAGCACTAAACTAACGGAGCTCGTGCATTTCTGCAGAGTCACGGCTCCTCTGGCTCGCACGACACGCCATCTTTTGGGTATTTGGCCACTAACGTTTCCCCTGGTTCACCCTGAACGACCTCTCACCAAGAAGCACAACAACATTTTGTCAAACGCGGTGTCTTTATATACACACACACACACACACACACCTGCCGCGCCCTGTTCTCCTTCCACGTCTTCATCTGATCGGTCGCTTTATCCCTGTTGTCGGCCATCTCGACAGGTCCACGCGCCGTCCGGGCTCGATTCTGTAGAAATTACCCGACGTCTAACGAAATTCTTCTTCGACTTTGCACGACGTGGCTCCGCCCCCTCTCGCACCCCTCCTTTCTGATTGGCCACAAAGGCGGGTTCTGTAACATGAGTGATCTTTGCTGATTGGTTGTGTGAAGAGCACATTATTCTTGAACCGTCTGAGGCGCGGGAAGGACGCCATATTTATATAAACCATATACATATACATATATATATATATATATATATATATATATATATATATATATATATATATATATATATATATATATATATATATATATACAATAAGCTGACCTCCCAGTAGTCCACAAACATTATGAACACTCCGAACTTTCAACACTTGAACACTTTGAACACTCTGAACACTTTAATTCATTCTGATGCTATATCTTGTATATTCAATATTCTTCTGTATATTCAATATTCTTCTTCACTGTTTTTTATTTTATTTTATTATGTTTATTACTGTTTACTGTTTATTTATATTACTTGATTTTTAAAAATATTTTACTTACTGTGAGCAATGCTGCTGTAATCCTGTAATTTCCCCACTGCGGGAATAATAAATGATTATCTTATTTTATCTTAATCCCTCCAGCGTGTCCTGGGTCTTCCCCGGGGCCTCCTACCAGTTGGACGTGCCTGGAAAACCTCTAAAGGGAGGCGTCCTGGAGGCATCCTAATTAGATGCCCGAACCACCTCAGCTGACTCCTTTCGACACGAAGGAGTAGCGGCTCGACTTCAAGCTCCCTCCTGATGTCCGAGCTCCTTACCCTATCTCTAAGGCTGAGCCCGGCCACTCTACGGAGGAAACTCATTTCAGACGCTTGTATCTGTTAGAAAATAATGCTTTTTAGTGCTCCTAGTGAGAGCTAGAGAGTTTACATTGGAGGGTCAAGACAAATAAATAACTCTGTATGGATTATCAAATATTGAATGAATGACACTGTATGTACTACACAAATGTATTATCCGTGTAATATCCGATATATGTATCGGATACATATATACATATATATATATATATATTTATATAACAAATGTTTCTCTGGGTTTATACCAAATGCAACGTAAAGTTAACATACACACAAACAAATGTACAAACAGGAAATTATATATATATTTACTGTTAAATGTTTATTGTTAAATGTTATGCACCTTCCGCCAGGATAAATTCCTTGAATGTGAAAACAAACATGGCAATAAATGGTTCTTATATATATATATCCAGCAGTAGTATTGCTACATTTGACATCTGAATACTCTTCCCCCCCACATGGTGCTTTACTGCTGCATATTCCCAAACATAGATCTATCTCTTTTATTCTTACTCTGTTTTCACCACAGCTCACTTTAACAGTACAAAGTCCTACATTTTCTCTGCTGCCATGGTGTCCACTGTTATAGGTCATTCCAACAAGATAAACATGTAGTCAGACCTTTACTGTTGAATTGCTTTTATTTCAAACAGCATTCACACAATACACTGTATTCTTGAGGCACATTCACATCAAGTGCTAAATAACTTCATGCATGGTCAAATGAAGGCTACAGCTTTTGTTGAATCAAATGCAAATGCTGATTGTAAATGAAAAATATTGCTTCATTATTTGGCACAGTAGGACATATTGTCTATTGTATGACCACAGGTGTGTTATTTTTGGATTGATTTTCAAAGTGAAGTGAGGAATGCAACCAGAACACGACCAGAAATATAATCTATGTTCTGCTTGATTGAAACAAAAATCACAACAGTGCACAAGGCTGATGATGATTTAGCAGTATTTCACATGGCAATTCACGATCAACATACAACAACATAGCACTATTGCACAATGTTGTAGAGAATATCTCAGACAGATAAAAAGCCACCTTTACATTCTGACTTTTGCCAGACCCATGTCACATTATCTTCATTCATCATAAAAGCGTTTCGCAAAATTAGCATTCAGGCTTCAAGCTGCAAAGTGGCTCCGATTGGTTTTAACCAGGAACACGTCAGTGCTCAGGAGAGGTTTGCAGGTATTTTAATGACAAAAGCTAAAAGGAGTGTGACAAGTGCCTGGTGGCCATAACTACAAGTCAGAATATCAAGGTGTTTCCTCGAAGACAAAATGAGCCGTGAACCCATTTAAAGGGGTTGGTATACGTTACATCACAAGTTAAATTCCCAGAGGTGTTTCGATAATAATTAATTGACCCGCAGCGATATTGGTGTTAAATATATTGTTGTGTAAATTAACTTGGAGTCTGTTGCAATAATATGAAAAACATGATTCACACTCAGAATTAAGAGGAGAAAAAAAGGCAAAGAGAAGAATGTTCTAGTACACTATTTACACTGTTAAGTAGGCTGATGCAATGTGTATTGCATTAATAATGTTAAAATAGAACAATGGAATATGATATTTATATGCTGATTACATCTGATTTGGCCACCCTGTAACAACTGCTACAAATTACAATTATGTCACCTGGATAAGAGTACCTGGATTTTTTATTTTTTTATTTTTTCAAAAGCACAATAAATACTGAACATACCAAAAAAACCTCTATTATTTGTCAGTCTCACTGTTAACAAATTACACAAGCAAATCCAATAGTGCTAACTCAACTCGGCTCTAAAAACCGCTAGGAAATCAATCAAGTAGGCGCAATCCATGACTGGTTTGAAAAGACAAATGAGTTGTTTTCCTAAAAGAGAGGCGCCTCCACCCCTCCGTCCAGTCGGTCATTCTCTATAACAGGCTACAACCAGAGTAGGCACCATGCAGAGAGGGGGTTACTCCTGCCTAGGCTGGGCTCCTTTTTGTTAATTGAGATTAATAAAAGTCCAAACTGAGAGATTTTAAGAGGGAGCGGTGAAAAAAAAAAAAAAAGCATCCACATATTCTTGCCGCCTCTGCTGCGGTTCTGGTTGAGAATCGCGATTCAACCCGATCCTCAAGCCAAGGGGACACGGTAAATACTTACAGGTTTGAAAAATCTGCAGCTTTCGGGGTGTAATTTGGGCAATTTTGGGATATGCACTGCTCCATCCTAAATATCACCAGAAAGAAGCCCGATACTAAAGACAGGATCGAAGCGTATAATTGATCTAGAGGTCAATAAAAACACCATGTTCCGAGTCAAACACCGGCTTTCCACATCCCCCCTCCCCCCCATGAAGATAAGCTGTTTACTCCAATATGTTATTCACCAGCAGAGTGACACAGCATCGTCCTGTGCGCCCGAAACTCTTATCTCCCTCAAACAGTGATACAGACTCGGGCATGGCACCAAATAAGAGTTAGGGTGAAGGGAGCGTGAGTATAAGCGAGAGTTTTACTTGAAACAGGGGTTCGGGTTTCTAGGAGAGGGACGGAGACGAGAGCTAGATCCTGCGGAGGGGGTGCCACATGGACACGGGTTTCCTCAGAGTGGCCAGCATCTGGTTCCAGTGGGTGATCCCCATCCCGCTGGCCTCAGGGCCGATGATCACATGACCCAGGTTCTCGCCCCGGCCGTCGTCCGTGGCCTCTGCCACCGTCACCCTCAGGGAGAGCTCCTGCAAACAACACAGCATATACGCAACCTGCCGAGTCAGCGTCTTCTCAACGGCACGCTCACCCCGAACCGAATGGAATCAGTTTATTGGACATTTGTAATAAAAATAGTATTTAAAGAAAATGTTTTAATCGTTTTTGGCATTTTAACATCACCTTATATGCTGAATAAATGTTATTACTGTTGGCCTCAGAGCCAGAGCAGTTACATCATCAAAAGGCACAGACTGATGCATGGTTTTAACAGGCACATTTTATATTCCAGGACGATTTTAATGACAATGTCATAGTTGTGTTTATATTAGTATTCATGGCTAAACATACGGGATTTACAGAAAGCAATGTCGGTCTGTAAATCGGTCCACCACTTTGATCTTGAAGACTAAGATACTGTTCATGTATTGCCATGACTTTTAGGATCTGTGCCCCATTCATATAGTTATGACTTACCTGCACATCTGTTGTTATTGTTGCTGCAATAATTGAAGTGCTGCTGTTTCAGTTACACTTGGCAACGCTGGTTTATTATTCTGTTTTTGTCATCACATTTAATCTCATCCTTTTTCTTGACCTATATTCCTATATTGTGGATAAATAAAGTGCCGTCACCTGCAGCACGAGGGACGGCACGGAGAAGATCATGGCTTCGTTGAAGATGGGATTCGTGTCGTCCCTTTTGGTGGAAGTCTTCTTCTTGCTGATCTTCCTGCCGTCTTGCAGGAGATACACTTTGACAAATGGATCTGAATAACGACAACGAGCGAATAAGATTACCGCCGCGTTTACATTTTAAAACAGCACAGCTGCACATGTACTAACAGAAACACCCAGAGCACACAGTTACTGGTGCATTTAATGAACTCCTCATTAAAGAGTCATCAGGCAGGGTCCTGAACGCATCATCAGCTGTGTGGACGGTGATGACAGCGTCTCAGTGGGTGACCTTTATCGGCATAATGTTGTTGTGGCACTTATCTGGACATTTATTGTGATGAACAAGTCATGGAAGTCCTATCTGCCTGTCTGGATATGATGTAACGTGTCTTCTGGGAGTTAACATTGATAGAGAGATATATGCACCACCTTTCGTCAAAGGTGGTGCATACATTTAATCCCAAAAGCTTTGGGAAAGTCATGTGTTATATTCATGTTGTTTATTTACGCTGAGTTTGAAATAATTCATATTATTTTAAAAGAAAGATGCTCAAAAAATAAGCAGGCATACGCTGAGTATACCTATAAATGTTTATTCTTTTAATCAAACTATTGTCTCTCATTCATTTGTGTCCTTTAAGGAATACTGTATGCTTTGGAATCCTCATTGTTAGTTTCAATACTACATTTTATCACTTTTTCATGGACACACCCAGATTTCACTAAATGTTTGGTCATGGGAATTTGGTGTAAAGTCCTGGAAAACCATTGAACCATGAACTGTGTACTGATAAACATCATTTACAAAAAAAAAAAGATTAACAGTCCCTCATGCATTCACACACAATGTTGAATAAAACTCAGACGAGTGTTCCTGACCTGCAGTGTTCTTGCTGCTGGTCCACACCAGGTTCTTGCACTTGGCCACAACCACCGTGAGGCGCTCTGCTGTGGGCAGATAGCTGAGAGACAACAGGATCTCCCCGACTGCATCCACAGCCTGTGGGGTCGCACCAGACAGTAGATTCAACATGTGCCAGTCCGGTTTTAAAGCTCTTTGTCCTTTCTTAGAAAAGCAAATATCTTCTCACGGAGTTCGAGCCACTGCTTGTACATCTTTAAATTAAAGAGCAATTACTAAATGGAAACTGTGAATGTTGAAACAAATGAATCAAATGAGTCAAATTGAAATGCTTTTTTAAAACATGTTGTGATTCCATTTCAGTTCATCAAGTTAATAGAATGAACAGATTTAACGATTTTTTTTTTATTTCTAAACGAAAATTTAATTAAGTCAGTCGTGATAGCTTTTCAAAATTGCTAAATGTATTTAGAAATTTTAATTAAACACGGTCAAAGCCTGTAATTATTCCACTGGCACATTCCAGGCTCCACGGCCACGATTACTGGTGCTGATGTAAACTAATGCGAGTCATTTTGTCTTAATGATCATTCATATTTATCTGTGGTCACAGTACCTCATGATTAGTGAGAGTCACTAGTAGAGTAGCATTGAGCGACAGCATTGTTGTGACTGTAACCTCCTTACATTTAGCGAAGGAATCCGCTCAACTCCTTCTTTGATTCCCATTTATTGAATATGACATGTAGTTTTGCTGCACGTCCAGCAGAGGGCCCCAGAGAGCACTTCAGTTTACTGCAGGAATACAAGTCCTACTGGAAATGTGCCTGAACTCTGCCTCTAAACCAAATAATTTATTACAGCAGTAATACATCCTCCACTGGGAGGATCATCGTAGTGTGTGTGTGTGTGTGTGTGTGTGTGTGTGTGTGTGTGTGTGTGTGTGTGTGTGTGTGTGTGCACCTCTGAATCTGGCCTGCAAACATCGCCGCTTGTTTTTCAGTTTGAATTTCAGGAAACCTTACAGCCCATTGGTGTCCAGACTGGGGTTCAGCCAATAGTGGGCTGTACTTACACCTGGATACACCTGGCGGAGATCTGCACTCTACTGAGTGAGCCTTTCTTTTTTTGCATTGCATTGCATCAAATTGCACCCGAGAACACATCACTAAATCACAACCCACCTTATTGACGTCCTGAAGGTAGAGCCAGGCGTTGAACGGCCGGATGGTCAGGTCCAGGTCCGACAGCTTGAGATCGGCGACCCCGGCGCTGATGTTTCTCTCGTCGGCGTCGATACCAAAAGCCGCACAACGCAGGCTGTACTCCTCCAACAAGGACGAGTCCATGGGGACGGAGAAGTGCTCATCGAAAAGCACGGTGAACGCGTTCGTCTGGATCTGTGAGAGGCATACGACAGCTGATATGTAGGGTTCATCTTTTTTTAAACTTCTAACATTCACATCTTGGATAATTTAACTAAGTGAATTGTATTCACCTTCATTGGAGTGGAGCTGTAGAGTTACCTCCATTCATACATATCGACTTGTTCTGCGTACATCCCTCATTTATTTATGAGTATATTTAGATGCCAAAAACTATTTTGTTCTACCAAATTATTTTATTTTTTCAAAGTGAGGCAGAACCAGACAAAATAGAGAGACAGTGAAGCCATGAAACTATCCTGAGCTCAATACCAGGAGCAACAAAAATAACAAAATGTGTTTATCAGAAGTATGTCTCACATAATGTAGAAGAGAGCAAGAAACATTTTTTTCTTCCAGTTTTCTGATAAACGTGTCTGGGTTGTTGAGAGCATGCAGTACACTCAGAGAACAAGGTCATGGTACTTTTCACATGTCACATCCGCAAACACGTTTCTTTCACTCTGCTGCAAATAGATGTTTTCACTGAGTATCACGCGGTAAAAAATACAAATAAGAGAGCACTGCGAACCCATCAGCACTGCGAACCCATCAGCATTTTAAAAACCCATCAGCACGACATGAAAACATAAAAAAAAATGTGTGTTTTTCATCATCCGTCTTCGTAACCACTATTACATTTATTCTCTCAGCAGACAAAACAGCTTTTACCAAGAAAAGCAGATTGTGAAGGCGGGTTGGCCAGCAGGCCGCTGCATGACTACTTCAGATGGAAGTGTGAGCCACACGGACCACATGCTGGTTTCAGTTTACTAAAGAAGGTGCAGAAACCAGGGTTTCCAAGCAGGCCGGAAGTTACCAGGAAACTGGTGCATGTGCAGAGGAGAGCGGATCTAATAATAGATCTTCTTCACACCTGTTGTTTTTCTTAAAAGTGTTAAATGTATCTGCTATATACAATGTGTTAGTACAGATACAGTCAAACTGAAGAGAACAAAAGCATGTGTAATATAATACCAACATCTGTGGAGCAGATGTGCATAAAGAGAAAGCAGGCAGTATCTCAGCACTGTAATAAGTGTGTGTGTGTGTGTGTGTGTGTGTGTGTGTGTGTGTCCTATAGACAATAGGCAGAGAAAGGGAGAATCAGAGAAGAGTGGCATGCACATTATTCCAGGCAAAACAAAAGCCAGCAACGGTAAATAAATGGAGAGGAAAAAGAGATGAGGGGGCAAATTTTGATGGAAGAGAGGGAGTGATGGACGGGTGATGGGCGACAGCAGAGAGGAGACAACGAATGAGAGAAAGCACAGAGGGAGGAGGAGGAGGAGGAGGAGAGAGAGAGGCTGGCTTGACCACGAGGGCGAGAGAAGCCGATGTCAGCATTTCTATGGTCCTCTCCACTCTTCTTAAAGAGGGAGAGGGCTGACATTATGAAAGCACCCGGCCCGAACGCATTACAACAACAGAACAACGCGCTCACGTCAGTGAGGTCGCTCACACTGAGGCGAGATGCCGGTGACTCGATGCCAGGCAGGAAGTGGTTTGTCTGGCAGCGTCTCTCCGAGAGCAGAAGGCGAGCGGCAGGTGTAGGAAGGACCCCTGTTCACTTCCTGTCCTTCACCTGAGGGTCAAGCTTCTCAGAATACGGATGCTACGTATATTCATCTTTCAATATAAATATAAATTGTGAGACCCTAAAGCACTTAAAATACAATATTTCATTAGATTAGGATTCAGAATTATAGTTTAGTAGAGTTTGAAGAGTTAAGTAATAATATAAGTAAGTAATATAAGTAATGGTGGTGAGTAACAATACAAATAATGTGTTTGTATAGTATTTTAAAAAGCTTATGAATGCTTCATAAAAGACACAAGCACAACATTGTAAAAATAAATATGATGTAATGGGTTTAAATGAGAGATTACTTTTAGTTTGATCATTTTCATCTATCTTGTAAAAATAAGTTTCCATCGAACCAGAAATCGTATATCGCAATATATTAAAGTTCATAATGTGATATAAATCATGACATTTAGTACATTTTGGGGGGACAATAATTGAGGAACAGCTTATGTAAAAGATGATTAGTCTTGCTCAATGATTTATTGTCCCCGAAGGTCTTTTACCCCCATGGCATGGTTTACACCGCCTCAGGGTATATTCTGTATTTCAACCCAATCATCTAAACTCCACACACATTTATCATAATGTGACTTGCAGCATCAACATTTTAACTACTCATAATTAGGGCCGTTACAAATCGTATCAGCGTAAAAACGGCATAATGCACATCATCATAATTACAACCTAAGATGCAGGAAAAAGGAAGGTTAACCATGAGGACGGAGCCCCCTATATGGGGGGCGTTGGTTTACAAACTGAGCATTTCAGAAAATACAAGAAAAATATAAAAAATACATTTAAATACATTTAAAAAAGGCAGATCCTGACCCAACAATAGCAATATAAGACACAATATAACACTATTACACAATACAAGTTAACATAAACCATAAAATGACTAAAAGTGACCCCCAAACTGACTCAAAATGCACCAGTCGTTTTTGAAAAATGATGATTAAAAAAAGTTAGGGACTAGCTAGAATGCTATACTCAACGGTGTTGGAACCGACAGACCATTCCTCACACAAAGCATTGCAAAGATATGCACAATTCAGCCAGAGCTAAACTCTTCAACACAGCTCAGGAGAGCCAAAGCTTCACCCTGAGACTCAACATCAGGAACCACGTTTACCTTCAGTCAGTCGTCCCGGCTAAACAGCTGATTAACCATCTGATAAGCTTTTCTTTTTTCATGTTTCCTCTTCGGCCTCGACATCTCTGCCCCATTAGGAGTCGAGTGGCAGCAATGCTGAACGTCTCTAACGAGGAACGTTAATGATTCTTAAATTATGTCGTGATTATATGTTTGAACCACAAGAAGAATGCATCGCCTCTACTTAACCTTGACATAAGCGCCATGTTTGCACGTGTTTTGTCACTTACGAGCACAAACTGTAGCGCTGAAGTGGGGATTTGAACCCTAGGGTGTAGATAGTAGGTGTACTATCTACACCTACAGATACACAGATACACAGAAGTATGTGTACTATCTACACCTACTTCACCTACCATCTTCAGAACTGCTTTCATTGTGTGATTGTGTGCTCTATGTTCTTCTTGTTTGTATGTATTTTATTTGTTTTATTGTTTAGCTTATAGGACGATTTTAAAATGTTGTGTAAAGTGTCTTTGAGTATATAAATTAAATGTATTTTTATTATTATTATGATGGTGCTGTGGCTGTGTCTGCCCATCGTTTTGGTCCAGACTGAAATATCTCAACTCCTATTAGATGTATTGTCATGATTGCATTTGCACCGATATCCACCGCAATACACCTTGAGGTCAACCACATGTTGAATGTGTTTCTGTGTTTGCAGAACATTTCCAAAGCTGATTCATTGAAACCACGTTATGTCTTCCTCTTCACTGCCTTTTTCTTGGTTTGCTGCTTTGCTTCTTGATTGCTGCCCTACTGTAGATTAGCAGACTATAACAAGCATATTAGTACAAGCAGTAAAACACAGCTTCCTCACCCTTGTGACTCCCACGCTGATCTCGTCTGGCCCCAGGGAGACCCTGATGAAGCAGCGGGGGAAGTCGCCCTCCTCCCTCTCCAGCAGGTCCTTGCCCTGGTGCAGTGTGATGTGGAGCAGCCCCGGCCCGGGGCCCGGATGCCTGGACGGCTCGAACTCGAGCGTCACCTCCAGCTGGCCCACCGTGTAGTCGTGGCCGAAGTTGTTGGCGATGGAGGAGATGGAGCTGAGCGAGTCGGTGGACATGGACCGGTTGAGCTGGGCCAGGCCGGTCGGGTCCAGCTCCCTGCTCATCAGCTCCAGGTGGCCCAGGTCCCTGAAGCAGTCCGGGGTGTCGCCGAGGGCCAGGCTGGGTTTGCGGCTGGAGGTGGTGGAGGTCCGCCGGTGGTTGTTGGCAGCCACTCGCTTTCAGGGAGGAGTTAACAAGGTCATTTAGAGGGCACGGAGATGGAGAACAGGTCACTACAAACGACACCTTTCAATAGTTTCACATGAGTTGCATTTCAACTAAAACTTTGCAACGTTTTGAGCATTATTCCCGTCATGAACTCCACCAAGGGGGTAATATTTGGGGTTTGGTTTCTCTGTTTGTCAGCAGGATTACAGAAGAATTACTGGCCCAAATTTGATGACACTTGGTTGATGGGAGGAGCCTAGGCCAAAGAAGAACCCGCGCTCTACGCGTGACCTCATGGTTATCAATAACGTCAGATCTGGAAACATTGCGATCAAGAACGCTATGGGCAAGAAACACGTCGGATGATTACGTTAGCCAAAGTCATTTGGAAGAAGGTGAATGAGGAAATTATTCCCCAAATTGTCCTGCTTGTGTGTCTCGCTCCATCGAACTTTGTAGCATTAACGTCGTCACGTCAGATCTCAGAAACGCATGTTATCCCCAAACGATGGATATGGTGACCACAATTACAAAAACAATACCCAAATTGTAAGAAACCAGAGTTATCTTCGACCCTTGCGCCCAAAGCTCTGATGGTGACGCTCAAACGAGTGACTTTCAAAGACCAAAAGCGCTTCGGCCACAGGAAACGTTTCTTTGAAATCAGCTGCTGTCGTCTTCAATTAGAAAGAAAAGCTCCACCCTTTGCTCACCGCTCGCTCCAAGCGAAGAAACTTCTTGATTTGACCACTAGCTTCAACCTCACTAAACCCCTCCCCTCCATATATATATATATATATATATATATATATATATATATATATACACTGATAATACTGATATTTCAGATGATATTTCAGAATTCGGAGTAGCATGCCAAGGTACCTTTTGTCTGACTTCTGAGAAGGAGGTTCCATATTTTTCTTGCAGATATCGATAGTCAAAGTTGGGGAAGGGGGACGGCGCGGGGAAGCTTCCAGATTTCCACAACTTCCAGATGTTGAGCCCGGCCACGCCCAGTAGCACGAAGAAGCCCACCAGGTAGATCCCCACCTCCCAGCCGGGTGGGTTACGCACCACTGAAACAAGGACACGAAACAAGCGCTTCAAGCAAATCCTCACTTCTATTTCGTCAACAGCTGGAGGACCTTTAGGCTTCAGAACCGTCTGATCTATATTTTATATGTGATGTTTGAAACCCAGGACCCAGTTTAGAGTTTTTTTTTCATTTGGAGATCCGTATAGAAGTCTTAAGAAGCTCACAACCACTGAGCAGGCCTTGAGTATTGAGATGACTGCAACGTCTAAAGTTTTATGTAAATCAGATAATAGTTTGGGCCAAAATGACAAACAAATTGAAATGCCGGTCTTAAAACCCGAAGCACCTCATGTTGCATTTTCGAGATGGATTATGAGCCTGAGCCGGGCTGGCGTCCTCAAGATGAATTGCCTCTGTGGCAAGACTTTGACAGCTTTATCCCCACTTCTTTTTTTTAACGCAGGAGATGAGCCAATTACAGGCCGAGTCACAATGCGTTGTAACACTGATGGCCTTCAGCCGTCAAACAGACGGCACTCAAACACAGATGCAAGGAAATACATACAAATTTCTCATACTTTGATATACATATTCAAGATACAATCACATCCATTAGTAAAGGAATACGCTGGAACGGGCCTCTCACCACTCAGATGGTAGCCTGATATATCCCCACTTGGAGCGGAGGACATGGTGCTGCAGCCAGCCTGGAGGAGGAGAAGAAGAAACAGGTCAGACAACCAACTCTTATAATGAACTACAGAATAGAATGAATTCAACATGTACCTTTGCTTTATTATCCAGGACAATATTTGGATTGATTTTCATCTATAATGTATTAAATACTCAGCAAGAGGGAATTCATTATGTTTCTTTGCGGAGTATAATTTAATAACCGCTTCATCCTTAGTAGAAGCAATAACACTCGTCCTGATAATGTCTCGATCTCGACGTGAATCAGAGTAAACATGGCTGAACGGTCTGCAGCGGAAGACTTCAGCACTCCTTCAAGTAGAGGGGGCACCCATGGGTGTAGTACTCTGCTGAGGGGGTTTGTTGGAATGAAAACCTGAAGACTTTTGACTCAAAATGGCAAATAAAGCTACTTCAGGTTAAGGTGAAGGAAAGATTTAGCACTGATTTTGCATTACACTCCTATAATATTGTCAGATTTACATTGAACAGTCGTCTTTTTAATTCAGTACAAACAATACAACGAATCGGGGGAAACTCAAATAATAACACGACCAGGCACTGCACTTTGTTTGTCAGAGTTGTGTTGTTGTTGTTTATTTTCTCTGCTCTTTACTCCACTCAAAATGCAAGGTCCTGTGAATTGTGGGGCCCATCGCAGTCTGGGGCCCCGGGGAAATTCAACAAGTACCCACCTGACTGCTGATTCACTTTTTATATCCCCAGTGATGTCATGTGTTGTTCACGGGAAAGACATCCTGTTGGTTTTCTAATGATCCTGCTTCCAGGAAGCTTCTGGGAGAACTCAGCGACTGTACATCCACCACAGGAGCGTCCAGATATTTGATTTGTTTCGTAAAATCAATTCAGTTTCCACGTCTCTTTCTTAAAAAATAACAGCGGGGCCTTTTTTTCTTCTTTTTTTTTAACGAGACAAAAGAGAACAATATTTTACTGCACCCCACTCTCGCTCCGCAAACTGCAAAATATAAAAAAAATAATAAAAGCACGGCGGGCGATGGTGTGTGACTCATTTCTCCACCCAACCCTCCTCCTCCTCCTCCCCTCCCTCCTCCTGCTGCTCCCCCTCTTGTTGGAATCTCCCCATATCTCAGTGACTCGGGGGAAATGGGAGCATTACACTAATGATATAGAAAAAGGCTGTTGGGGGGTTGTTGGGGGGGGGGGGGGGGTCGACTCAATTCTGCTGAGCGGTTTGCAGACCGCGGCCATGCAGGCCAATTAAAGTGGCTGGGCTGACGCAGTGCAGGGCCCACTGACAGATGCTGATGTGCCATTAGCAAAGCGTGGGGAATCTCTACCACCCCATTTCCCCCTCCCACACACACACACACACACACACACACACACACACACACACACACACACACACACCTCCCAGTATCGCTCAGATCAGCTTGGCTCGGCTTACAGTAACGTATGAGTGTTGGTCCAGGGAGGAAGAAGAGGAGGAAGGATCAAGGAAGAGAGAGAGAGAGAGAGAGAGAGAGAGAGAGAGAGAGAGAGAGAGAGAGCAAGACAATGCTTCAATACAAACAATGAAGTCGAACTTGCCTGAAATAGAAGAAATACATTTTTATAAACAGTGCCAGTGGACGTGAGGAATGGAGTCTTTTGATAATTTATCTAAAAAGGTGAAATTATTCCCTAATATAGAAGTCTGACACTCTGATGAACTCAAGTATCACTTCATCGACATAAATGTTCCATGTTTATTTAAATACATGTTCAAATGTATGACTCATGGTTCACAGAAGCAGGTATGTTTCATGGTTTCCAGCTTTTAGGTGGAACGTCCAGCAAGCTGCCTTGGACAGAAGAACAAAACACAGCTCGTGACCTTTGCTGCTCGTTATCCTCCCTCTCGTTCCTATTTCTGACACACAGCATCGAAGCAGACGAGTCTCAGGCAGAGGGATGAGGAAGACGGCACGAGGAGGCTGAAAAACAGACGAGCGTGTGCAGATCCTCAACATTATCTCTATCGGTCTGGTTTAGGGATGCAGTGTGAAAAAAACCTGACAAGTGACATCATTGGAGGAAGCAGCTTTCCAGCTCATATACATGCACTGACTGGACATTCATAATAAGGCGTCTTTGGGCTGCTTTTTCACATCTTCTTCTAAAGTCTTATTTCCATGACATCACCAGACAGATTTGAGACTTTCCCTCATTAACAGCCGTCAGTGGAGGCAAAGGTGAACATTTGCATAAACGAGTCATCTTCGTGCCCACGCGATCCCGACTCTCCGGCTTCTTTAGAGTCACCGTCGCTGCAGGGATGTCTGATAGCATCCCTCTGAGAGCCGGAGACGGCGTTGTGAGGGGGACGCTTTAATTACCGAGATATGCATGAAATTAATATCTTGTCACGGTGTCGGCGTGCAGAAACAGGCTGTGATGAGCGTCGAGTGGCGTGTGAGGAAGGCAACGGAAAGGAGACTGGGATATTTGTGAAATACAATTTTCCGGATCAGTAATGAGGCTGTCAAGGAAGAAAGGAAACAAAACAGCAACCAAAAGGAAAAAGTCGGAGTTAACGGTGTTTCTATGTGGCTGCAGTTTGGGCAGTGGCATTAAATAACCAGGGAGGTTTTGGGCAACTAGCGGGGCATTTTATTAAATTTTCATTCATTTTTTATTTAGATCTCTGTTGGTTGTTTTCATTGGCATCAAATTCCCGAGAAGCATATTTATAAAACCCGGTATAATTCCTATCAACGAATTATTATTTGAACATTAACATTTCCCTAGAAACTCTCACTCTCAGTCCTCTCACAACCTGTGGAGTTTTTTGACAATAGACCTGTCTTTTACACACTTTCCTGGCAATATTTTTGGTTTGCCACTTTAAATGTTGTGGATGGTCCAGGTCCAGCTAAAGGAGATAAGGGAGGAAGCCCCTTTTCTTAGCATTTAGAGACATTATTCTCATCATGGCTGCCACTTACAGTAGATACTTCCAGGTCCATCCACTCATTGAGGAACCTTCAGAAACAAAACACACGATTGGCCGCAGCCTGAACCCCACATGGCGTCCAATGACTGAGCCAGTGTGTGCTGATACAAATGCAGCCGCACACCAACAGAGATGATGTTTCATTCAAAATACGGTTTCATTCTGTTAGTGCGACACAGATTGAAGCTGAACATGTGAAGCCTCTCTCCGGAGGCATCATAGAGATGTGTAAGAGTGAGTGCTTGTGTGTTTCAGTCTTCGTTGCTTTGGTTTCTCTGTGGTCTGCAGGAAACCGACACCACAGTGCGCCTCCTCTGTGTCTTCAGCTGGACACAAAGCAGCTCAGACCCAACGCACCTGCGCACAGAGCAGCAGATTTTACTCCCGGGATATAAATATGGCGTATATATATATATATATATATATATATATATATATATATCTGCCGCTGTTTGCTGCTAACGGTCAGCAACAAAGAAAACAAGAAGTCCCTTCCACTGGAGCTGCATGATAAAACAGGTCAGATCAATAGGAACAGACACACTGATTTATGTCTAACCCCGCCTCCCACACACACACACCCACACACACACACACACACACACACACAGAGAGAGAGAGCAATAAAGAGGGGAATAAAAATGAATGAGAGGTTAGATAAGGAGAGACAATTGTAAAAAAAAAATGATGGGAGGGAAATAAAGAAGAAATGAGTGTCAATCTTAAAAAAAACAATAAGAAACAGAGAGCAGCTGGGAAAGAAAAGAAGGAGAAGAAGAAGGAGGAAGGGAAGAAGGGATCACAGGGCTGTCGGCTCGCTCTCCCAACACCTGATCAATCAATGTTGCTTTTAATCTCGCCCAACGACTCATAATTCAATTAACTGCCTCACTGCTGCAGATATAACGCTACAGCAACCTCTCTCTCTCTCTCTCTCTCTCTCTCTCTCACCAGTTTGTTTCCATGCCAGCTACACTTTGACTTTCTGGTTTCGACAGCTCATTCGGCGTGTGGTAAAAGTAGCGTTGCACCGTCTGCTGACATTTAAAAGCCGGCGCCAGCGGAGGCAGGAAGAACGCTGCAGTTCGATCACTCAGAGTTAAAAACGATCATTTCTGAACTCAAACTTCTTATGGCGAACCTCGGAGGTAGAGCGGGTCGTCCTTTAACCGAAGGATTGGCGGTTCGAGTCCCCGTCTCCTCCAGTGCATGCTACCATCTCATTGAGGCTGTAGAGGTAGATGCTCATACCAGCATGCTAAAATGCTCACAATGATCATGCTAGCAGGTTGGTGTTTAGCAGCTATAACGTGTACTGTGTTTAACACCTTAGTTCAGCATGTTGGCCTTCTAACTAAACATGAAGCACAGGGGAGGTTTCGCCCAAAGGAGTGATTCATCCACTGATGGCCGTGAATGTCTGTACAAGATGTCTGACATTGCCGCCACTAACTAACGCGGCGCTAACGTGGCGCTAATGTGGCGCTAACGTGGTGCTAATGTGGCGCTAACGGAGCGCTAACGTGGCGCTAACGTGGTGCTAATGTGGCGCTACCGTGGCGCTAACGGAGCGCTAACGTGGCGCTAACGTGGCGCTAACGTGGCGAACAATCAAAATGTTTACTTGCGTTTAGGGGGATGTTTCATTTCTTACTTTACATTACATTTCATTTAGCTGACGCTTTTATCCAAAGCGACTTACATGCTATACAGTATACAGTAGACACAGCAACGGTGAGCAATCAGGGTTAAGTGTCTTGCTCAAGGACACACAACATGGACTGCCGGAGCCGGGGATCGAACCACCAACCTTCGGATTGAAAGACCGACTTGCTAACCACTGATCCACAGTCGCCCACTTGAACTGCAGGGTGTAGATGACACTTTTTGTGTGTCCAGATCGGCCTTGAACGAACAAAAGATCAGAATCAACCATCAAAATGTCTCTGATTTCCATTTTACAATTAGTTCCAATCGACCTTTTAGCTACTTTTATATACTTGACAGTTTAACTGAAAATATAACCAACGGCGTCTTTGAGGCCTTTGAGTGTACCAGCAAGCGGAGAACGGCTACGTCTACTTGTACTGATTATCCAGTCGAGGGCTTCTTAAACAACTCTCGCAACTGTAATTTGATCCGTCACCCGAAAAAATCTGACGTTTAAATATTTTTCTCTCAGACAGAAAAAAACAACTCTGTGCAGTTTGTGATGAGTTCAGGGCTGCCGCATTAAACGTCAGAATGTTGAAAAGGCTTAAATATCCAGAGGGGATGCAACACACACACACACACACACACACACACACACACACACACACACACACACAATCAAACCAGACCAACGCCTGCATGGCTGAATGAACCGCAGAATAATTACATCAAAATATACGTTTTTGCCTTATCTCATGCCGGTTACGACCAGTCAGCAGGGGGATTAGCGAAGCTGCTGAGTGTTTCCCTTTTATCGCCACACCTGTATGGACTTCTTCCACGCGACTGGTTTTTCATTATTCCTCCTTATTAGATTAACAACCTGACAATTAGGCTCATACAGGAGAGGGAAAGCTCTTACTGCGACACAGAGTCTGTCAGACCCGGCTTAATGTTTGGCAAAAGGGTTCATTCACTCAGGGATGTGAAGGTGGGTGGAAGCTTAAATTTCTTCCAAAGTGGGGGAGAGCAGTGATTTGAAGCCAAGTCGCAGCTTTATTGATTAACTATTAAGTTGCAGTCAGATCCAAAGGTATTTGAGCAGTAACACAGGTTTTAATGCTTCCACTCTTCATCCTAAAGTTAAATCTTACTTTGAAATGCAACAAATCACAGATGGGACAGACGGGGTTTATACGGGCGAACAATGTCGGCGCCCCAGCTGGCAGGCGCTGCCGTTGGAACCGAAGTGATATTTCAAACTATTTTTAATGCCCGCCCACTCTGATATCGCACCGATCGAATGACTGGAACAGACGATGTCGGGTGGTGAAAACCCACGTCCCCAGGACACAACTAATGGAGGCGTGCAACGGAAATAAATCTTCTTTTTGGTTAAATTTTGCCAAAAAAAAACAAACCCACCAGGAACACATGCATTCCCACCCATAGCAGAGGAGCCACTAAAAAGCTGAAATGTGATTGGGAAACATTTCAACAAGTTTAAGGACATTTGGGGAAATTGTGGGTATTTTCAGAGAGTTATGAGAGGATCAATACTGTCTGTAAGGTAAATATGTAGCTGGGCCCAGCAGCCGGTTAGTTTACTGAAGCTTAGCATAAATAATGGAAACAATTTGGACTCAAAAGTTAGAAGAAATCTTCCTTCCAGCACCTCTCAAGGTCACGAGTGGCTGAAACATGCGACCATAATAAACCCCTTTACAACGGCAGATGGTCACTTTTACACTCGGGATTAAACAAATGAGTCAAAACATGTTAATCAAAAGCTGCCATAGTGACATAAACAACCCAGTTTAATGCCCGATAACTTCTACTCTCGGAGTCTCAGTGTCATAAACGTGATTCATCTTGCGACACTTTATTTCTTTACAATTCTCTCTCCAGCCGGCTGCGTTTTCGAGGCATCGCCAGGAGAAGTGAGCCGCTCAGACCACACGCATTCACCACGAAGGCCAAGGCGATCCATTTCCCGATCGGCTCTGGAAACACCGGTGGTGATACATGAAGGCGCAGGACACCGCTCGATCTTGGGAAAGAACCGATTTCGATGATATCTGGGATCCTTTTACGTGTTACAGTAGACTCACAGAGCCACGGCTCGTCTATGTGTCTTCATCTAAGCACTTCTCTTAATAATAACACTTTTCTTTCGAGGCGTTCAATGGGGACACAGGATAAGGAAGGTGGTGTTAGGGGTGTGTGTGTGTGTGTGTGTGTGTGTGTGTGTGTGTGTGTGTGGAAGCAGATGAAGCCCATGACAGAGAGCGAGAAAGAGTGTTAAACGAATGGCTGAGATGATTGCGAGTGCTGGTGGAGGAATTGAATTGTGAGCAGGTCGTATTTCAGCCTGGGCCCCGAGGAGGAGGCGAGAGTCCCAGTGACACACACACACACACACACACACACAAACACACACACACTACACAAGGCTATTTTACCTCCACTGCCCCCGTCACACAGACATCCAGTATCGTTACAAAGCTGCAGAGGAGCACGCTTGAAGAGTCGGCGAGTTACTCGAGTGCTAAGATCATGTTTTTCAAAATAATCATGTTTTTTTTTTTTCCTCTTTTGGATTCTGAATGTGCTCCATCATTATAAAATCACAGCTTTTCTGGGGCAGAAAGTCGACCACACATTTCTTAACCGTTAATTGAAGCAAAAAGCTTTCCTGGTGATCAGTAGACTTTAGAAGGAAGCAAAGATTATACATCCATCAGCACTGGTGGCGGGAAACAGGATGTCTGAAGCCAAGAAAGTGTTTGAGGCACAATCAGTCCACTTCAGTTCCAGTAAATAGGAAAACAACCAGCTCCAGAAGTCCCCGACGCCCACACAATCTAAAACAGAGAACCTGCACTCATTCTGTTATTTCCAGGTGCCATCATCCGCATCACTTTATAGGGTTAACAAGCACTAAAAGCAACATTCAACCCCCATGAGGGCATCTTCATTCTCCCTGCAAGACACTCATTCAAAACCTTTTGGGCATTGTGATCCTTCAGTGTTACAGGTTGCAAGCTGCAACCAATGTCAACAGAAAGCAAAATAATTTAAATATTACATTTTGGGTTGGGAATCTGAGTGATGACACACACTGTTTGACAAGGCAGTGTTTCAGAGCTGCACTCCATCCAGGCAAAGTTGTGACAACACTGTTTGTTTTAGGATCCAATTAAATATTGAGTTTTTTTTTTTCAGCAATATATATTAATATTCAGCAAAATTAGGTATTGGAAATCAAGTGTTGCTTTTGTATAATAATATCAATTGTATTTATTGAAGCCAAAATCACAAATTTGACTCAAAGGGCTTTCCACTCTCTCTCTCAGTGTATACTGCACAGTCTTGCATGTTTTCCCTAAGTATTCAATATTCCCTAAAGATTAATAGCAGACTTAAAACTAATTATTAAAATTATTGTGCAAACAAAAGACTGAATCAGACTATTCCACATCCCTAAAGCTGCTCATCAAAGCTTTTTTCCAAGGCCACAGTTTCCAGTTGGAGTTCATCTGAAGTGGTGCTGAACGGAAAGCTCCCGCGGCCCGGGGTTGATATCACCCTGAACCCCAGTTAATCCGGCTCCTGAACCCCCGTTAAACCGGCTCCTGAACACCGTTAAACCGGCCCCTGAATCCCCGTTAAACCGGCTCCTGAACCCCCGTTAAACCGGCTCCTGAACCCCCGTTAAACCGGCTCCTGAACCCCCGTTAAACCGGCTCCTGAACCCCCGTTAAACCGAGTCCTGAACACCGTTAAACCGGCCCCTGACCCCTGTTAAACCGGCTCCTGAACACCGTTAAACCCGCTCCTGAACACCATTTAAACCGGCTCCTGAACCCCCGTTAAACCGGCTCCTGGTTCAGGTCGAGTCTCGATGCGCATCGACATTTCGCCGCGCCAGGAGAAAAAAAAAAGCCAGAGATGCATTCACACCGCGCAGCTAGAGCCTCGCGCTTCAAAGGAACCTTCACTGTCAACAAAGAAGCAGAGGAGACAACAACAACAACAACAACAACAACAAAACAAAAAAACGCATGCAAGTCCCAAGTCTCGCCATGATGCATGTTGCGTGTTGTGCACAGAGGAGTGCACGCGCGCGGCGGCTTATGGCAAGTGGTCGACGGGTCGAGCACGCATTTCTTACCCGGAGTTTTCTTTTGGTGCAGTAGGGAGGAAGGAGCAAGGAGGAGGAGGAGGAGGAGGAGGAGGAGGAGGAGGGGGTAGACCAACTCCACCGCTCTCCCTTCTTCAGGCGGCTCTCTCCATCCAATGACACCGGTGCCGGTCCGGTCTGTGTGCCCCGGAGGTCTCGTGGACGGGAGGGAGACGGCGTTCACACTCCCGCTTCAGCGCATCCGGCCAGCTGGAGGAGGAGGATGTGCAAAAGGGTGAGGGTGATGAAGAGGAGGAGCAGGAGGATTTATCTTCCACTCGGAGGTGACCGGTTGCCCGTGCTGCCGCTCGCTGGAGTCTGAAAAGCTGCTGCCTGAGGCATATTTCTACGGAGCCGCAGCTCTTCCTCTCCACCGACCGACTGCAGGAACAAAGTCCCACCCCTGCAGCGCAACTTCCACCGCCGGGCCGCTCGATAACAAGACCACCGCCTCCTCCTCCAAGGATCCACAGCAGCAGCAGCAGCAGCAGCAGCAACAGCAGCAACAGCGCCGAAGAAGACCTGCGGGCTGCGCGCACGCACACACACACGCACGCACAGAGAGGTATCACAGTATTATGCAACGGGTGCACGGGGGGAAGACCCAAACTTTTACTTCCTCATCATCTTTCCTCAAACCACAAATAAAAGAACCCCACGTTCTGTCCCATGAACAAACCTCCCTCTCTTCCTCATCCTCTTCCTCATCGCCATGTCATGTGTTAGGGATGATTCAGTGTGATATTACATAACCACACTGGAGGTGGGCAGTGCAGATGACACCTCTGATAATAATACACTAATCTTCGCTCCCAGCATATTAAGCTGGAGGCCCACTCCTCGCCCTGCTGTGCAAAGAGGTGCACTGGTTTTTATGAAGGGTTTGTAATTACATATTTGTGTTAATGCATAATGTATTATTCCTTTAATGGGTCGGTGCATTCAAAGCAAGGGACTTGTTTGCTTCAACGTTTTAATGGACGCCATTTATATTCATCAGGCATCTTGTTAAGCTGAATGGCAGCATGCGTGTTTGATCAGCTGATGAAATATGATGCACGGTCAAAGTTATTGTGAAAGGTGAGCCGCAGTCATCCTCAGCCGGCTGGGATCCCCTCAGTCCATCATAATGAACATGGTCTACCTTCATCTCTATTTGACCCCTCGTCTGACCCGCCGTGACCTCACTCAACCAGATTATTGATTATATATCACAATACAGGCCATCCACCTGCTGGAGCTTCACTCTGGATCCACACTGATGAGCGGGAGGATTACTGCCAACAGAAAGTACTCAAAGCTGTGGGTGTCAACCTAAGGCTCACTGATCTCCAGATGGGTCCTCCTGGGAGGGACGGAGGGACGCACAGCATCAACGTCACTGACAGATGAGGGTCCGGTTATTAATGAATAAACTCACAACAAACAGAACAGGAGGAGCAGGAACGGTGGGTTCAGGACTCTGAATTGAAGCTGCGTTTGGGGTATTTCCCCAAATGCAACGTGAACTATACCCTAAATCTGAAAGGTCAGAAATAAAGTAATAAGAGTCAAAGATGGTGTAGAGACCGTCTCATTTGATTTGGTTTCCCCGTCATTGAACGGCTCCGTGCATTTCTTTACGCTGCATGTGTGCAGCTTTCAGCCACACTGAACTGAATGTGACCTGAATGAGAGGCAAAGTAAACGCTGACAGTCGGTTCACAGCAGCAGGAGAATGGTGCATTCTGGGGTTTCTTTTGCCTTTTGAATGACTCCATCTGGTGGCGGAGCTCGTGTAGTGACGCCGGCGGTTGTTTGAGTGCACCTTTAAAAATGTAATCTGATATTATGAAAAACATCCATGGATGTATATGTAGACAGAAACATCAGACTTTACAAGACAAACAAGCTCAAAATCCTGCAGGTTTTCTCTGGAGCTCCTCGGTTGATGTTGCGACACCCGGAGGGAAGATTAATATGTTTCCAGTTTTAGTATGGTCACTGTGAATAATTCAAAGGCTCATTATCAAAGGTTCTTATTTCTGCTGAAATCAGTGGATGGATGAAATCTGTATCATCAGTCCAGGTTCAAAATCACTGGAAACATCATACACTATTTATAATCTACCCAAGTACATAACTAATGACTTGCAAAGCACTGAAATAGACTCTAAAATGACATAAATCTGTCATGCACTTTATTTTTTTAAATCAGTCTAGTTACTAAAAAACTCTTGTTTTTCTCTACTGGAGGGTTAAATCAACACCACAACACCAATAACACAATGGCACAAAGGAAATATATATAAAAACATATATTTATTGTTCTGTTACCGCTGGTTAACTTGATCAACAATAAATGGTGGCAGGCCAGGAGACAAACTGTACACATATTAATAGAAAGCCTCAGAGAGCTTCTGTTTTTCTGTTCAGTGGCAATTAACAATGCAGAGAGAGAGAGAGAGAGAGAGAGAGAGAGAGAGAGAGAGAAACAAACAGTATTCGCTGGAGGCCGCACAGTAGATGAACGTTGGGTTTTGATGGTGCGTTCAAGTCCTCCTTCAGCCTCCTCCCAAAGTGGTTCTTCTCCCCCGGCAGACAACTTTACAAGAGGCGTAAAAACACTGTACATGGTTCTGCACATCAATCCTCAGAACAAGATCCTCGCATCCTTCGTGGAGGACAGTGATGACGACTCTCCCCCTCTTTCTTCCCACCGACAAATGAGCGAGTAAAGCTTTTTTTAAAAATGGATAAATGACATTTGGGCTCTCTGAAGACAGGTGCTCCCTACTCGACAAAATAGTGTGTGGATTAAAATAGATAAAGGTTATATATATATATATATTTATACTATATATACTATATAAAGGCTTGAATCTCTAGATTCAAGGACAGCCACCAGTGCCGTCCGCACACATTCCTCAGAACACAAAGCCTTTAATGCAGCAACAATCTCACACCTGCTCCTCTTCCTCCTCCTCCTCCTCCTCCTCCTCCTCTCGCCCCGTGGACCGTTAGCCTCGTACTGTACGCCTGCAGTGAAAGGGTCACAGTATCCTGATCCCTGAAGGACCCCTCCCCCTCCTCCCCCCTCCTCCCCCCCAGTGACCAGCTGAACCGCTGCAGTCAACCAGAGCAAAAATAAAACGTAAACATGAGAACGCCGAGTGAAAGTCTGAAAGCACAGAAGTAGAAGCAAAGAGTTCAGAGTGCCGGGTGTTCGATCACATCAACAAATCAAACCCAGGTGCACGGTTTCGTACGAGGGAGCAGAGGGCCAGTCTGAGTGGTTGGGTTCCTGTCCGAGGCCGTGACTCGTATGCGAGTGGTTCGGTGGGGGGGATCGGGCCCCCGTGTCCGTCCAGGCAAACCTTTACATTCCACACGCTGCAGGACAAACCCAACCCAGCTGCATCCAAACTCACGGCAACCTTTTGGTTGTTTTTGTTTTGTTCAGTCTCTCCATCGAGGAGCGCCGACGCTCAGACTGAATGTGCAAATGTCATCCGTGAAGGCGGAGCCGCTCGAAAAGCAACTTGGCGAAAAACAACTCTTTAGCGGTCCCTGAACGCCACCATCCCCTCCACTGCGATCAGTTTATGTGCCACGAAACTAACAGAAGTGAGGATTAGTGAAAAGGCTGCATCACACATGTTCATACGCCGCTGCCTCCAGGAGGGGAGAACAAACAGCGGCATTAATTGCACAAACTCCCACAGGAAACCAAAAACAACAGCCGGGGCGGTTGTGTCCCATTTTACCTTCAACGCGTCTAAAAAAAACTCTGAAAATGAGCTCAGTGTTCGTCGCCTACCTCGTTCAACGTGTAACGCATGGGATGGACTTTTGTTGCTTAAAGTTTAAAACAGAAAGAGGGGCGTGCACGCTCTGGGAGTAACAACCGATCTAGTTACTGTAACCGTGTCATCATGTCTGACTGCATTTTGAAATAATAACTGTAATACACATTTCTGGTATAAAAAAAAAATAAAATAAAAGAAAGGTTTCTCTAGCTGCCTAAGTGGACAATTTGTGGCAGATCTTTGGCTTCAGTGGTCAAACATATTTCACTTTTGTCTAAAATAAAAATCTCTCTCACGTTTCTTCTGAACTTTCTGTTTCTTCTCCATTCCCTTCATTTCAAATGACCTCGCTTCATCTTTACATATTTCAAATCTGTGTCATCTTTAGACGAATTAATTGTTGCTTCAAACACAACTCTCTGTTAAATCTCCATTTCTTTCTCAAGTTTCCTTTTCAACTGTCCAGAAATGGAGTACTTTGAGGGAATCTAACTTTATTTTTTTTTAATATTGATGCGTAACGCAAAAAAAAAAAGAAATCAAAGAAGTATTCCATTTGACGGTGCCTCAAACACATCTTGGAGACAGCTACCATGCAAACTATACATCTAGTCTGTGGACATCACAACTCTGCAGTCTTGCAGAATTTAGCTGCAAAAAACACCCCAAAACATGAATATGTTAAATCCCTCACAGCCGGTGGAGTGTTTGAACAGGTGAGCTGTGACAAACAAACAGGTGAAGTGAACAACGAAGGGACGTCTGGCCAAACATGACTTAAACATGCCATTCAGTGGCTGAACCGTCCTGCTGTTGCTAATGACTGATTAAGGAAAGCCCGAATCAGGGATCGCGATGACGGGAACGCGGCCTCGATGACGGGAACGCGGCCTCGATGACGGGAACGCGGCCTCGATGACGGGAACGCGGCCTCCCGGTCGGCGGGTCGTCTGGTTCCTGAGGAAAACAGACGTGTGCACAGCCAGCTGCTCAGTTTTAGGTGAAGCCCTGCGGCTGCTGCAGCAAGAAAGCTGACGATTAGCTTCCATCACACGATTCGCGTCAAGAGGGACCACACAAGGGGGGGGGGGGGGGGGGGGGGAGAGGAGGGAGGGGGTCTGTTGCCATAGTAACAGCTGGCCGGAGGGGAACTCAGAGCGGCTGCGACAGGTGGACGGCGTGCGTTTGGTGCGTTTGAGTCTGGCTCGGCGCGCTCTGGCTCTGGCTCTGGCTCTGGTTCTGGGCCGGGGGATGCGGCTGCGGCTGCTGCAGGATGTGCACCACCCGGCTCAGCGTGTCCGTGGTGGCGAACGCCAGATACTGGCAGCACAGCCAGTCCTCCAGGCTCACGCCGCACGCCGCGTCCAGCGAGCGCTCGGCGAACTTGATCATCATCAGCGTCCGCTTCAGGTCTAGCCAGTTCTGGAGGGTGGCCTCGCGCTGGCCGGCCGTGGCCCCCGACATGGGGCCCGCGCTGCTGCAGCCCAGCGCCTGGAACAGGTCCTCCCGGGGGCCCCAGAGCAGGCACTGCAGGCAGGCCCGGGCCTCCGACATGCGGATCCTCTCCGAGGGGTTGACGGTGAGCAGCAGGCGGGCCAGCTGCTGCAGACCCTGCGAGTACAGCGACCGGACGGGCAGCGGCGGCAGGTCGGCCCAGGTGTACTCGCGCTCCTTCAGCTCCGGCGTCTCCTCGAAGGGGTTGGGCCGGTGCAGCGTCTCGTAGATGAGGATCCCGGTCTGGAACTCGTCGCACTTGCGGTACTGCGTCGCCGTGACGATCTCGGGGGCCAGGCGCGACTGGTCGCGCAGCGTCCCGGGGTCGGCGGCCATGAGGGCGCTCTTCTGCTTGGCTTGCGAGAAGTTGCTGATGATGAGCCGGGCGGGGCAGGTGGCGTTGGCGGCGGCGCTGGCGGAGGTTGCGCCAGAACCACCGCCAGAGCCACCGCCGCTGCTGTTGTTGTTGGGCTCGAGGATGTCCAGGTTCCAGGCGCTGCCGGGCTGGCAGTGGACCAGCAGCAGGTTTTCCAGCCGCAGGTCGCAGTGCGTCACGTGGTACGGCTTCATGTGCTCCAGGCCGGAGCACAGCTGCAGCAGCAGCAGGCAGACCTGCCGCTCGTACAGCTCCGGGTTGTGGGCGTGTCTCGCCGAGCCCTCCCGCACGAAGTCGGCCACCGTCTGGAACGGCACCTCGCGGGTGATGACCACCACGCGGCTCCTCAAGCGGCCGGCGGCGGTGGTCATGTGACCTGCCGGCGGCGTTTCGTCCAGCTTCCCGTTGGGCGCCTTGGAGCCCGCCTCCTGGGCTTCGGTCTTAATCGCTCTCTGCCCATCTATATCCTCCTCCTCGTCCTCCTCTTCCTCCTTCTCGCCCTCTTCCTCCTCCCAGGGCAGCAGGCGGGCAGGGACGTCCGCCAGGAAGTGGCCACAGTCCTGCTGGATGTTGAAGTGCACGGCCAGGCTCTGTCTCACGGCCAGGCTGTGGAAGAACTGCTGCTGGGTCTCCTTCACTTTGCTCCGACAGATCTGGAGATAAGGAAGACGATATGAAATGAAATTACTTTTCTTTTTATGATGAAGCTATTTGCAAATAGACCCTACTAATTAAGTATTGCCTGCGTAAAAGCCAGATACATCTTGTTCCTCTGTGTAACAGATAGCTCCATTGTTGAACAAGAACCATTCAAAATGCACTAATGAACCACAACGCTTCATTTATCTAAATGAATATGAACACGGGCCCTGTGCTTTAATTTGAGTTGATACACATACACCGTCCTGCTGCTAGAAAACTGTCAACAAATGTGTATTAATGCTAAAAATGGTCCCCAACAACTATTTACTCCTCTCGGAAAAGAACAATGCCCAGCTGCTTTAGGGACTGACTCAAATTAAAAGACATGATTTGTGTACGGTTTATTAATTTGTGATGAGGGCTGAAGAAGCACCTCGTAACTCTTTAGGAATGTGTGTGTTCACCGGCTCTCTGTTGAGTCATGTTGAGACTCGGCTGCCTCCTGGTCGTTCCTCCAGGACACATTTGTAGACTTTTTCACTGTTAAGATCCATATTTCATAAGCAGCGTTGCTATTTGTAACACAAAGCTCCAGGTTAACGGACAATTTTTGTTTATCGCTCCCTCTTGGTTCCTTAACGCTGACGTTTCAGAAGCTCTCTGAATTCCTCCGAGAGTCCACAGACATTCACACAGACGTGCGAAAGGTGGATTATGAATAATTAGCAACGTGTTAAAAATATCGCAGCATGCGAAATCTCATTTGCAGGAGGATCAACCGCATTTTACAGGGTTAAGGACGGCAGATGCACAACTGGGCCGCATTAAAACGGTTGGGGAAAAGTTTAATTGGGAAGCTCGAGCCCGTTTGTGTTTCTGCTGCTCCTGGATGCTTCATTTATGGATGAGCATCATGAAAAACACACACACACACAAAACATGATGTTCGCTTGAAAGTCTGCAGCTAATGTGAGGGCACAACGCTTTGAAGTGCTGCAGAGAGTTTCATATCATGTGAATAATGCAGCCGTCATCCATATCTGCTTTGTATGTAGCTTTAGAACTCTGGAAAGATCTGACACACACACACACACACACACACACACACTCACTCACTCACTCACTCACTCACTCACTCACTCACTCACTCACTCACTCACTCACTCACTCACTCACTCACTCACTCACTCACTCACTCACTCACTCACTCACTCACTCACTCACTCACTCACTCACTCACTCACTCACTCACTCACTCACTCACTCACTCACTCACTCACTCACTCACTCACTCACTCACTCACTCACTCACTCACTCACTCACTCACTCACTCACTCACTCACTCACTCACTCACTCACTCACTCACTCACTCACTCACTCACTCACTCACTCACTCACTCACTCACTCACTCACTCACTCACTCACTCACTCACTCACTCACTCACTCACTCACTCACTCACTCACTCACTCACTCACTCACTCACTCACTCACTCACTCACTCACTCACTCACTCACTCACTCACTCACTCACTCACTCACTCACTCACTCACTCACTCACTCACTCACTCACTCACTCACTCACTCACTCACTCACTCACTCACTCACTCACTCACTCACTCACTCACTCACTCACTCACTCACTCACTCACTCACTCACTCACTCACTCACTCACTCACTCACTCACTCACTCACTCACTCACTCACTCACTCACTCACTCACTCACTCACTCACTCACTCACTCACTCACTCACTCACTCACTCACTCACTCACTCACTCACTCACTCACTCACTCACTCACTCACTCACTCACTCACTCACTCACTCACTCACTCACTCACTCACTCACTCACTCACTCACTCACTCACTCACTCACTCACTCACTCACTCACTCACTCACTCACTCACTCACTCACTCACTCACTCACTCACTCACTCACTCACTCACTCACTCACTCACTCACTCACTCACTCACTCACTCACTCACTCACTCACTCACTCACTCACTCACTCACTCACTCACTCTAAATTGCTACCCTCAAGCAATTAAATGAAAGAAAGAAAATAAACAACAAACCCGTGCACAGACAGGTTTTATTGCACCAGGTTGGGGCCCGGAGGGTTTGGAGTTTGAGAGCCGATATTTCAGCACAAACCTCTTCCTCCACTAAAGAAGTGGGAGGAGACTCCTGAACACAAAAACAAAAAATTGGAAGGATTTGATAAATCTACTGCGAGGACGGCAACCACCAGACTTTAAATTGATCTTAAAATCCACCTCTATGCAGAAGAAAAGCAAGGACAAACAAGAGAATGAATACAAAGGAATTCAAAATAATATAAGATGCTGAAAAGCAGCTGTTTGTTGCAAAGTGGGACAAGTGGTTTCAGGGTCATGCAAAGTTTGAGGATGAATGCATTTCATGTTTATGAATTACTTGCAATTTAATGCAATTAATGGCATATTACTTCATAAAGTGAACAAAACGAAGACATTATTCAAACCTAATTAGGATTTTTTCTTATGATTTGTTATCTGCAACTAACAATTATTTTCATGGCTGATTAATCTGCTAATTATTTTCTTAATTAGGCCTATGAAATGTAAAAGAAGTAAAAAGTAGTAAAAAAAAAAGAGAGAAAAACATACAATTTCATACAGCCTCAGGTGAAATCTGTAAATGTCTTACTTTGTTCAACTAACATTTTAAAAACTGAAATATATTTAGTTTACAAATGTATAAAAAGAGAAAAATACAACCTCTGGAATGATTAAAAAATATTTAAAAAATGTACTGTATTTTATCTGAATTAAACATGTTTTAAGTTTTCTAGACACCAGACACAAAAACTCAAAGGTGCGTTTACTAGATTTAACTTGAATATAACTGTATGGACTTTACATCTCTGGGCCCTGAGAGGCAGCATGTTTTAAGATCAACAGCTGGAGGTTGTCCACCTGAAAGCTTCGTAAGCGGGTAAGCTGAGCCCTGCACCTCACCTTGATGGCGTAGTTGACCAGGGGGTCCTTGGCGTAGGAGGCGGTGTAGTACACGGCATCCCCCGCCTCGCAGCAGGGCTTCCCGGTGGTCAGCCTGAAGTGGGACCAGCTGTCGGTGCCGAATCGCAGGTGATCCTTCTGACCCGCCATGAAGCGGTCCTCGCACTTTGTGGCCAGCTTCCGCAGCGTGTCCGTGTGGAGCCCGCGGATCCTCCCCACCACCTCGTCCCAGCTATCTAACCCCCGGTACAGAGCAGGTCTCTGGGCTTTGGCGCCTCCGGCAGCGGCGCCCCGCCCTGCCGTCCGGCCCCTCCCAGCCAGGGACTCTGTGCTCGGGTAGGCCCTCCTCTCTCTGCCGGTCGTGGCCGATGCAGCTGGAGGTTGAGGTGGCGCAGAGGCCGCGCTGGTAGCCGGCCGGCCCTTGTTGGCCGCCGCCGCCGGCCTCTCCAAGGAGTCGCCGCTCTCGTGCTCGTGGACCCGGTGAGGCTCGGAGCTGAGGGAGGAATCCTGACTGGCCGTCTCCCAGGTGGAGTCCAGGTCGTAGATGGGGTTGGCCACGCTCAGGTTGGTGCCCCCGGGCCTGGCCTCGGCCCGAGGTCTCAGGCCTCCCTGCACTGACTCTTTGCTTGCCAGGCTGGGCTCGGTGCTGGAGCGAGGCACCGCCTTCTTGGGTAGTGGCGGGGGCGTGGCCTGAGGGGGCGGCTGGTCCGCAAGGCCGTCCAGGTCGATGGAGGCCAAGGTGTCGTTGGACGCTTTGATGTTTCGTGGCTGTTTCAGTGGGATCATGTTGGCTCTGGATTGACCTGGAGGGAAAGAAAGACAACCAAGTGGGTATGACAATAACACAAATATATAATATGGCATAAGAAAGTTAATTTAATTCAGCGTTGTACATAAGTACAATTTAAAGTTGCACTCCAGTATTTCTACTTTTCTGATAGATAATATTCTAGTTTTTACTCCACTGTATTTATGTTAAAGGTATACATACTTCATTGCAGATTGAGCTTTTACATGACCCCAAACGATCACCTTATAATTATATATTATGAGGCAAAAGTTGGATTTAAATTTTTCCAAGGATTACCCGTTTAAATGATGGTTTTGGATTTACATTTATTTCCTGTGGGCAAAAAAACCTTCATTGTATAAACGTGTTTGCCAAAAAAAGGCAAATGTTTCAGGACTTACTGGATAAATGAGATCAGTATTAAGAGAAAACGTAAACAAAAAAAAGGAAATTCAATTTCCTAACAGCGGAAAATGAATAATATCACACACTCCTTCCCCCCCCTGAGCTTCCTGTTTCTCCAACAGATGAGAGGTTGTGTGCACGTGAGGGCGCTGGTGGCCCTGAGGAAGAGTCGAGGAAGAGTCAAGCCAGAGAGCAGGACAGCTGGGCACCAGTCGTACCACCGACCACCCGGCTGCCCGACTCCATCTGCAGTTGGGCCGTGCAGTGAGGCTTAAAGAGGCAGCGCGTGACCTTATTTCTCTGGGATGGCGGTGGGAGGGAATTCGGGGGGGTTGAGGGGTTGATTGGACTCGAGGACCACTGAGGAAAGATGTGTCAGAGACAAGTGTCCGATGAAGATGAAAAAGAACAAAGCCGTGCCGCTTGCGTGATAGGAATCAAACCGCCGGAGTTTTAACTGAAAAGGGTGCACAAGGTCACGGACCTTGACGAGTGGTGCGAGTCCTCACGTGTGCCATCGTATTAAGAAAGCGAAAGAAGTCTCCAGACAGCCGTCAGGATGAAGTAAATGAGTCTTGGTAATCCTCCCTGGAACGAGGAGGCTGTATTTAATGTGCTCCTCCACCAATCTGCAGTAATCCATCCACGGAAACACCAGCCTCCCTCGTCCACTGGTGGAGATCTTGTGTTGCAGCGATGTGGCTGTGATTTAACCGCATTACGTAAGACTCAGTCTGCGGTCGGCGAAATATTTATATATTATTATTGCACAGAAATACTGTAAATGTGATGATGAAATAACCTGCATGGACTGATTAAATCTCCATATGGCTCATGTGAATATATACAACAAACAACTTATTGACATCAGGGGTGCTATTTATCAATTACATTTTTTTGGGTTGATTTAATTCTTGTAAAAATTAAATAAAAAAAGGCAAAATTTGAATGTCAGAATAAATTGAAAAAAATGGCCATCACAATATTTTCAAAGCTTTAGTTTAAATCTTCAATTTTTTTTGACTTTTTAACACAACTACACATAATGATGTCATCTTATTGTGAAGGAATTGGATCAGATTCTGTGCACGGAAATTATGTATTCATATTTAAATTACAAACAGCAACAGATGATAGTGTGGCCCCAAATCAAGCAACCCCCCCCCCCCCCCGCAAAAAAAGAAAAAGTATTTAAAAATAAAAATGGTGCAGAGTTATTTGTTATAATTCAACACACACTGCTGTTCATCTAAACTGTGTTTGACCCGTGTCCATCTCCAGGAGATAAAACAGCGGAGAGTCCCAATCCCTCCAAAATCTGTTCCGGATTAAAAAAAAAGCTAATTGCATATTCTGGCCTCATGTGTGTGAAACAGCTCTTTTGCTGCTGCTTTCTATTTCCTCAACATAAAACTGGGTGCCAACATGCACATTCAGAGGCGTCACACGATTTATGCTTCACTATTCAGAAATTATAGAGAATAATGAACCATTGAGACATCTTTTCATAGAGTGAAATAACAATGTATTAATGTGTGAAATATACATGAAATACTATTGAAAACGCCACATCAAGGCAATCCATTCACAACTCCAGAGACCAGCATCCACCAGCATTTATTTGCAAGATGAAGGAACTTGTTGCCGTGACGGACCGAGGAAAGGAAACACAAAGAGGCGAGCAGGAGGCTTAGAGAGACACGAGGGAAGGTGGTCAAAGAGACGAACACCGAGAGACGAGAAGAAAAACAAATCAAGCCTACCTCGAATCCACTAATGAGTCAAAGTTTGGAGGTGCAGCGGCGGCGAGGAGGAGTGAAGCGCTTTGCTCGGCTTCATCCCCGAGAGTGTGTGAGGAGACCCTGATGCCAACGAGCGCTCTGCCTCCTACTGCCTGATGCTCTGATTAAAACAAGTGTGTGTGTGTGTGTGTGTGTGATGCACTGGATACATAGCCAGTGAAAGAGACGAGTGAAGGTGGTTCTCCACTAAAATGAGTGGAACACAAGTGGACAGCAGAGAGAGAGAGAGAGAGAGAGCGAGAGAAAGAGAGAGACAGCGAGAGAGAGAGAAAGAAAGAGAGAGAAAGAGAAAATCAATTCTATTTCTGCAATTCTGACAAGTAAAGTAGACGAGATAGAAGTAGAAACCACAAGCTGACATCACACTGTATGTTACTGTGTGATGTTTGAACACACACACGCACGCACGCACACACACACACACACACACACACACACACACATGCCTCGTTCCTCATTAGCAGCATGTAGAAGAGTAAAATTAGGCTGCAGGCAGCTCATCAGGCGTCATCCAGGGAGCTTTTAAGACATTCACAATGTATCCATCCACAGAGCCAGTGTGCAGCCTGAGCTTCACACACACACACACACACACACACACACACACACACACACACACACACACACACACACACACACACACACACACACACACACACAGTTTGCACATAACCTTGTAAAAAAAGAAGTGCAACATCAACATATAAACACACTTTGTCTCTGATGAATCCCTTGACAAGAAAGTAACACACACACACACACACACACACAAACACGCGCATCTGCTCACAAAATACACACTCCCTACAACTTTGTTTCCTCTTCCTCCTCAGCTGTGTCTACCTCCCTCTTCCTCCTCAGGCCGTCAAAGAGGAACTTTGTCATCATGGTATTTGAGGAAGGTTGAAGCAGTAACACTATAAACCACAGAGTGGATGTGGGCCTACTTCATTTGATATCGACATTTTCTGTATTGGTTTCTGTGGCTGTGTCTCTTGTCCTGAGCTGCCGAGACAAAAATCGTAAAGAATTAAGCAAAACATCTTTTGTCTCTTTTTTGCCATTTGGATTTATTGCTTTAAAAAAAAAAGAAAAAACAGAAACAATATCTGCACACCGCCGTCTCGCTGCCAAATCTTTATTTTTAACCACTCGAACCTCAAAAACCAAAAGGTTGTTTTCTGTTGAATCACGTGACCCGAAAGAGATTCGGTCCGGGTCCAACAACCAGCCCAACAACCTCAGGGCAAAAATATCCCCCCTGCAGCTGAAATAACACTGTTATTGTTATTCCAAGTCACGAGCGGCATTCATGTGACAAGATGTGTCGGGAGTTAGAGCTCCAGCTGTTTTAACATGGAATACATTATGACTTGTCACATGAGGTGTGCTGATGCTGAAGGGAAGTGAAACTCTGTGAACTGAGGATACCGAGGACTGACAGATTCTGGTTATATCCGTCCACCGACTCCAGTTACTGTGACAACAATGCTCAACAAAACTTCCACACTTTTTTTTCTTTTGTTAAAAAATAAATAAAAATATGTTACGTTTTCTAAAATTCGGTTCAATACAAAACAAAAAGCAGATGAAAATTTGAAAAATATACCTTTTGCAGACCTTTATTTGTTTAACTCTGAGGGATTGTGGCGCCCCATCAGCAGTTATTAGCATGTTTCTCTTCACCTTTTTAATTTAAGTATATTTTGAGCTGCAGGAGAGCCTTAATTAACGGCGTCTTTCGCAGATAGAAACTTACAAATTTTGGAAGTGCGACCACATCAAATCTCTGTGATAATCAGCTCACGCATAAAGTCATGGAGGTTTTAGCCTGAAGTCACTTTGTGGTGAGTGGATTCGCAGAAAATCAGTTTGAACAATAAAAAGCTTGCAGACTCTGTGGCTTTATGCTCCGTGTGCATGCTTTGAGCTTTAGCATCCCCTTGCATGCATGCATGCATGCATCGTTCTTACCCAGGTTGGTGTACGTGGCGCTGCAGTGGCTGGAGGCGGGCGAGTGGGAGTGATGGGACTGATTCCCGTCTTCCTCCGGCTCTCCGAGGCTGGCGCTGGCCTCGCTGGCCGAGGCCGGCGTGGCGGCCTGGCCGGCGCGGCCCCCCTCCCCCACCCCGAGCACCGGCCCCAGATTCACTTTGGCAAGGAGGGAGTCGATGCTGGGCAGCTCCCGGTCCCTGGCATTGCTGGCGCTCCCTGGTACCTGGCTGTGGATGATGGAGAGAGAGAAGCATAGTTATGAAACTGTGAAATACTGGCTCCATTAGCAGTGGGATTCAACTTGCATTGTTTGTTTTCTCCCTTTGTTTCGTAATCTACGATCCGGTTCATTATTCTGTTGGTGATGATGTTTAATTCTGCATGAAAACATCCGCAAAACAAGTCATAAAAGGAACGGGGTGATAATAGCGAGCTCCATTGCTGAGACGCAAGTGTTTTATAGTAATGAACGAGCTGCTATTGATCAGGGCTTCAGTCTGTCATCTTTCATTTTGTCTCCGACGGACAACCCTATCGAACATCACAGGATATGAAGTAAAACAATCATTTGTTTTAATAATCTGGGCAATCGCTTCGTCATCTCACTCCTTTCTTCTCCACAAGTGATGAATTCGAGCCGACACAGTGGGGAGTGGGAGCCCCTTGAAGCCCGCTGTGTTTTATATTCAACCACGCACACGCTGCCTGAGGGAAAGTGTAAGAAAGCGGCGATGCAGGTCACGATGGAGCGCGACAATATGTTTGTGAAGACGGCCGGGTGTCGATGACTTGAGGTGTTTAATGAGGCGAGATGAATGTCAGCGCTGCAGATTGATCAAAAAGGTGTGATGAGAACATGACAGACTAAAAATGTCATTATTAGCCGTCTTTAAAGAAAGAGAGAGAAAGTGAGAAGCTGTAAAACTGAATTGAAGCTTAAAAGAGAGACTAAAGAATATTAAAAAAGAAGATGCCTGTCCTCGTCTGCTGACTGTATTTAAAGTGCACTGTAACCTCAAGAGATCCAGTGAGCAGGAAGCATCATGTGGATCATGAAACACAACCCCGTCTTTATGATTTGTTGCGTTTTAACGCTGCTCGTACAGCAGAGATGAATATCTATTGTTCCCTATAAGGCGGGTCATATACTTCATATTGAGCCCTACACATCCAGGTCATAGCTTCCAGTTGTGACTGAGAGAGTTTCAGATTGCGCAATAACTCAAAAGCCCCGGGGACGCCACGACGAGACGCTTACGGTGTGTGTCCTCGCCAGGGAAGTGCCGGGACCACAATGGCACTCGGGGGGGCCGTGTGTGTGTGTGTGTGTGTGTGTGTGTGTGTGTGTGTGTGTGTGTGTGTGTGTGTGTGTGTTTAAAAGGTGGCGTGAAGCGAAGAACACGAGCAGAGAAGAGCTTCTTCGTGAGCGCGTCCTCGTTTTGTAGTAATTTAAGTATTGAGGAGAGGAGGAGGATCAACATGGATGCTCTGAACCAAAGATGATGCCTGTAGTGTGAAAGAAACACTTCCTGTTTCCTAAGTGTGTATTTATATTTAATTCATGTGTTAATAATATGTAACAACCGATATTTACCGACAGGTCATCTTCATCAGAGACCAGAAAGAATGAAGGCCAAACACATCTGATAGGTAACAATCCGGCTAAAACTAATTTTTGGAGAAATAATTGTCAGCAAATGTAGCAAATATAGACCCAATTGTTTGTAGATTGCTGAAGGTTAATATGAAACCTTCTTTTTGTATCATCATGTCAATATTTGATGAACTAGCTGATATACTTTTATCCCGTAAATTAGCATAAGAGATATGAACACTTGGCTTCTCAAGAGCCGCTCAGTAACAAACAGCTTTATGTCAACTTCCTATAAACCCCTTCATCACAGAAGTGACTCCTAACATTCAACAACAATCTGCAGAATGAAATATAATATATTATGACAACTGGAGGAAGCAGGGAGTAAAGAATGACTGCAGCTGCATTAGAAAAGTCACATTTTGTTGTCTAAGCGTTTAATTAAAGTTAAGCACAACATCAAGGCTCCTCAGAGCATCCTGGTTACTGCCCTCTGATCTGATCACAGATCAGCCGAGGCCTTTCACTGTGACCCGGGTGAGGAGTTACATCCTCAGGCCACCTGGGTCGTGACCACCCAGTCTGGGGGGACATTGTAAATTAACTGTAGATTTTAACCCCCGAGTCACAAAGCAACCGGCCATCTGCTCCAATTTTCAGATGTTGTCGTGGCACTGCTGTTTTGGGTTTTAATCTCCTTTATCTAATTATCTTCTCTGGCTCAATGCGGAATAACACATTTAAAAAAAAAAAAAAGAGCTCAAAAGGGAAAATAAATGAATATAAAAGGTCACAAAAGGTTCACAGAGCTGGTTTCAGAGCCGCGGGTGCCGTCATGGGTGGGGCGGGTTGGCAGTGATGTTTGTATTGGCCTGAACCAGATGTGTCACTTCCTTTGACTGGATTTGTCATTACACACATTGTTAATATGACTAATGATGTATGAGATCATGAACAGCTCAGGAGACAACATCCAATCCAGGGTTTTGGGCCTGAAGGAAACTAGTTGCTGCAGCGTCTTGAGCAGCAATAAAAACAAAAGACAAATCCTTCTGTTCTTCACGGCCTCGTAAGGAGTGAAAAAAAACACTGGCACAGTTGGAATAAAGATTTTTGAAGGTTTAAATTCCACAATTAAGGTTGGAAAAATTAAATGTCCTCCGAATATAATGGAAGCTAATCTGAAAACAGTCTTTTTGTGCTATTACGCTGCCATTTGGGAGACAAACAGGTTGTTTTTTTTGCAGTATTTTTTACTTTGACGTGATAGAAAACTAAGCACCAAAAGAGAGCGCTGGACTGCCTCTACCTCGCGGCGATGTGTCTGAGGAAAACACCAGATCTGACATGTTTATGATCCGTCTTTGTAGACTAAAAGCCCTCCGTGTCTCTTTTAAGGAGGGCCGATCAATAGCCTCTGAGTTGCCACAGTGCATTACTTTTGCGCTTGCCAACAGCAGACAGTTGATATAAAAGGGCCCATCGTGCTGCTGTGAGCCGACTGGAAGCCAAAGAGTAAGTAAACTGTGCAGAGATGGAGGTGAGGAAGGAGTACAATTGCAAATAAAACAGCAGAAAATGTAGTAGAGTGTGTTGCAATAAAATAAATCTGCTAGTGGCCTAACTTGTACATGTTGTCTCTTTTATTCCCCCCTAGACTCCAGGAGCAGATGTAATAACACGGTTGTGCTTTTATCCAACTGGACGTACTGTATCCTACACAAATCCTACTGAAAACCCAACTATTAATGGATTACAGTCTACAAAAACTACACAAAAGAGCATTAAATCACAATTCCCTGAACAAAATCCTGTTTGAACCAAACATCCAGAGTGGATACGAACCGCGAGAGGCCCTCGAAACAATAAATACCTTTATGGCTGCTACATGTTTCAATGTCAGGATCTGACTTGTTCAGACGGCCTCGTGCCTCTGTTGGGAGCAATGAACAATCTCTGATCCACAACCCAGTTCACATAATCTAAAATTAAAAAAAAAAACTCCCTACTGAGTCAATAGGACTTCATGGCCACATAATCCCAGAAGAGACTGAAAGAAAAGGGCGTAAAGGTCTTACCCGCTGTACTGGCTCACACAGCTTCCCATCTGGACCCTTGAAACGAGGCAAAGGTGGATTCACATTCTAGGTGGAGCTGCAGGACGGACAGCCGAGACCAATCCAAAAGTATTTTCCCTGCATGTGTGCGTTTCCTCGTGTCCCTCCCTGAGTGCGTTCACCTGCCTAAGGTAATGTGTGTTAGTGTGGCGGAGCACGCCCACCGCAAGCCAATGAAATGGCTTCCAGTCCGAAAAAAAAACACCACTTGGTTAACTCTTCATCTGCCAATCAAAACAAAACGACCCCTGGGACCCGTTTATGGCATGAAGCCACTCAGAGACAACTTTTAAAGAAGGTCCTTTTATGTAGTACTCAATACATTTGCACCATAAAGGTGCAAGGTTAGTGCAAGCAAGTGGGACTAAAAATATGTTACGGTGACATATTTTCAACAGCAAGCATTAACTAACGAACAGCTAATTTTAGAAACAGCTTTGGTTGCTCACACACGCTTTTTTTTCTTCAAAAAGACTTGAAACTTGAAAGCTCCAGTAAAAATACAACCTTCTTTAAAACTGGAGGGACAATCAGACTTGCTATGACAGGATGTGAGACACAAATACATCTGCAGCCGTTTATTTTTTAATTTTTTTTTCATCACATTTTCTTCTGCACCACCGCAGGAAGCTTACACACCAAGGGAGAGGTTTAGCTATTTCCTGTTTACGGGTCAACTCAAAAAGCGTGTGCCAATACCCGAGATAAACATCAAACAGACAGGTGAGTTACACCTGCTGCCGATGCAGCGAAAGATCAAACGAGTTAATCATTAACACGTTCATAGTGTAGTGGAGTCGCAGTGTGAAGTAAATAAGCCGCACTAGTCCAAAGTTGAGCCGCTTTAAAGTGTGACGTTTTAAATCTGGTCTGCTTTAAGTGTGATTTTTACATTGCTTATATTATAATGGCTGCACATTATGTGAATGTGTTGCGTATAATACTGCAGAAACTAATCGTAATATAATGAATTAATGTTTTTATTGCAAACAGCTGTTTGGTATTTTGTTCAGTCCTAATTGCTTATTATGAATAGGAGACATTTTTAGTTTGAGGAATATTGCATTAGTTCATCTTCACTGCTGACAAAAAAAAGTCTAATTTATTTTGATTCGGGTAATCCGTCATCCTCTGTGTGAAGCGATATTTGCCTGAGTTCTCCCTAATACATACAGTACACCATCATATACCCAGTTCTGCCAAAACATGCCATATTAATAGCAAAAGCAGCGCCTTCTTGATTCTTGTACCACTTGTTATAAAGTATGAGAAGAGACAGGAACTCGGTGAGCGGCGCTGAAAACTTTAGGAGCGGAGGAAAAGCAGGAAAGCTGCAAAGGAGACAGAATGAGGACGACTTCTTGACAGGAAGGAGCAGAGAAATATCCACGAGTTCACAGTGCTCCGGGCTCAAAGGAGAGAAATGTGGCATGGAAGAGGAGCAGAAGACTTGAGAACATGGATGATTTACGGGAGGCGGAAGAACCGAGAGCAGGCGGTGAAAAGGTGGGAGTCAAAATGAGACGGATCAGGTGAGAAGATGAAGAAGTTAAAATGTTTGTAGGCGTTGATGATGCTGCTGCTCATCAGGAGCTAAATTACATTCTCCCATTACACGACTAAAATAAGTCCAAATGCTGCACAGCGCCTGGCTGTGTTGATTACAACATTATTGGGAATGTGTCTCTTTCACTCAGGAACTAACACAACGAGTTAAGAGCAGCCTACTTTCTCACAGTAGAGGACTTTCCTGCCTTTTCTTTTGCTGGATGCCCAGTCACGACTTCTAATCCAGTGTTTTTCAACCTTTTTTTTCTACAATAAAAGAAGGCTCAGACGCTCAACAATGGCAAATTATTTGTGGCAACTAAATACTATTTTTTTTGCCTATTAAGTGAAATTGGACAGCTAATCCCGGCAAATCACTGTTCTAATCAGTCAGTTTGCGTCCTGCATTTGCATTTCTTTGGGCGGGAAACACATGCATTTGTAGAACGTTACACACACTGAAAATGCAGCACAGGTGTGGTGAAATTTAGCATCATAGGTTCATCAAGGTCATCAGGACGAGTCACACGATTCATTATTGAATCACCTTCTGCAGAACTTGGGTTTTTCTACATTTAAAGTCAAAAGGCAGATATTTATTTCACCCTACTACACTTAATTCATTGATCTGATCATGTATGGTATCTAAAGTTCAAATTAATTTGCTTTTAACAAAATATTAAGCTTGTAGATCGTGTGCTAAAACAACGACTGACACAAAATGGAGTGTGTATTATCCAACTGGCTGTCTAAGTGATTAGTACTTTATTTTACGACACAGCTTCCCTGATGAACGAGGGTGTTTTCTTTGGCCACTGCAGCATTAACTTGACTGATCGCTATCGTTGAGCTTCATTTCTAAGGCAAAAAACAAGTCTTGTTCAGCAGAAACACGCTTATAATTTAGGACAGAAAGTAAAGTGCATCCGACACATCTGGGTTATCGTTTTCTGGCCCCGTTAGTCACACCGCAGGAAACGTACCCCGAGAAATTAACACGAAGGGCAACAGCAGGTCAAAGACAAATAAGTATTATGCAAGAATACAGCAACGACGCTGCCAAGTAAACCGATTGCAGTGAGTTACCGTGTGTGTGTGTGTGTGTGTGTGTGGAGGCTTTGATGTAATTTGAGAAGCTAAAGGGAACATGCCATCTGAAGCTGTGAGTAATAGAGCAAAGGTTGATCCGGCTGCTGTTGGATGACTTGTAACACACTGTGAGGTCTCGCTCTGAAGGGACGACTGCTGAGCACAGAGCCTGCTGTTCAGGTAATAGATGGCATTAAGAAGGAGACCGAACAGGCTGCACAGCCCGTGCAGTTGGCCGAGCAGACAAATTAACATCCAAATTATGCCAAATTAAGATCAAACACCTCAAGAATCTGTGATGAGCGATCTGTGTGATGGGGGGGAGAAGCATCCCTGGCACTTTGGAGGAGCAGCTGGCAAAGGTTGAGCATCCTAATTATACGCTGGATGCCACGAGCGCTCTGGAGGGAATGTATCCAGGTAACGGCAACACGGGCATTGCATGTTAAATCATTCATGGAGGAAGAGCATGTGTGGAGTTTGACAGATTACCAAGAATTCCACTACAGACTTTAAAAGACATATTAAATGTAAAAGCAATATTCATCTTATAACAGCTTTTATTTACCTCTAACAATAGTTTTTTGTGCATAATGTGCATAAGATGCAATTTTTGATTATCATTAAACCTTACTAATTACAAAGGGACATATCCACCTGGCCCTTGTTAATTATTGTTTTGGGATTATCTGCAAGCCCTCTGCAACAGTTGCACAGTATTCTGATGAAAATCTGAAACCCCATCCATGTTTAACATATTACCATTTGGGTAATAATGTAATAACAATGCTTTGACTTTGATTTGCTGCTTTTACAAGCGTACTCTTTCACTACAGTGGCACCACGGGAGAGATTAAAACCATGGACAATCTTGGACAATTACCTGAAATCCTTGCTGACGGGATGAGGGGATGATCGCCCGGGGCTCAGAGGTTCGGATTCCTTGCTCTCGTCGGGTGTCGGCAGTGCATTTCCTCTGCACTCCTCTACTCGTAGCTCTCCTTCTCCGTCACCAGGGCTGCCGCCGCTTTCCGGCTTGTAGGTGAAGATGATGGTTGGTTTCTGCGTGGGATCCTCTGGCTTGGCCTCGGTGAACCAATGGTGCTGTTGGACGGGTGGTGGTGGAAGCATGTGGATAACCGTCCCGTCAATCCCGACCAGCTTGCCTTTGTCCTTCTCTTTCTCCGTTCTCTCCCTCTGCTCATCCTCATCTTTCCTCCGACGGAAAAAGCTCTTAAAGGAGATCCAGCGTTTGGGTTTCGAGCTTTCTGCCGAAATACGCCGGCCCTCTGCACCTGGACTTGCTTCACCTTCACTCGGTCGTACAGGAGAACTGGAGGCAGAACTCTTGGTCCAGTTGCCGAAATGCCTCTGGAGGATGTTAGAAGCGTGATAAGGGGAAGATGTAGATCTGGGAGGGGGGAAGGGGGCATTGGGCTCCGACCGGGGGCTGGAGAGTGGGACGGCAGCAGAGGCACTCTGGGATTTAGACAAAACTTTGGAGGGTGTGTCCTTCTTGGGTTTGGAAAGACAGCCATCCGTTGTGGAAAAGAGAGACTTGGGCCGGGTGAGGGTCTCCTTCATGGCGTCAGGTGGGAGGGCGTAAAGCTCCTCAGAACTTAAGTTATTGGCTTGTATTGAGGGCGACTCTGGAGGGGACTGTGGAGGCTGGATGGAGGCAACCATTTGTAAAAGCACAGCACTGGCCTCCTCCCGATGGCATGCCACTGTCCCAGAGGACAAAGCCGAGTCTGTATTGCCATCTTTACTGCAAGTCGCGTCTTCACTTGTCCTGCAATTGTGTGCAGCGGCATTGGCAGTAGGGCTGGTTTTAGGGAGATTTGCAGTAAGGGAAAGAACGGCAGGGGCATTTGCCGATGTAGTGGGAGAGAGGGCTCCAACTGTGGAGCTCGTCACAGTGTTTGTCACAGTGCTGGAGTCTGTAGTGGTTTTAGGATGTAAATGTGGTGTTTTTGATTTTGATACTGCCTCAGGAGCTTTTGTCTCCTCAAAAGAAGCTCGCTCTGATGTGCCTCTACCAGAGATGGTTTTCTCTGTTGAAGAGGACTGGACACTCTCAGAGGAACCAATCTCTTCATAAGTATGGCTTGTTACCCGACTACCTACCCCCTTTGACTGTGGCAGTTCCCCACTGAGTCCCAAGAAGCTCTTGTACACAGCTAGGTTGTCATATGCACTGGGATTGATGACAATAGGAACCTTAACAGCATTCTTGGAGCTGCGGGCATAGGCGGGTTCATCTCGAATTATAATGGGAAAAGGAGGCATGCCTGCATTATTGAAACTGTTGAACTTGATCTCTGATAAGTTGGACGATTTCACCGGTACAGTTCGGGAGGAAGACAGCCCAGAGATGGGAGAAGTGGGAGCCGACTTGTGGCTGCAGTGTTGAGTAGTGACGGAGGGGCATGGATTACTCCCAACCCCTAGATCCACTTTGGCTATCTTTTGGCGAGGACTTGTGCTTGATGTCCACACTTCCTGGTAGCGTATGTTACCCGATTTCTTACGAGAGGCACCTGGCATTGCTACAGATGTGGGTGATGTTGGCATCACAGGAGAAAAAGGAGAGAGAGGGGAGGTTGGAGACATGGGCTGACCTGAAGGTGGGATACAAAACGTTGTAGGGCTGGAAGGCTTTGACAGGTGTTTAGGTTTCGAAGTAGAGTTGAGATTCTGTTCGTCTTTGTTGGCCATGGATGCCGACACGTCCACCACAGTGTAAGGCTTACAGATCAGGGACTTTTCCAAATTCACTATACGGTACGGTTTAGCCTGCTCCTCCGTGGGACTAAAGCTGATTGTGACCGGTTGCCCTGGGAGGGCCTGGGGCATTGGCGTGCCTTCTTTGCCGTCCTGCTCTTCTAATCGAATGGCCAGGACAGCCTTGTGTGTTTCGGTCACCTTGAGTGGACTCAGTGCTCTATGGACGGACTCCTTTTTGGGCGGGGAAGTGCAGACGACAGGTGCCTTGGGAGAAATGGGAGAATGCAAGCCATTTCTAAGAGTGAAGGGGGCACTGCTCCCACTGCTCGAAGTTGTTCGCGAATCTTCTGGTCGCGATGACGAGGACTCTGGAGACGTGGTGGACTCCGAATTTAATAGGAAACCACTGCCTTGCATGTCGTGGGGCCCATAAGAAAGGAGAGCGCCGTTGGAGTCCATTGAGGGGTATCCATTTAAGATCTCATCATAGCTATCGTCGTAGTCCACTGCACAAATCCGCTGCAGTGAGCGGTTGCGAAGCGGCACAGTATTCCACTTTTTCCCTGCAGCAAAGGGCACCGGAGACATGGTGGCAGCACGGAAAACTGAAAACCGCGGTTGGCCTCGCATACGGATCTCCATGGCTAGTAACTCTTCATCACTTTCATCCCAGCTTTCATGTTCATCGTCCTCCCTTTCAGTCTCTTCGTCCTCGTCATCCTCTTCCTCATCATCATCTTCATCTTCACTGGAAAACTCGGGGTAGCAAAAGCGACCACCTTCTGTGCTGATGACCTCAGAGCTATCGCTAAGGGATACTCGTTTTTGAGCGGGGCCACCACCACCGATGCTGCTTCCCATGGCGAGACAGCTCGACGCTGGAAGGCCTCTTTCCAATGACCGCCGGTACGAACTACTGATTCTTCCCCAAAACAAGTCCTTGGACCCAAAAAAGGGCGAGGTGCTCGGGCCGGGGCCTAACCCAGCGATTTCTTTTAGGACATCTGTAAGTCCACTGTTGTTGTTATTTCCACTCGGGGTCCTCGGGCTAAGTTGCCCATAACCTTCGATCTCCTCACTTCCATCCTCCCCTTCGTTGTTGTTGCTGGGCCCACCAGGCCTCTTGCAGTTCAGTCCATTGCGATTCCAGACCGTGAAGGCTGATGTTTTGCCTTGTTCTATAACATTTGGTGGTCGCTGCAGGTTGCCGTCTGAATCCAGTCCTCCGGAAGAGCAAGGCAGCATCATAGTGGGCCTAACGGCGATGGTTGGCTTCTTGGCCACCGGTGGACGGAAGTGTCCTGAGCGGGCAGACCCACTGCCGGGCCTCTGGGAGCTGATGGTGAGATTAGTGTTTGCTCGAGCCCCGGCAGGGGGTGGATTCTGTTGCTGAATTGTTGAGGACCTCTGCTCAGAAGGAGGCTTCCCTCCACTACCCTGAGTCAGGCAATGCAGACTCTTGGGTTTAAAGCAGTTCTTGCACTCGCCTGGTTTCCACACGTGTTCGGTGAAGGTGCTGCAGGCGGACATGGCTGCTGGTCCAGTGAGGCAGCCGGCTGAGTCAGTGGACAGGAAACCCCTCCATGAAGCTACGGGCTGCAGGAACCGACTGTAGTGCAACAATGATGAACACTAGTCCAGCCTCGAATGTGGGGGGTACTGGACCTGGGAAGGAAAACAGGGGAAAAGGGTATAAATTAAAAAAAATCTTTAAAGAAATCTGTAAATTATGTATTCACTTCGACACATACAGTACTGTGCAAAAGTTTAGGCAGGTGTGAAAAAATGCTGTAAACTAAGAATGCTTTAAAAAAGTGCTAACAGTTTATTTTCATCAATTAACAAAATGCAAAGTGAGCGAACAAAAGAAAAATCTTGTTAATTGATGAAAATAAACTTTTAAACCCTAACCCTAACCCACTTTTGCACAGTACTGTACATTTGATATATTTGCCACAAATGCATGACAATTAGATACCATTATAGAATTAATACACTTTTACACGGAAGCTGAACAAAGGTAAAGAGGATAAAGTGGGGCAGAAAAAGGCAAATAGACAGAAGGTAGTGCAACCTTTTCACCACTAGGTGGCAAACTTCCTCTACCTAGCAACCAATCCAGCCAACGGGGCTGTCGTCTGTCTCCTCCTAAACCCTCAACTGGACCGGTTAGAATTGAAAAGCAAAGTGGCCGACAGGAAGAGGATTAAGAGAGCTTATTTCTGAATTTCTGTCCTGTGTTGTTGTTGGCCGTTTCAGCCAGGCTTAGGTGAGATAAAAGGTACTGATACTACTCATTGAATCAAACACTCAATGTCCTAAATCCTATGAACTAGATCAATTACATGGAAAAATGGAAATCAGAAGTGCTTCAGCGGAGTTCACATGCACTGAAGTCTGGCAAATGGCATGGAGGAAGAGTTTTTCATAGCTGGCAGTCTGAATGGTTAGTTTTCCAACAAACTAGACTTGAAATTCAACAAGTGGGAGAAGTGTTTGGTACTTTCATCCGTACTGTAGGTTGTGTAGGACAAGCAGCTCTTCATAAACAATTGTAGTACAATTCAGCAAGGCAATACTCCTAAACATACAGGCAATGCATTGAGTTTCACGGCCCTCGTTGACTTGTATAAAACCAGATTAAGGTTTAAAGGTTAAAGGTTTAGTCCAGTACAAAAGTCTAAAAGTGGGGATCTGTGTATTTAAATGGTTAGTTTCTACTTTACATTAGCGTGAATGTAAACAACCTTGAATCTGAAAGTTGGCACAAACAAAGTTTTCAAATGTAAAGTGCCTGAGTACATTGCTAACCAAACACTACATACTGCCGATAAGCTTTTAGCCATCAATAATCAGACGTGATCTTAAAAAAATACTTCCAAATGGCAACTAAAATGAAAGGTTTGAAAATTCACAGCGTTCAGTCTTTGTGAGAGGACAAAGGCTGACCTTTTAAAACCTGAGCACGAGCTCGCTCTCAGGTTATCGGCAGCAGCACATTCATATCACACATGTCCTGTTTTCTGCTCCTGCCAAGTCATCAGGAAACCACATCCTCATAGTGCAAAGTTTTTCTTAATTAGACCAGCAAATTTGTGGGTGCACCAGTTATTTGCTGTTTAATCAACTTCTCTTTAAATTGACATCGAATCCATTGATAATTAGTGCCATGTTGCTCAAATAACCAATTCAAATGAGGTTGTTACATGAAAGCCTGTTTAATATCACACTTTATTCTGTATATTACATAAACTGGGAATGTATTCACATTATTTCCACAACTGAAGCCTATACTGGGCAGACTCTTCTAGGCATTTCTTTAAACAAATTAACTATTAACTATGAAGTACCACATATAGCACCGTTAGAGTGCATAGGAAGAAAGTGAGGTATATTAATGACATAAAAAACAAACAAATAAAAAAGCTGTTAAACATTACAATATAGAAGTACAATACAATGTAGTTTAATTTACTCGTTTGCGATAATCCCCCTTGCCCAACAGCATAGTTTGGTCTCATAATAAACTGCAGAAATTGAGAAAAGCACTGCTGGGAGCCTTGCAGGTCTAATCTTACCTTGGTTGTTACTGTTGTCTTGTTGAAATTGTGTTTTTACAGATATTATAATGTGGGTTTAATGCCCAATTAGTCATACCTTACCGATGCGGTCAGAACCAGTTAACTAACTGCAGTTCTCAATTTTTCAAGTTTTTTCCACCGTAGACCATGAAACTCACTTAAAACAGGAGGTCAACACTTAAAAATGTAAATATTTAGGCCTCTAGATTTTGTAGATACAAGGTTTGAAGATTAAAGATTTGTATTTAGCGATTGATTGTCTCCTCTAGACCACAAGTTTATAGTTAGTCTCTGTACAAACCAAAGGAGAGAAAACACACAGCTCACCCTAAAGGAAAGTGACAGGCTAGATATTACAGGCCTGCGACTGCTATTGACTATCATCCCGGCTGCTCAAAGAAATCTCCTTTTCCTCCACGGAGATATATCAATAGTTTGGAGCTCTTTCCCGTAGCCAGGGAACCTGATTAAATGATATTTGCTGAAGCAGTATTTCATCTGCTGGCTGGGGTGAGATGGCTCATTCAGAGAGGCTGCCAAAGCATTATCATGCAGCACTTGAATATAATATTGAAAAGCGTGTGCGATGGAGTAGATGACCCGTGAAAATACTGTAGTGTGAGACATCGCAGAGAGATATTGTCCAACTTTGGATGATGATAAATCAAATAAATAATGGCCACGCAGTGAGTGCAACATACAACAACTTCAATAAGCTTATCAAACACCGGCCCTCCATCTCTTCGCTGCACGTTTCTGTCCCTTCACGGGTGACCAAGCCTTCGCTTCCTCGCATAAAGCCGGGACTGTGCGTCTGATGGGGCTCTTCTCATCCACCTAACGAGGTCATAGGTGTCACATCCCGTTTCGGAAGGATGTTCCCATGAGCAACTCCCTGGACCTGCCCAGGAGGCCGGACACAATGAGGCAGGAACTCTTGGGACAAACTTTGCTGACCGATGAGCGGGAGGGGAGAAAGATTTATCCTGTTGCACCGAAAAAGGGCCGCATTCAGACAGGAAACAAAGACTGTAATTCAAACAATGTCATCCAAAAAGCTGCCGGGGGACGTGAAAACTTCATCGACAACCAAAAACAAAAAAGAATTACGTTATGTAATTATTTTAAGTGTGTTGCTCCCTAGATGGAACAAAAGTACTTTGCTCATTTACGACAGCGCCCAGAATCCTTCTCTCTACTCCGTGCCCTCCTTGAAAAACAACAGGACTTATTAAAGACTGGTTGTGTGCAGCTGTGGCACAAGTGTTTCTAATGAGAACAAAAGGGATCGCAGAGGAAGGCATGAAACAAGTGCAATTAACACAAATTTAAATGTCTTTTTTTGCACATTGAGACAGAGCTAGACACCAGGTGCAGATCTCCTTTGTCTAGCGGCCCTGACAGACAGCGCAGGGGGAGGCAGAGGGAGCCATTTTTCTTTTGAAATCAAGATAAAGAGTTTACTTTTGAGCGCAAGATGGAGATATGAAAAGCTTCTCCCTCTCGCCGCGTTCTAATAAGATTATTCAGTTTTCCGCGCTTTTGTGTTTCTGATCACGCTTCTGGGAATCGGGAAGCATCCAATGTGTGTCACACAGGCTCCTCCCCTCAGCCACCATTAAAATTCTGCCCTTGTCTTGGATTCATGTTTCCCCTTCCCTCCACAGTGGGTGCTGATATGACTCTCCATCTACCAGCCGGAAGAAAAAAACACCCCCCCAAAAAAATCTTCTATTTCAGTTTGTCATCAAGCCGAAAGGCAAATATTACAACCATGTTGTTACTGACAAGCCCGCATGTCGTTTTTTTTTTATTTTATCTGCCTCGAGGACAGCCAGCGTTCCCATCTGCCCGACAATCCTTCCCTGGATCCGGCAGTCCAGTCCTTCCAGTTCACGCTGCTCGCATCATTAAAACATGATCGCTCGCAGACGCCTTTTGGGAGGAGGGGGGGGGGGGGGAGAACCTCTGTGAAACAAGCCGCCGCTCCATCTTATGTAATCCAGTTTGGTTCAACATGAAAGATTATTCTCTCCGTGGTTCAAGTACTCCTACTCGTGCCCATCAGGCGAACAATGGACTGCTATTTTTGAGTTCCCTTCATTATGTAACAGACATTACACAACGCGGTGGAAACGGGATGAATTACAATATCTGTGTAGCGCTGATACAATAACACAAAGAAACACAATAGTTGTGTCCTCAATAGGTGGGATTGTTCTATAATATTCTCCATGTAATAGTTGTGTTATTGATCCAGGTTGTGCGTGGGTCTACACTGTGACACATTTGATTGGAGCGCCATGAAGCGGCACTAAGATGCAGGCAATTATTGGAAAAACATGGTGCAGGCATATATTTTCTCTCCCCTCCTGCAGATTTCTGCCTCACTCGTTTTTCTGACATTATTCTGACTTAACCTCTAATATTGGACACAAACATCGATTCTGTGTGTGCATATTATTTCTTGAAAGTTTCGAAATAATAATAATGCAAATAAAAAAGAGAACTCATGCTCTAACTTGCCTCCATTGGTGAAACATTGACGTCTGCTTAGTTATTCTCCTCAGTCTTGTTTTTGTTTATCGCTGACTTCCGTGTCATGCATATTTGATGAGGCCGAGGCATTAGTGTCGATAATTTAAATGGATCCCTCATGTATGAAGACTAGAAGAGCTGAAGGAACGCCTGCTCTCCGCCAGAGATGTAATTGTACCCTGTCGAATGAGATTTAGAAAGAAAAGAAAAGACACAATCCACGTGAAGCAGAGCATCTATTTCCAGAACAAATGTGCAATTTAAGAATCTGATGCACTGGATGCAGTTGAAGGAGTGTGTTTGTCTTTAGTTGCGCCTTCTATTGCTGCGTTTGTCAGTCATTTAATAAAGTAAATGTAGAGGAAGGATGTAGAACTTTACAAGTTCATCGTCATTTTTGTTAAAAAAGCAAATATTTAATTTGGGGGAAATTTAAACTGGCAGCTTGAAGTTGGACTGTGGAGTTGAGCAACCAGGTGTGTGTGTGTGTGTGTGTGTGTGTGTGTGAATCACAAGAAGCGCTAAAGCAGAGTTTATTTGTTCAATCTGTGTCCCATTGCTAGTTAATAAATATAAATATAATATAAATAGTTTAATAAACGATATATAAATATAAATAGATTAATAAACTATTATTTGTATATGTCAGGACACCGCTCTCTTCCATCCATCTGGCTCCACAAACTATAGTAACCCCTTTTCACAGCATTTCAATACGTCTGTTGTGGACCACAAGTTCAGATCTCCTGATGGGAACAATCTAGATTTTTGCTACATGTATGGTACAAATGCATTTTTGGGATAATTTTGGGAACTGAAACATTCTGTTTCTGGAGCGAGTGGCTGTAAAAGGTGAAAGGTCAAGTTCCAGACGCCTTAATGCAGAGGCTGCTCGTCAGCTGACCTCCAGTCCGTCCTTCTGTCTCCTCCTCGCCTCTCATGCTCCATTCTCTGGATGTTCTTCCTACTCTATTCTCCCTCTTCCAAAGGTTTTTCTTTGTCGCTTGTCTTTTTCCACCTTGTCTCTTCTCTCTCCATCTTCTTGTCCCTTCCCACTCACTTTTTAGTCTCTCTCTCTCTCTCTCATCCTTCTTTGCCTCAATCAGAACTTCAACAAATGACTGAATCACCAAAACCCAAACAGTAAATGGATCACACGCAGCCAGACACACTTTCACTGCACTAGTTACCTAAATAAATACTGTGACCTGTTTGTTTGTCCATATTTCCACCGGCTTGTTATGTAATCCACCGCGCGCGCGCACACACACACACACACACACACACACACACACACACACACACACACACACACACACACACACACACACACACACACACACACACACACACACACACACACACACACACACACACACACACACACACACACACACACACACACACACACACACACACACACACACACACACACACACACACACACACACACACACACACACACACACACACACACACACACACACACACACACACACACACACACACACGCTTGGATTGATCCCGTCTCAGGCACACCTGTGTCGGGCTGTTTGACTGGCGAGATGGGGAATCAATAATGGCGACTCGAGGTGAGTGCTTGTGTGTGTGTGTGTGTGTGTGTGTGTGTGAGTGGTGGGAGCATGTGACTGACACGGTGAGAGAACGTGTGCAAACAGAGTCTCAATGTGGGCTGTTTGAATAGAGTTTAGCGCCCTGTGTTGAGCCTGAACACGCCCACTTTACAAATTCAGACGATGCATTCAAACCCAGAGGATTACTCAGTGGTAGCAGTATGACTATACCTTTGACATATAGGCTCTCGTGTAGAGAGGATTTGAACTATAAACCCTGTATGGATGTGATATGATTGCTAACGTTGCTGTGTGGGAACAAACACAAACAGGGAATGAATCTTTCGTCCATCTAATTACAGAGTAAAATACTGCACAACGACAGCACCTGAACTGTAACAAGCTGGTGAAACTCCAGAGGAAAACACATCTCTGGTGTAGTTTACGTCGAACAGCTTCATTAATTGTTAAAGTTTACGATGATCAGAATCGCCGCATGGAGAACTTTTGTCATCCGTATCCAAAGCATGTTCATTTCTGGTGACATTTAAAGGACAACATTCACACAGGGGACGAGATATTCAGCAGAACGGTGAATCACGGAGAGAATAGACAACATAAAAAAAAAATAAGAAAAACACTGACCACTGAAAAGAAAGAGGAAAAAAAACAGCAGATGGAGAAATTGAGAAAGAAGTGGAGCATCAAAGCCACAGACGTAAAACTTCAAAATCTAGGTTCTACCACACTCACCTCTCCACAGAGAGGCGATGTTTGTCTCCCCCGAGAGAACGAGAGGAGCTGCTTCCCCAGCCAGAGCACGTCCACGGCGGGGGAGTGGGAGCTCGCTGAGCCGCTACATAATAGTGGAATAACTGAGGCTGAACGCTGGAGCCGTGAGGAGATGGGATGTGGGATTTTCTGCTGTTTATGGCACAGGGCTTGAATGATAAGACAGCCGTGGCAGCGGGACAGACAGGAGCTGAAATAGGAGGAGAGGGAGGGATGGAGAGAGGGAGGGAGGGAGCTTGTTTGTTAAGGCAAAAGTAAGCCCAGCGTTTGTCACCGCAAGTTCTCTAAAGACGAATCCACCCTCATTTATTGTTACAGTATTATATAAAAGCTTTCAAGATGTTGGTTTTTTTTTGAGGATGGGAGAAAAATGGGCCAACACACACACACACACAGCACTGACTTTCTACCACGCTTAATGCTATGATATATGCATGATATCTATGTTGACCCGTTTTGCAATTATCAAAAGCTTAAGTTCTATCTGCAGATCCTGAGATCCTTCCATGTGATCTTTTCCTTGCTGTTTGCTCCGTCCCATCGGTCGTTGATAAAAATGTTTACTAGACTACATCCTTTCCTTGCAGTAACAAATACATGTAAATGAAAAAGTCGAAAACCAAGCGCATATTGGATTAAGGTTGGTGGTTCAACCCCCAGTGTCCTCCTCACTTTTTGTGAGCGTGTGTGTGAGAGAAAAAAGCAAAAGCATCTTCCAGGTGAATGTAAAGCCACAAAAAGAACATTATAAAATGTTTATCTCTAATCTGCCCGTACCTGTTGTGTTTATCTGTAAATCACTTTGCTCGGCCACTGCAGATTGTTTTTATAGTATACGGGGTGCAGGCTGCACTTACTGCTTCCTTTCCTCAGATTTGCTCGGCTCATCCCCGGATTTAAAGCGACGACCTTCAGAACATCTCCTGCAGCGAAACACGTTTCTTTGGATGAAAAGATAAAGACATCCGAACGCAGTGAGACGGGTAACGGGGGATGACATCACCTGTGTGATGTAAGACAGGTTTGGGAACGTTCCTCCCGATGCCCACCCCGGCTTTCAATCTCAGGAGCGAAGCCCCTCCGGGTCACAGCCGACTTGTTCCACATGATTTCCAATTTCTACCAAATTCTTCGGCTGCTGTCCTCAGAGAGATCGTGCCAAAGTGATCCCACCGCATGCCACTCCAGTTTCAAGGAGCTTTTTCCGCAAGTATGACTCTCATTAGCTGCTCAATTGAACTCCAGTTTAAAGTAAAATCAACTATTCAGCTGGCGGAAAATGTGTTCAAGTGGAGGCTTTTCTGCTTAGTAACATTTTCTCAATTAGGATAGAATTAAAGTTGAAAGGTGCACGAGAGCTTTATATGTACAACAAAGAGTATTGTTCTCATCCGTAATGTGAAGGGAAGATAAATGAGTGAAGAACCCTGAGAGACCTGGATGTTCAGAGAGATGAAACGATATCTCAAGTCACAGAAGTCATGGTTGTATGGAAGCTAATTTCCGCCAGAAAAAAAATAAAAAAAATCACTTAAAAAAACAATAATAATAATAAGCCTTTTTTTGTATTACTTTTTTTATTATTACTTTTTCCACAAGACTTCCACAAGAAGTTTAAAGCAGAACTAGTGGTTAGTTTAATGGTGGATGGCGGAAACGGTACTGTGTTTACGGAGATATGCCCCGCCCCCTTTCAGGCACGAGCAAAGCCATTAGTTCGGTGTGAACACACCATTACCATGAAAACGCATAAATTGCGTATTGTTTTCATTGTAAGACCAGCGAGTGGATGAAGGGACCTGTGAGGAATCGTCACTGAAGCGCATGCACACTTCTAATCTCTATTTTTTTTAGAAAAAATTCTTGCAGAAAAAGTAATAAAAAATAGAAGAAAAAAAAGTTTTTTAATTTATTTTTTTTTTGCTGGTGGAAATGGGCTTTCATACGGTTTAGTAATTCAAGTTATTTAAGTTATTAAAGTTAAAAGTGTCAAAGACCGACAGCATCCTCTCGGGTAGTGAGGTAACTTTGGTAAACTATTTTTATTATAAAAGAATAAGGATGAATAGAAATACAATATATATATAAAAACCCTTTCCCAAAAGGCAACAGGTCACAATCAGCTATAAAACTGAAACGGAATTTTTTCCTTCAACCTTTGCATTAGAAAAGTTTTTAACAATTAGTTCCACCGTTGCAATATCCCACCAATGTGAATGCTAATTGCTCGGTAGTTGTGTGAGGATGAGGAGCTGTTCTTCCTCCTCGGCGCCATCGGTGCATCTTGAGAACTGCGGTTCCTCGTCACCGAACCTCGACGGCACAAATTACAATTATGCTCACAGCGTGTTGTGAATCCCATTAAAAAGACATAAATTCCAGAGAACAGATGAATGGCCGACCGCTGTAAGCAGCCGGTTCAGAGGGAAGATTTATCAGCTGATAAGTGAATCATGCGTCTGGAGTTCACTAATGTGGTTGCACGTAGATGTAGAGTTACAACCCGGACCATTAAAGTTGACATAATATGCTGCAGTGAGAAGAAATACTAAATACACACAAGAAAAACAAAAGCTCCGACATCGGACCTCACGATGAGAGTTATGAACCAACAAATATTTAATCTACAGAATTTCCCCGGAGAGTTACTTTAACAAAACAAGTCAGTGGGACGACAACACACAGACCACAAGGGACGCCAGACAGAATATGAATATAATAACCAGGCAAACCTTGTGATATCACTGGAAACACGGAGCATCCATCACCAGTCGACAGCCACGTTTTTGCATTACGGTGTTCGCAAACAGTGCTGCCCACTGTTATGTTTGGTGACTGCTGATGATATGAATTAAAAGAAATGAAACCACGCAGTCGTACATAGAAGGACTTGAAAAATGTTTTGAGAAATGGTTTTCATTTCAAATTGTCCAACAGGGGGCTCATCCATATTAATGACACGCAAGATTGTAATGGACTGAATCCACCGCGATGCACTAAGTGGTTGTGTGTGTGTGTGTGTGTGTGTGTGTGTGTGTGTGTGTGTGTGTGTGTGTGTGTGTGTGTGTGTGTGTGTGTGTGTGTGTGTGTGTGTGTGAGTGTGTGTGAGTTCACTGGACAGTCACAACGCCTTTAGTAAAGGTCAGATCAACAGACCAGAGGGAAAGAGCATGAATACATCATCACGATGACGCGCATCACTTAAAACTTGTTCTCGTCGTTCCTGAACTTGGGAGGAGTGACTCGTCGCCTCTCATCCGACGTCGGAGTCGGACTTTATTAACAGGGATGCTCACAGTCGATGGGCTTCAAAGCTCTAGTTTCCTTCCGGACACTCAAACACTGTTGAAGAGAAAAGCTCTTACACTTGTCTGAGGTTGTGACTCGTAAACAGCCACATGTGAGCTTGAAATGAATGCTGGGGGGTGTGGATACTGTTTTGGGGCCGTATCCATTGACTGTATGTAGGAAGTGGACGTAACCACTGGCTTGTAGACGTTTGAAAGCCTGGAGTTTGGCCATGTGGTCGTTTTTGCAGCCAGAGAACTAACGTGACCAACCTGTCAATCACAGTAAGCCCGCCTTAAAGTATACTCCTCTTCATGGTCTATGTTAGCTGAGGCTTTTATCCAAAGTGACTTACATGCTATACAGTAGACACAGCAACGGTGAGCAATTAGGGTTAAGTGTCTTGCTCAAGGACACAATGACATGGACTAGCGGAGCCAGGGATCGAACCACCGATCCCTCTGATTGAAGTACAGACCTGCTAACCACTGAGCAACAGTCACTGAGCCACAATCGCCCTTTAGTCTAATTTGGCCCATCATTTACTAAATGACCCTCATGCTGTATTTAAGAGGACTTGAAACTAGCAACTGAGACCCAAAAAACTCTGTTATGGTAATAAAGTGGTAATAAAGTGAGAAGTCGAGTCATTTTCTCATAGACTTCCATACAATCAGACTTGTTTATGCAACATGATGAGTCACCCCCTGCTGGCCCGCAGAGAGAATGCAAGGCTGCTGCAAGGATGCTGCAGGGCTGCTGCAAGGCTGCTGCAAGGCTGTTGCAGGGCTGCTGCAGGGCTGCGCTCCTAAACAAGTGAAATGCATTGCTTTCTGAAGATGCACGACGTACTATCTACTGCAGGGAGAATACTCTCAGTGTGTAATAAGACGTCCTCCTTGTTTCCTTATTTGTATTCCCTCTGCCAAAAGAATCCATAAGGAGTGTGTAGTGGGCGAAATCCGTTGCCAGCAGTTCGAGCCCACATTTACGAGGCCCGCTCCTCGGTTCCTTCAAGCCTTCGAGTCATGCCAGAGTAAACAAACTAAGAACATGGACGTATACAAGCCCCTTTCAGTCGTGGGGCTGGCAGGCGGCGATGAGTAATGTGACAACCAGACGACCTCATTATAAGCTCACCTCCCCGGCAGATCTGACTTGGAGCAGCCGATGCAACACCAGATATCTGTCAAAACAATGTGCTCGCTGGAGTAGTGCGGCTCAGTCATTAGCCCAACTGTCAATCCGGGTCGTTCAACACATCAACGTTGATGCTGAGCTGCGGTTTCGTTGTAATGTAGCTTTAATGAGAGCTCGACTAGAAGCTTTTGATTGTCTTGTGCAAATGTGATCCGTAACTATCAGGTTTCCAGTTGCATTCAAGATCAAAACAGCTGCTCGAGTAGGGACATGTGCATCTGGAAAGGAGGCCGTCTCCTCCTCCTCATTGGTTTTGAACCTTTAAGCTAAGTTGCAGAACAGGAATCTGACTCCCCGAAGTGCCGATTGTGCGAAATCAGTTGTGCATATCTACCTCTCTGCAGCTTGAAGGCTCAATATGCAGTTTCTGAACATATTTCATGCAAAGATGTGATGGGTTAGGTTGGCGATTACACTGGATGGGCAGGCATGGCTCGAAGCACCAACCGGGTCCATTAAGGCAAGAAGGTGAGAGAGAGAGGGAAGCTCAATGACAAAGAGAGAGAGGAAAAATATATTAAAAAAAAGAAGTGAAAGCAACAACATTCCAGCTCAGTGTTGGGTATTGTGCAAGCTCTGGGAGAGTTGCTGCAGCCTGGGAACGAGCCAGAGCCGGTCTCTGGGGAGGCAAACCCGCTGGCCCCCAGACAAACACCAGCAAAGTGGCAGCGCAGACAGCCAGATGTGTGGGAGGGCATTGTGTGCACACCAAACAGCTACACACACACACACACACACACACACACACACACACACACACAAAGTTGAATTCCCAAAATAAATATCGGCCATTTGGAAGCTTTGACACCTTCTCGAAGTGGAATGTATTATGTAATATTAATAAAGTTGTCGGGTCTCATAACACTTCTGCTAAGAACACGTCCCAGTGTGTTTTAAAGGTGTTAGATTTTGTTTTATAAAACTTAAGAAGTGCATAGGAAGGACAAAAGGACATTTGAGGAAAGCGCAGGAACGTGCTGCCTGTATTCCAAACGACTGGAGGTAACACGACACGCCCTGAGCCGTAACTGTCAGGACTCGTGACGGGGACCCACAAGCAAACCTCCGGACAGCAGGTCAGAAAGAACAAAAGATATATTTATTGTCTCTTCATACACAAAAACACAAAAACTCAGGCCCGCAGGCAACACTTATCCACACACGTAATCCAACGCGTCTCAGGGAAACCTGCCGCTGCTCTGGCGGCGTCTCGTGTCCCGTGTCTTGGGCTGAGCAAACATAAGCAATCTCCCGACGCCGAACCTCCGGGAAGAAAGCCACCTTTATGCTGCGCCGTGATGACTTGATCTGTCGCAGCTGACCTCCTCCTTCCAGCTGTACCACGTCGCCTTGATTAGGACCACACACATACAATCTCTGGTCCCTGCTGGCGTTACCATGGCACCCCCTGGCGGAGGTGCTCTCCAGATCCTCACAGTAACTCCACCTTAATAAACTGCTGATGGAGCTCATTTCATAACAGAGCATCATTGCTAGTCATTTTAGGGGACAAGTCAAGAGGTATTTCTACTTGCCTGACTAAAAACATCCCAAAAGTCAAATGATTGGATATATATTTAAACGAACGGCGATAATCAATGGTATTAAAACCCGTTCCTTTGAACAGAAGTACAAGGCTGCTCTTGTGGAGCCCCCACGGCCACTTTCACAAATTTATATGTGCATAACTTTCGACCTGATCACGTAAAAAAATCTGAACAGGAACAAAATGTTCCTTGTGCTCCGAGGATATCGCAGCCTCAGTGTTCACGAAGGCCTCGTCACCGGAGCAGGTAGAAATGTGCAACGTGACACTATCACAGGCTGGAGGGCTCTGATCTTTATGGCTTGAAAAAATAAAATAAAAAGATAGAAAAATAAGCTATACGTGTTCAGAAAAAGCACCTCGACTGTCCCCCCTTTCCTTTAATAACATTTCTCGAGAAACCCCCAGAGGTAACAAAACTATAGAGCACCAAAAATAACCCTTCAACTCAAACCACCAACAACAGGAGGAAGGTGCTGCCACAGATCTGGAGTCAGCTCAGTGAGAAACTCAGGGGCGTTTTTTTTTATTTTGTTTTTTTGCTGGCAAACATGACTGTTTTTTTTTTTTAAACTTGCATGAAAGGAAGAATACGTGCTGAGTTAATGTGCTGGTCATGGGAACAGAGATCCACATCATCGACCGTAAACACAGACGGGCTGAAACATTCAGACCTCGGGTTTCTGCACACAACTGCGGCCTTGTAGCGCGGCTATAAATAACAAGCATGCCATCATGAGATGAGTTTCTCTCTCTCTTTCTCTTACGGTTTTCGGTCTCTCGCCCACGCTGCCACACCAACACACCAACGTAGCCCACTCTTTCACACACACACACACACACACACATACACACACACACACACACACACACACACAAGTTCATTCACGCCCGCTCACTTTCAGAAACTCTCCGGTGTAAAGATGACGCGGTGATTTTGCTGGTGTGGCAGCCGGGAAAACATCAAACATCCAACATCCAGGGTACAGCTGAGCGCTGGGTATTCCTGGGATGCCAGTGGGGGTCGGGGGGTATGGGGGTCATGGGGGGGGGGTGCAGGGAAACCAGCAGTCAGCTGGGATCACAGAACATTATTTGGGCTTCAGGCCTGTAATATCACACTTTGCACACACAGTTGCTCGGACTGCGAGCTCTCAGCTGCCTGCGCTCTGACTTCCTGTCAACAAGTAGACTTTAATTGATGTATTAGAGACTTTAATTGAAGTATTAGAGACTTTAATTGAAGTATTAGAGACTTTAATTGAAGTATTAGAGACTTTAATTGATGTATTAGAGACTTTAATTGAAGTATTAGAGACTTTAATTGATGTATTAGAGACTTTAATTGATGTATTAGAGACTTTAATTGAAGTATTAGAGACTTTAATTGATGTATTAGAGACTTTAATTGATTTATTAGAGACTTTAATTGATGTATTAGAGACTTTAATTGAAGTATTAGAGACTTTAATTAGAGACTTTAATTGATGTATTAGAGACTTTAATTGATGTATTAGAGACTTTAATTGATGTATTAGAGACTTTAATTGATTTATTAGAGACTTTAATTGATGTATTAGAGACTTTAATTGAAGTATTAGAGACTTTAATTGATGTATTAGAGACTTTAATTGAAGTATTAGAGACTTTAATTGATGTATTAGAGACTTTAATTAGAGACTTTAATTGATGTATTAGAGACTTTAATTGATGTATTAGAGACTTTAATTGATTTATTAGAGACTTTCATTGATGTATTAGAGACTTTCATTGATGTATTAGAGACTTTCATTGATGTATTAGAGACTTTCATTGATGTATTAGAGCTTTTCCTGCCCTTTGTCAACTCTGTTCTTCACCTCTTTACTCTTCTTAAAAGATTTCTAACAAGTGAGGGAGAAATTTAGGAGAGAAACTCAAGTCTATGATTTGAAAATGTCACAATTACAGGAAAACTGGGCGACTGTGGCTCAGTGATTAGCAAGTCGGTCTTTCAATCAGAGGGTCGGTGGTTCGATCCCCGGCTCCGGCAGTCTGCGTCGTTGTGTCCTTGAGCAAGACACTTAACCCTAATTGCTCACCGTTGCTGTGTCTACGGTCTAATGTATACTGTATATCATGTAAGTCGCTTTGGATAAAAGCGTCAGCTAAATGAAATGTAATGTAATGTAATGTAAAAAACTTGGGCAGTACGTGTCCACGTTTTCTTCTATTTTAAATACATTTTATTTAAATGCAGACAAAAAAAAAGTTGTACTCCAACTACCCAGGCCATAATTATACTTTTCTGGAGGACATGCATGAGAAACAGAATACATAGGCAGAATATATAGGAAGCTACAAAAGACAGAAACAGCCCTGAGACAGAAGCGAAGCTGCTGGAGAAACTCGTCCTACTTTCTTCAAAGAACAATCATCTGTTTCTGCAACAGTACTCGAGGAGGAATGAGGAGGAGGAGGAGGAGGAAGGGCACATTTGATAACAGTTACCGATTTCCACCATTCAAAAGAAGCTGTGTATTTGTGATAGTAGGGGGCGGAGCTTATTTCAACGGTTTAACCGTGGCGTCGTCCGTTTCTAACTCTGCTATCCGGAGAACGGCTATGCTAATCCCAAAATCTGGCTCCACTTTGGGAAAAAATTCACAGCTGTCCTTTTTTATTACATTCAATCAGTGGTGTTATTCCAAAATGTGACTTTGATGCAGAAGAAAAAGTTTTTTTTTTAACTCCTTCATGAGTTTCAGTTTGATAAAGATTAACTTCCATAAATTGGCATCAATTATTGTCTTGAATTTCGACAGTAGAGCTTCCAAGTAGAAAAACAATAGAAAGAGATTAACAGCTGTTTGGGGCCAAAAAAAAAAGTTGAGGCCATCAACGAATGTTGAAGACATCAACGAATCCTCGACCGGTCCGCCGCTGCTTACGGTGTTTTCATATTTCCTTTCTGCAACATGAGCAATCATTTCTCTCAGTGGCTTTTAAAAAGGAAGATGGTGAGCAGTGAGGGCCAACGGAGGAAAAAAACAGCTGCTGGCATCAACAGTTTGGAAAAGCAGCGGCGCATCATCCAATTACATTGAACACAACACCTCCCTGGTTTTAACTGCCAAAGAGCCCAACGACGGCAGAAAACTAACGGATACCGGAGGAGAGGCAGAGAGGGGGAGGGAGGGATAGAGAGAGAGAGAGAGGGAGAGAGAGGGAGAGGTATGTAGACAGAGAGAGAGAGCTAAAGCCATCAAACACTTTCCAGGTGAAATGCACAAGGGGACGAAGGCGAGCAGCTGCCAGTGGGTCGAGAGAGAGAGAGAGAGAGAGAGAGAGAGAGAGAGAGAGAGAGAGAGAGAGAGAGAAGAAGCTCCCTATTGGTATGAATTGCCTAAACAAGCATTTCATCCTCCTCGCCTCCTCCGACCGGCCCCATACCATTTCAGTTGGTGCATGTGTGTGAAATCGAGCCTGACGGGTCTCATTTAAAAAAGAAAAAGACACATTTCAGAAATAAGATTGCACACTTCCTGGTTGTGAAGGTGGGAGTTGTTGCTGCCAGCCAGTGTTAGCTGCTTACTACATGTTCATGCTTGGAGGAGAGATGAAAAAAAAAAAGCATGTTGTTTCAGCATCGATATCGCACTGGAAACGTGTGCAGTCATCAGATCCTCCGAGCGGCCTCATGAATTATCCTGAACTCAACTCATTAGCTGAATATTTATGGCATGCTGCTTTTTTCTGGAAGAATCCCAGCGTCCTTTAAAACTACGATAAAGACGTTCTTTCCCTAGTAGCATTTTGCCACGCCGTGCTATGTTAGTCTGAATAAAATCCTCTGCAACCCCCCCCAAAAGAAAACACATTATGTAATGTCTCTGTGTTTGTGTCTTCAGAGTCTCAATACAAAGATGCAAAGAAAAGCAAAACGTTGCAGACAAAACTAAAGAGACAATAGTTGCCTTGTGTCCTTTTGTAAAAGGTCAAGTGCAACACATAATGTATCTGTTGTTGACACACACACACACACACACACACACACACACACCCACCACACACACACACACACACACACACACACACACACACACACACACACACACACACACACACACACACACACACACACACACACACACACACACACACACACACACACACACACACACACACACACACACACACACACACACACACACACACACACACACACACCACAGAGCAGGACCCGATCCTGCAGAGACACAACACAGATGGCTGATTTTTACCCAGCTGTCTCTGAGACATATGGAAACAGAGATCATTAGCACCATGATGAGTGCACGGCAATGTTAGCGAAGGTAAGTCATCGACAAGTTAAAAAAAAAAAATTCTGGATGCACATTTATTGTTTATTGAACGATGCAAAGCTGATCAATATTATGAGTCGGCCATATTGAACCCTACTGCTGCAGCTTTTAAAAAGGGAAACAAAGATATACAGAAACACATGACATGCATCACTAATACTGTATGTGTAGCTGTTTTGAACATCACTGACCTTTGACCTTCAGTGTGCACTTGTGAAAAACATTGTTTTCACTGAACAATATGGACTTTGGACAATATTAAAAAAGGTACATTTCCAAATATGCCCGTTTGCCAGGTGCACGCAGAAAACTAAAAAAAACACATTTCCCGAGCGCAGGAATGTTCAGCCGCACACCGTGAGCAACACATGCTGCACAACCAGCTGATCGGCGTGCAGGGCCAAGGGGGCGTGTCTAAGACGAGGACGGTGTCTCGCTGATGGCCGGTGTTTTAAACGGTTCCCATCCTTATGATGAAAATAGTTCCCCAACGTCGCGAGTGGAGCAAAATGCTATCTCAGTCCTCAGCAAGAAGATTTTCTCTGCTTTTCTTCTAAAACCTAAATGAATAAAGAACATCTCCCCGTGTAATTGTGTTGTTGTTGTTGTGTTCCCCTGCTATTAGGCGCTGGCACAACAGTCCAACACCCACGCACAATACCATCATGTAATATTCCCCCAATGTTCCGCTACAAGCATCAGCTGTGGTGCGTCTCATCTGCTACTCAAGACATTAACAATCCATTAAACAAAAAAAAAAAAGCCTACACCAGCTGTTCTACTTCTATTATTTATTACATCAGATATGGATTGTTGTGGAAGTTGCTTTAAAATCATGAAGGTCATGAAGTTGAGAACACAGTTTTCATTTCAGAGAAAGCCAGTGTTGAACATACAAATGCTCGATTGTTCTGGAGCAGCGAGGAGGGGAATCATCCGAACAGAGAGAGACGCTAACCACAAAACGGCTCAGGTCAGGAGGGGCGTGGCCAGACTCCTCCTCTTGGCATCAAGAGTTAGTCTCAAAAAAATAAAAGAATAAATGGAAATCTTCGCAAATTCAAAAACTCTACATGCATCAGAGACAACCCGGAAGAGACGGAGGACGTATGAGAAGAAACAGAGAAGAACAGATCAGCATGCACACACACACACACACACACAAAACTCACTGTGCAGGGAATCAAGCGGCAGCCCCGGCGGCCATGGTGGAGTCCCAGTGAGCGCCTACTTCAGGAACCTACAGACAACGGAGAGACAGAGTGTGTGAGAGAATGAATGAGGAGGGGTGGTGATAGAGAAAGAGAGAGAGGAGGAGGAGGAGGAGGAGGAAGAGCACTTGGTCAGTTTGCCTGAAACAGATCTCAGCAGAAGGTCTTGGCTCATCGAGAGCTCACGTCCAGACTTACTGGAACATTTAGAAACGTGGAGAAAAAACATGAAAGAAGTCTTCATCAGGTTAGAGGGCAATACACCACAGTGGACACACATTGATGCATATATATATATATATATATATATATGAAGTACATGTTACATCTGCTGGTAGACAATGTGGGACGGGAGCAACAAGATAACAAGTGCCTGAAAGCTATCAGTAAAGATTAAATGTGTTTTTTTTTATTGCTTTCGTTCATTTTCACACATTCATCATGTAAATGCGTTACCGCTTCACCGATGTTCCCGCTTTAGCTTCAATAAACTTGATTTAAAAACGCGTCTATGGTTGAAAAGTGTTTTCCGGTGTGCACATTTTCTCATCACGAAGAATTTAGTTTGCTCTGTTAATAATAAAAATAAATAAAAAGTATTGGCTGATACGGAGACGTCTCCAAAATACATGAAAAAACCCTTCAGGGCGCCATTGCTGTATAATTGTCGGGTAAACCATGTGTCGTGTTTTCCATTCTTAAATATTTAGCCAGCGGGCCGGCCTCCATCCCGTCCCGCTGTCCCGTGAGCTGAAAATAAACCGGACGGCAACAGTTCCTCTAATCCAGTCGGTGGATTTAAACGGCAACTGTGAAGGGAGGACACATTTTTCTGTCCATGCATTGAAATAGCGGAGCTCGCTTCCCGACTGAATCCTCCTTTTGCTCCTCGAAGAGAAGTATTTGATGTGTTTTCTGAAGACAGAATATCTGTCTCTGCGAGTGTTGCCATGCAACCGAGGAAAGCTTCAGAAACTAAACGCAAAACCTCCCTTCAGTGTCAGTGAATCTGTCTTTAAAAAAACGTTGTGCGATAATTCATCCGAGGACGGAGCATCTTGTTGGGGGTATAAATAGCCACAGTCGTCTCCGTAGCCTTGAGTTTTTTTTTATTAGCTTACTGATTTGCTTTAAAATGGAACAATTATCTGAGAGAGAAGGGAATGTGGAGAGAAGTCCTGCAGCGATAAAAAAAAATGTGTTAGGAATAAATGCAATCTGGGTTTCAGAAATGTTATTCATTTACTCACTCGAGTCTTCAGCTTTAAAAAAAAACTAAAAACGTTTGAGGAACAACTGGCATGCAAAATCAAAGGTTTCCAGTTAACTCCCTGCACAAACAATTGTGACACAATTACACTGGAATAAAGGAACAAGTTTGGATTTTATTTCTGCATCTCTGACCGTCCTTCATTCATCATTTCATTGTTTTTTTCTGGACGTGCACCAACAGACCTCTGACTTTAAAGGCATTTTTGCCGGTTAGTTTAGAAGGTTCAAACTAATATTGTCAAATTGGGAGTTAGCAATTAACTTAATGAGCACAACGTCTTATCAGTCATGCGTGAAGCAACAGAAAGAGGGCTGGAGATCCTCCAGGAGGCTGAGCACCCGGCCCCCGAGCTCGATCCCCAGCTCGGGGGCCGGGTGCTCAGCCTCCTGGAGGGTCTCCAGCTGTATAATAGAAAAGTGTTTCTTAAACGCAGGATTAGGATCAGGATTATTAACCCTTTGCTCTGTTGAGTTGTACGAGTACACGCTCCAAGAGCTACCTGCAGGCTGCCCGTTAATGAAGCCGAACCCAGCTGAACCAGGCGGGTCAGCGGGAGCAGCTCCTAATTAAGGGCTCAGAGGACAAAACCAAAATACCAGTTTATTTTTTATTTTCCTCGACCTAGATTTTAAACTTTTGCTGCTGAAAGCCTTGCAGTCATGAGCGGGATGTTCAAACTCTTAGCTTCCCACCTCCTCCTCCTCAGACTGCTGCAGGATTATGGCCTTGCACATTTCAGCAGACGTCCAATTAAAACGCGGCGTTCGCAGGTGCCGTCGCACACATGTCTGCCACTGTGAACTTCAGTGACCCACACACACACACACACACACACACACACACACACACACACACACACACACACACACACACACACACCTAGTAAACAGCAGCTGGCTGCAGGAGTCCATCTGCTACCTGTACAAGCACACTACTGGTGCGTCTCTACTGGGACCAGTGTGTGTGTTTCCTTCTCAACGGGTTTGAACGTTTGACTTAAATTGACCGTCTGCTTTTCCTTCAGTGAATGAAAAATAAATGTACTGTTGTCTGTAGGTTTTGTTGAATATCTTCAGTGATTTGAACTTCTCTTTGATGTTGCCGCTGAATATGAGCGTCAAGAGGAACTTTTGGTCAAATTGCTTATTAAAGTGCCAAAGACATCATTTGGAAACCATATAAAAAATGTTTTCCTGTACTAAATGTCTGTTTATGTGTGCGCCTGCTTCTGCCGCATCTCTCCACGTGTTCATAAAGTCTTTGTTTACATTACATTTAGCTGACGCTTTTATCCAAAGCGACTTACATGATATACAGTAGACCGTAGACACAGCAACGGTGAGCAATTAGGGTTAAGTGTCTTGCTCAAGGACACAACGACATGGACTGGCTGAGCCGGGGTTTGAACCACCGACCCTCTGATTGAAAGACTGACTTGCTAGCCACTGAGCCACAGTCGCCCCGAGCCACAGTTTGGTCCAATATGAGGATAATTAGCGCTGATGTGCTTGGAAACCACACAAAAGGGTTTTCATTGGACTCCCAAGATCACCTTCACCTTCCCCCAAGTCCACGGCCGGATACTGCGAGCGTCATTTGCTGACTCACTGTCATTAACGCCGGCTGCAGAGAGGCGGAGCTAATAGCTCGCAGAGGAAGCACTCAGACAAGGACAGGTAAAAAAAAAAAAAAACTGAGTTGCGTTCGGTGCAACCCATTCTCTTAAGTAATTCCACTTAAATTGTAGTTAACGTCTCCTGGAAATCTGGATTACGCTGTAATGACTCCATCAATCACACCCCCAGGTGACCACATCCTCTAAGCTGGCCGATGACTGCATGTGTTGTTTGGAGGTTACTCTGTGAGGCGTCTCCACAACACAATGCAGCTGCATGACGCAACGCTAAATACAACTCCTGTTTGTGTTCAGCTACACTTCAACACACTCTGAGTCCTAAAGTGTTATTTTTCTCAACACTTTCAGTCGTCATCCTCCGAGTCTGTCTTCAGATGTTTTTTCTTCTTAAACACCAGGTTGGATATGGCATGAGCTTTTACACAACAGGGCTCAGGGGAACAACACAGACGAATATCTCTTAACATCCGGCTTTGCAGACGAGGACTGCCGTGCCTCTTCATCTTCATCTTCATCACTGCTTCCTGTCGCTCCGCTGCACCTCGTCCTCGTCTCCATACCAACCTCCGAAATATACAATCTCTAAAACTACTCGGCTTTTTCTCCTCGGCGAGAGGGAGAGGTGGAGCCTTTACTTGTGAGAAACCAAAACCAAAGTTTGCAGAATTACATTTATTCTGCAGTTAATCGTACATTTAGTTTGATTTTTAACTTCGGTTTAGTTCAAATGAAGACCATTTATCCATGTTTCATCAGAGTTGGCAGTGGATGGATTCCACATGGTTCATTAACCCGTCAATTCATTTTTTAAAATAACTGAAGAAGGAAAGTCAGAGGTTCTTCCTCTGGCTTAAAGTTAAGATCTGCAACTTATTTCAGGAGCATTTCTTGTTATATCTGTTGAAATTCTCATTACTGCCCGACAGCTAGAGATTAGGCAATGAAATACATCATTTTTCATTATAATTTGGTTCTTCTCTTCGCTCCCATAGTTTATAGTACACAACATGGCAGCATAGCGGCCTTCTCAACCTCAAACAGAGCAAGCTCTTATGTTTCTTTCCCCCCGATTGGATATTTCCAAAGTCTATCTTACTCGTACTGATTTGCCTGCGCCGGCTTTAAGCTCTCGCTGCGGCGAAATATCACTTTTAGGTTTAACATCGAGCTTCGAGTCCGCCGAATGAGTTCAGGTTGATTCACACTCGACGCAAATCCGCTGCCCGGTGACACATGAATGGATTTAAATTAGGAGTCTGTTGACTCGCAACTCCCACCCCGCCGTGGGATTAAACGGAGACCGAATTGAAAACACGAGCCAAACACACCCTATCTGGCCTAAAAGCATTAGCAAACCCCGCGGGTGTGTGTGTATTGTGTCGTCCTGCTTAAAGCTGATGAGAAAGAAAACGTGCTGCAAGAGGGGTGGGATTATCCAATATGCTTAAAGCAAAAAATAGCCACAGATAAGCCGCAAATCAAGTTGAAATAACTTGACTGCACTGAAAACACTGCTGATTTTTTTTTTTTTTTAAACTTATTTTCTTCATAATTTGAGCAAATGAGAACAGGGTTTCCGAATCAAATCGCTCCCCCATCTCAATCTCTGCGTGCCTTTCTCCATCTCTTTCAATCTCAGCTTCCATTATTACAGTCGGTTGGAATCCCATAAAAAAGTAAAAAATCCTTTTATTATGGCGGGAGGTTTTTATGCAGGCGGTAAAAGGATTGTTGTGAAAACGCAGAGAGGGGAGTCACAACGCAGATAAACCTTCTCGTTTGTCTTTTTCCTTCTTTCTTTTTTTAAGCCGAGAAAGCTGCAACATTCACAAGAAAAAAGCAAAAAGGAGCACAGGCCGTACAGCATCAAAATAAAACTAGACAACGGCACAGGGAAACAACATAAACATTGCATGAACAGATAAAAAAAAAGAAATAAAATAACACATGCATTGCCTGGTGGTGACACGCCCCCACTGTTGTCCCACAACACCGAGCCGTGACTAAGAAGCAGCCGCTAAAGAGGTCTCATTAACATGTGAGGCAGCTCGTCCACAGCCACACATCCTGCTTAATTAGAGGACGCCTCAGCGCCGAAAGTCTCCGAAACACTTGACACAAGAGACGAAGGGGGGGGGGGTGATAACGATGCATCATCCTCTCCATCCTGTCCGTCTGCATGCTAGCAAGGAGGAGGCAGCAACAGTTGTTGGGAGGCAGGAGAGGAACAGGAAGAGGAGGGAGGCAAGGAGTAAACAAAAAGGAAGCGTGGCTTCCTACTTACGAAGCGGTGGCGTGTGTCCGATCAGTGGCCAGGCAGGCGAGGGGGGGAGGGAGGAGGGGAGGAGGAGGGGAGGCACATGACAGATGTGGTCGATATGAAGCTGGTGCATGAATGAGAGACAAGAGAGGGAGGGAGAGGGAGGTATGTGAAGAGGGAGGGAGAGATTAAGTGTGAGAGGTGGTTGGTGATGAGGGAGAACATTACAGAGACAGGAGTGATAAAAGAAAAAGAGTGGAGGAAAAAAGGTCAAATACAGGAGGGTCAGCATGGATTAAAGTCAGCTGCTTACATTTAGAGAAGAGAGGAAACAAAAAGAAAAAAAACCTGAAGAGACGAGAGCAGCAGTGTTTAGTCATCCAGGCTCATTGGGAGCTTCTCATGGAGAACAGTGACGGATAATATGTATTTAAATAAAATGACAGCATGAGGTCGAGCTGGATTCTCCCAGTAAGGACGGCGTTCCCGGAGAGGCCGATCAGTTTCATGACTCCCTTTGCGGGCGGGGCCGAGGGTGGAGCAGCTGTCGGCCTCCCCGTGGACATGGACCGGAGGAGGGGGGCCGACCTCCGGCCCGCCTCGTGAGAGTCTAGTCGACGCGTCAGCGGCCTAATGGGTTGCAAAGTGGGCGAGTCCAGACGGAGAGAGAGAGAGCGGCCTCTTCGGAAACAACAGCTACTGAAAGGCATGAAGTAGTGAAGCAGGTCAATATCCAGAAGGGAGGGAGGGGTCGGCTAAATGAAGAGCGCGATCCTCCCCGGACCTGCAGAGCTCGATGCACTTTCTTTGATTCATCAGTTCATATGTCCTCGGTTAATGCTCACGGGCCAGAGGTTGGACCACAGTTGAAGGTCTCACATCTCTATTAAAGAACGTTACTGTGGCTGAAATGTTTTTCACAGCGGATATTTTTTGTAACAGGAGATAAATATATTTTTCTCAATGAGTCAGCATCCACAATATAGACCCTGAAACTAGCTCACCTAAGTGGCATTCAGTCTTTTTTTTTTTATATGATATCAATAATCTTTCTCCTATCTTTGACAAGCTTAAATATCTGCTACATTTTTTTTTATAAAACTGTAATTCATAGATTAAGTGTTTAAAACATTTAAAAAGTTCAACACAACAATGTTTGCAAATGTATCTATTTGCATTTTAGCCTCTTCACCCTGGTGCATTTGGTGCATTTGTATAAAGATTTTGACCCGCTTACTTCACACCTATCATAAAACACATGCTTTTATTTATTATGCTTTTAAAAACTTAATTTAGGGTCGCGAAAAGTGATTATCAAATCATTGTATTTGGTCTAAGTGAGCTATGGTACCATATAGTGCTACGTGTTATCGCTTGTTGTTGAAAAGCGTCCATGTTTAACTGTATCATATAAACCTCCAGACACTAAACAAATAGATCAGATAGCAGCAGCAGCGTCGACTCCAACGTCTCCAAGAGGACGCAGCATCTCCAATGAGCTCGTCAGGAGCCTGAAACAGACCTAAACGAAACCCATCAGTTTCCACGTGTACCACGCTTACTTTCCACAGTCACACTCTCTCTACACTTCCAAGACATTTGTTAAAATCAGGAGGGCACGACGAGCGACTGTTCAACAGCCGAAACAAATCGGAGGCTTTCTCACTCGAAAGCTTTCACGGCGAGGACGGAGAGCGAGCTGATGATTAAGCAGCGTTTTTTTTTCCAGTGTTTAGTCTCCCTGGCAGAGCAGAGCGCTACTAAATTAGCTTAAAGAGGTCCATTTCCTTCTGACAACAAAGGCACGACGCGTGCAGATGTCGGTGCGGTCGGCAGCTGATGCGGCCGCATCATCTGCGCTGACATCTGGGCCATATGTCTCCTACACCGAGGGGCCGGGTTCAGAGTAAAAACAGGGCTCTTGGGGGGGGGGGAATGTGTTCAAGGACCCGCAAGGGCTTTGGTTGTAAAGAGAGAAGAAAAGAAATGCTGCGAGGTAGTTTTATTCTGCATAACTGCATTATTATGAGCAGCTAAAACGTGTGTGAGGATTAAAGTCATTGATGAAATACGCAGTTTCTGGCATGTGCTTCGTCGTGCAATGAATGAATACGAGATAAACGTAAGAAAAGACCGATATAAACAGGAAAGCTGACAGAAGAAAAGGAGGAAACCGAGAAACACTAACATTCTTAGACCCTTGGTTTCTCAGATGATCTCCAGAGGGATGTTGAGTAAAGAGGAGGCCGAAGGAAGCCAGTGGGATGAAAGTAAAGGAGGAGGGGTAGTTGCCAGTAATTGGCCAGCTGACAAAGGCCTCACAAAGAAAATAATACAAATAAATAAAGCAGAGAGCCGATACGAGCAGACGTTTCCTGGGAGATGGATTAAAATAACACAGGAAGCCGTTGCAGCCTCCATCCCAGGGATCAGATTAAAACTCCGTGGAAAAATTACCGATGAGCTTCTGCACCACGTGACGGAGGGATACGAGGAATTTTCTGCTCATAAACGGGCGGGGGTCACATGACACTGTCAGACTACGGTGACGCTCCTTGTAAAAATAAATCGAGAAAGGTTACGACTCATTTATTACTACCTGCTTATAGGACTGTGCACATTATGCTTCATAACAATAATCTCAACACATGAAGGGCCCGAGCTACAAGGTCAAGTAGCATAACACCTTATAATACAGTATAATGCATTGTAAAAAATATTTACAATACATGAGGCGACGAAGAAAGTGTTGCCGACCCTTTCTTGTTCATGCATCATTCAAAATGCTCTTTCTACGATGGCCCCTGACAGGAAATGCTCTGAAAGCTTACTGTACATGGCGAGACGCTCATAGTGATTTACGTCCAGATTTATTTCCGTTGCATCGGGGGCCGCGTGTGACCACACCGAGGTCACGTGACTTCCAGGAGACGAGCCTGTGGTCGGATGCCGTTATGAATGGCCGACCAGCCACTGAGGGTTAGTGCCTTTCATCTGAGAGCGGCGTGTTTGCACTAGAGGCGTCATGTGTGCATTCTCAACACACACACACACACACACACACACACACACACACACACACACACACACACACACACACACACACACACACACACACACACACACACACACACACACACACACACACACACACACACACACACACACACACACACACACACACACACACACACACACACACACACACACACACACACACACACAGAGATAGATCCTGGAGGACCAGCTGCTCGTTATCACACCCCTCTCACACACACACACACACACACACACACTCCGTCATCCTCATCCATCTCTGCCATTTATCGGGAAGTCGGAGATGATCCCTCGCTCCCGTTTCTTTTTGTTTTTGCCTCCTCGCACTTTGGAGTGACGGGGACAATAACGGGCGCCATCCGTCCCTCTGTCCTTCGCTATCAGCTGGCCCCGCCTGCCGGTGGGAGGGCTCCCGTCACCGTAATGACTTCCTGTTACACGTCGAGTCTGCAGAGATAAAAGCGAACGGGGATCGCGCCTCGGCCACTTCTTCTTTTCCCCCAGAACCTCGATAAATCAATTTTCTCATAAACGTCCATCTAAACAACATTATCAAACAGAAACAAGAGCGGGCCATCGATCAAGAGTTTCCGTGACTGAGAGGAGACTAGACCGCTGGCTCTCTCTCTCTAAAGCTGCACCATCACATCTCGACACACACAAATTCACTACAATACGCTAGAAATCTTCATTTTTTTTGTGTCCATTTCTGAAAATCCAGAGTGATTTGATGGTATCTGTAGATCCAGTTATGTGTCTCTGCAGAACATCCACAGCTAACCCTCGTGAGCCAATGAGGTGTGAGATGCCGTTACTGTGGCGGTGAGGAGGATCTTGATGGTGCCGACTATCTGATATCTGGGTTTGAGAGACGGTAGTGAAGACCTTTTAGCTTTCTGATCACGAAGCCAGTCGACAACACGAGGACAGCGTGAGCTCCAGTATCTATGGAGGACTGTAAGAATGCCACAGTAATCCATCTCCGACCCCGGTGGAGGGAGAGGAGGATGAAGACACAGTTGAGCTCCCCCCCTCCACCCCTCCACCATTCAAGCCCCTAGCCAAGGCTTTCCTTTTGCGACCTTGCCAGCAGACCAGTAGGGATGTTGATTCCAGCTCCGCTCTGAGCCCCATCCACTCTAGATAAGGAGACAGTGCAGGAAGGAAACGGTTTCCAACAGCAAAAGGATGGCCGGGATGAGATAAGGCACTCAGAATTCATCAAAAAGACACCAGAAATAGAGGAAAATAAATTGGTGTGGAGGGTGACGATGAATGGTGATTTCTAATGTTAGCAGAGTACCTATTTTCTTTTATGAGTGCAGGAAGAAAACAAATGATTAAAATTCAAATATTGTTTATCCGGGGCAGGAATGTTGTCCTTTGGCTTACACCGTTTCAGATAACCATTTATTTTAATGTATATTCAGTGGAAAGGTCTGGACCAGGTCTTACTCCCGCCCCCCTTTCTCAACGCGACTATCAGTGCACTGCATTCTGGGTCCTTTTTTCAATCTGCCCTCCTTCTTTCGGCAGCGAGCAGCAAATAATTATGAAAAAGGATCAAAGCATATGAAAGGGCTTCTGCGCCAGTGAGGTTGAGCTCGGGGAGCCGGGTGACGGAGAGTGATAATGGCAAAGCACTGGATTGTTTTTTGCCCTCCGTGTGCAGCGCCGGAGTACCCGAGCTCTGCAATTAACGCTGGTGGAATTGAGGAAACCATCTAAATTATTCCAAGGTAAATTCATGTCTGCTGGTGCTTTTTTAAGAAAGTTTTAGTTTTTTTTGTCCAGGGTCAACCCAGTGTCAGCTGGGATCGGCTCAAGCACCCCGCGACCATAAAACAGGATAAGCAGTTTGGATAATAGTTTTTTTCTTATCTCCAGATTTATGCATTAAGACTTTGAGGCAGTTGACATCTCCGCATAGGAAGAATCCTGCAGCCAGGTCAAATTCACGGACCAATCAAACATCATTTTAGAGAAGCAATATAAAAATGATAATGGGAGCATCAGCAGCGTGTCCTGAGGAAAAGTTATTATTTGTAACCCGCTCACTGTGATGCACCAGTGTGTGTATCTCTGCCCACTATCAGCTAATCCTCGGTGGCTGCACAGTTCCATGTGCATATATGCCGTGGATGCACAGCATCGTGGTATAAGCCCCTCCCCCTCCAGCTTCATCGCCCGGGTCGGACTACGATGTGGTGCTTGACAAGTGTACGTGTCTTTAAGACGGTTAGGACATGTGATGGACACCGGCCCTCGCTTCCTGCAAGCCGTGAGCTCGGGCTCCGGCGCTTAAAGGTCTCGCAATCAAGCTAAAAGGCTGTGGTCCGCTGTCTCGTGGACGCGTTCGTCCTGTCGGCGTGACAAACTGACGAGATGCAGGTCACTCAGCGGATGACTTGGTTTAAAAGCCGTAGGTCCGGGGGGAGTGAGTGGCACTTGGACGGGCTTTGATTCAATGATAGACAGTGGCTCTGTTCGCCTGTCAGGACGAGGCGGTTTCTGTGAAGGATTTCAGGGGTGAGCTTGAGCACTCTGGCATCCCTTAAGGAGACGGAGGAACACCTTGAAGGCACTCAGCTGTCTCACAGCAACGTTTTCTTTTGTAGGCGAGTTGTAATAATCACAGAGAACACGCCCCTGCCTTAAATCTACAATTCAGGAAGGTCTGGTCAAAATCAGGAATGTTGTTATTAATGTTTCACTGTGACATTGTTCAGATTGAATGCAAAGAAAAAAATACAAATGTCTCAAAGGTTGATGAAGCTGCTCTGATCCGGTGAAGATGTGAGAAAAGGCAGACACAATAGCAAATTGCGTTAGCTTGTTTTTATTTAATAATAATTTAATATATAGATATATAATGCATGTGAAATTAACTAGCCAGAACGTAACGCTTCCTCCACACTCCTGTGACAGCGTAGGAAAGCACACTGCTGTCACCAGATGAGTGGCAACTCTTTTTGTTTAATCATTTTCTGCAACCAAATTTGCATGAAAGCATGGCGGGATTAGCAACCCAGCTAGGCAGCTGTCCGTGAGTCTAGTTTTGCACGAGCAACATTTTCTCTCAATCTCTGCAAAGCATTGCCAACACTGTCGCTCACTAGAGGGCCTGGAATCACCGTTTATGATCTCACATGTTTGCAATATGGATTCTGGCACCGAATCCAGCGAGATGACGTTTTTTTGATGGTGTAACTTCAGCCCACGACACGGAGGCGATTCATATTACCGGGATGTCACCACATCGGCCGGCGAAAGGAGTCCAGAGGAATAACGAGCCGAGTGGAATTACAATTCACGGCCTCGTTCCGCTTCTCATTTGCGTAACATGCTGTTTATTGTTTGGAGCGTCGAGGTAATCTAAAAGCATTCGGTCTCCGACGAGGAGTTATCTGCTGACGAGCGACACTCGGGAGCAGTGTTCTTCCCCCTGAACTAGAAGGAGAAGTAATATAATATCAATGCAATAATAATTCACAAGGTAATTCAATTAAACGTGACACTGTGCCTTTACGACTCAGGAGCCGTGATTTAAAAAGTAATATCAGACGGGGCCGTTTGATCCCATTACATAGTTACAACATGGGAGAAGCTCTCCCACTTTATAAAGGTCAAAGGCCGGGAAATGACCATGATGCATCTCACTCCAGCAGAGGAATCGTTTGATAGCCTATCCCGAGTAGAGAGCGTAGTGATGAAATGGGGCGATGTCGATCTGTGGCCATAAAACAACGAGTCACAGTTTAAGTATGTGCATCGCTTGCTCAATAACCAGCGAGCTAATAGCCGTCGTATGGCTCCATATGACCAAAGGAGAGGACTCCAAACGGCCCGGGGCAAAGTTCAAAGAGACCAAGGAACGAGTCTTCAATATTCAATGGAGTTTTTCATATTTTATTCAATATTATTCATGATTTGCATCCCGTCTTCACTGCTCCTGCTGTCGTCTCATTATCTACAGTTTCAGCTCCTGAATGCATTTGAATAACCTACAAAAAAATAAACCCTTCAGGAGAGGGGTTGCTGCCACAAATCCTTATTAAAATAATGCAAAGACATATAATCCTAAAACTGAAAACGCTTTAAAAGAGGCTTCACACAGGACTTCACACAGATTATATTAATGCAATGAAATTAATGTTGTACGATACAGAAAGACTTCCCAGTGTTTCTTGAAGGTGTGTGTTTGTTTCCTGCACTAAGAAACGGTTGCCCAAGGAAAGACGTGGTGCACACATGATGTCACCATTTCCTCATTTGGCCACAGGAACTAATTACAGTAAATCAGACGCATCACACCTGTAGCTCGTCAACAGAAGTGACATCTCATAGTGGAAACAGCTGTTACTCGTTAGAGGCGGAGACCGTAGTCATATTACAACACCATTTAGGGAGAAGGAAAGTCTGTTACTGTATTTTAGTTTCGTCACGCACAGCTGAGCAAACCATTGGAGGCGGGCCGGCAATTTACCGAATGCTGATGTTCCCGCTAAGATCTGGAGAGCTGGAAGCTTCCATTGAGCTGAAAGGAGTGAGATGTCTCCTCCCGTGTGTCAGAGGCACCTTGACACCGGGCGATGTTTTCCATCAACACATTTCATTGTAGTTTCACTTTCCGACAGCGCGTGATGAGGTCATGGCCGCCGTTTCCTTATTCAAGACGGGAAGACGTTCTGTGAAGTGTCGTATCAAAGAGACGGCGTCTTGTGGAAGTAGGACAAATTGTTTAGGAGCCACCGCCTCAAAAATATGTCAATTAGCTGAAATAAATGTTCTGGCAGGATTCGTCTGGATTAAAAACACACGAGCGTCGGTTATTTCTGTCGGCCGTTTCCGGTCTTGTGACAACAGCTGGAGGAATCCATGAGCGTTGTGATGACTTCCGCACACAGACCGCCATCATTATCAGTCCTCGCCACGCTCCAGCTCCTGCCTTCAGATCCAGATGTGTTCTGTAATCTGTTAACAACTCGTGAGGGCGGATTTAACGGAGCTTGATGCTGTCGACCGGCTCGATAACCCGTCAGCAGTTTCATCCGCTTCTGCATCACGTCACCTTATTCCATCAGGTAGATACAAAAGGCTTAAAAGTAACTTCTGTTTTGCATAAATCAACACTTCTCAAAATCTGACCTTTCTTTGACTTGCAGCTGCTATGTTTGTCACAACAGCCTGTTTTTCATAAATATTGTATCTGGACTGCAGAACATAGTTAATGAGACTATGACAGTGTGGAGACGACGTGAATATCACACATTTCTTGTATTGTGCATAGATGCACAATACAAGTTTTGGGAATATGGGTGGAAAAAAAAACAATATTTCTGAATGATACATCAATGCTGAATATGTATAAAAGGTATAAAGTATGCACTGTATACAATAAGCCACAACTTAAACTTGCTTAGCCTATGCTGAAAATATATGTGCTCAGTACTGCACAAAAACTACTAAAAAACCCTATAAAAGTATATAAACATAAAAAAAACTCTCCAGACATATCTACACATACACATGTGATGTATGAGCAATGAGAGATCACCTCATCGCTGCATCCCGTCCTCCTTATGTTCAAATATAACAACTGCCGTCACCAGAATTGCTCCTTTTTTGCACATTAGCTGAACACTCAACAAGCGTTTAACGTTTCAAAGAAATCTCTGGCGCTGCATTCACTGGAACTGAATACTCTCCCCGGATCCACGCTCACGACAAAGGGCACATTTCAGAGGGAAACGAATACCCGGAGCAAAAACAATGAGTTGCTATCAACAACAATGGGGAGAGGTGAACGGGAGGGGGGGCTTGTCAGACGAGTGCAGAATAAAACCCTCTTCACAGTCTGCTCATGCTGGCTTCCTGCTCCCGGGCTGATTGCAGCGGGTCCCCGAGGGCCCGCCTCAGACTAAATACGTGATAAGAGCCTGTGAAGTACCCTCTGAGAAACAGAGACACACAAGAGGGACACACAAAGAGGCAGAGACAAAGAGGCGAGATGCAAAGACGATGCGGGGGGAATACAAAGAAAGGCAAGTGGGGAAAGAAGAGGCTTTCTCTGCCGTGTGTTTCCACAAGAGGTTGCTGGATGTATGCCGATACTAAAGGGAGGGATGAGGCACTCCACATCATTTTAATACTAAACAATGAAGATCATCTCCAGGCCCCATCCAACAGGGATGAATACGAAGTTTCTACCATGTAAGTGCAGCATTCTTGTGGTTTGAGATGGTAAAAAAAGGAAAAGTATGCAGGGGATGTTGCAAAAAACATAAAAAATACATTTTATCAATGGCATGACTCTTGACACCGTATGCCCGTTCTTGTCACTTTGCCAATGCATCTCTCTATTTTCTAATTTGACAACGTCGATGGCTGCCAGTTAATCTTCAGTGCAACCAAACGGCAGGACTGTGCCGATCTGGGATTTGGGGGCGAATGTTGGAAAATTTAGCTTTTTTTCCGAGAGCGCTGAAGCGGCCAGTGCACGGCATCCTGCCGCCGTGCTTTTACATGGAAAAAGACAGGTGCAGGTGTTTTGACACGTAGGCCCTGCAGGCGCCATATTTCTTTTCCACAACAGGAATTTCCACAGAAAAGCGATGAGTTCGAGGATCTGAAATTTAAAGCTTGATGAATCCATTTCTGAAAAGCGGCAGACAGCTGGGCCGGCTTTGACACTCAGAACAGTAAGAGGATAGTTATCCCACGAGTGGACGAGGGCAACGCCAACGACTGGTGGAGGCCGCACGTCAAAGTCATTATGTCACTTTTCTGAATACTCCGAGCAGAAAAACTTTGACGCGTTACAGATGTGATGACTGAGTCATCAAAAAAGGTCGTAGCGAGACATCGAAATCCATCAGCGCTGCTCCCGATGAATAGAAATGAAGTCATTAGAAGAGTTGAGCGAAGGCAATCCCCGCTGCCTTCACAGCCCCGTGTCTCTCGGCTCTATTTATAGGACGCCGGCGCCCAAATTAGCCCTTTGAAGTGTAATTTGTAATATTTGCAGAGTGCCGTAATAATGAGGGGAAGTCACTGGTGGCTCCACTCTGGATCACCGTGAAAGCAGCAGGGTTTGATCTGAGCAGCACTGTACGTACACTTCATAAAAATAAAAAATAAAAAAAGGGCAGTGTGGAAAATGGTGCACGATGGGGCTCGCGAAAGGAGAGTTTGCAGAGGAAGATGCTGCCAGATGCTTTTACGTGACATTCAGTGTGTGTTTGCTTCAGGAATGTCAAGCCATGAGTCGATCCAGCCCGGAGAGGCAAAACAAATAACATTCTTCAATGGCCGCTCCTTCATTTCACGTTAATGCGGAATAGTTTTTAGCTGAAGCGTCACAAACTCAGACAGCGTGTGAATCAGGGTTTTGGGCTCGGTTGCGTCTCTCCGGCGTGAAGCGGCGAAACTCCGACGCACAACTATGCCAGTCGGGCCCGAGGAACGCTTCGACTCCGCATTCCTCCCGACAGCTGAGCTCGTGAGCGACATGCAGCAACAGGACGCCTCGGAGCAGCCAGGAGCTCGGATCAGGCAACGGAGGCCTTCAGAGCCGGGTCACGTGACAATGAACCCCTTGAAATGTCAGGATGGGCTTCATGTGGGAAGAGACCGACATCATTATTCACATCTACATGTTGGGTGTGCTTGTATGGGAGTCACAGGTACAGACTAAATGTTTTAGCGTAGACGGAATAATGACGACTAGAATTATGGAAAATAAGGCAAAACTCGGAGGCTGTCGAGTGTTTTTTTACGAGCCATGTTTTGCGATCTTGTGTAACAGTAGATGGAAAAAACATGGCTGCCAAGGAGGCTGCGGCTGCAAACTACCACGTAATGATTTCTTGAACCGATTGAACTCCCGTGAGCAGAAGGAAAGAAATGAAATACAAATACTGCTTATGAGGCGTGTATCATGTTATCTCAATCTAATGGTTCTTCTGGTTTAATAACCTTGTATATGCTCTGTGGAGATTGATCATATTCAAGCTGTCCTGAAAACCATGTGCACGCTTCTACAAAGACCTGAACACAAAACTCTGCAGTGGAAATAATAATTCATCTGGGGTCCATCAAACTTTTCACCACCAAGTTTCTTTTTTTTTTTACTTTGATGGGAAATTGAAAGAAAAAAATCCATTTTGTTTATTTTTTCTTTACCCTGTCCCACTTTTCTCTCCTAAAACAGTTTTCACTTTTCCCCTGTCCACTGCCAAGCTACCTAAAATCGAATTTCTTTTTTGGCCATTTGGCATCTGAAGATAGATTTGGCTCTGTGGGCCTCCTGGCAAAAGGAGCAAAGTCAATGTTTCCAAAGAAAAAGGGGGACAGGCCATCAATCCATGGACAGAAAGTTATGTTGCGACGGTGGAAAGAAACATTCATAATCTTAGTTTTTAGGAGACATAGCAGTTTGCATAACATTTTAACAGGTCAGTCGAAACAAAAGCATCGTTTGGATTCAACTTTCTCTCAAGGTTCCTCGGGGACATGTGGTTATGTGCCGCAGACTTTCATTGTTTGTTGAAAATGCATTTCATACTCATGCAAATACTTCTATTCTTCTATTCGCTTAAACACGCAAAGATCACACAGACTTCTGCAACTACGGGTCGCAAAATGAAAGGTCTGCATTTTAAACTAAATGTGGCTGAATTTAAACATATTTCATAACATCAGTTTGCATCTCAATATATATATATATATATATATATATATATATATATATATATATATATATATATATATATATATATATTTAAATGTATATATATATAAATATATTAAGGAAATTTATATGTATATAAATATATATATATATAAATATATATATATATATATATATAAAAGACATCTTTGGCAGCAGAAAAGGCTCTTCTGTGTGACAAATACAACCCTTAGCTTTAAACCCTAATGAGCCAGATCGTTCGAGGTCATCCTCGTGGTAAAACCACAGAAACAAAGACGGCCCACTTTCCCCTCAAAGAACTCCCTGGATAGTGTTTCAGTTTTAATCACCTCTCATTCGCTCCAGCTTAACATCTTGATGGCATCACCCGTTCAGGTCCCCATCTGGCTTCTGGTGGAAAGGCACTCTTTTTTCATCCCGGTTTTAAAAATAGCCATGCGTGTCATGATCGCTGGAACTAACCGGCAATATGAAACACATGATTGATGAATATAATTTACATGATGTGATAGTGGCAGTTATTTCAGCCGGACTAATCAAGCGCCGTGTTCTACTGGCTCCGTCTAGTGATATTCAACGAAAAAACATTGCAGTACATTAAATTCACATTCAAACACCACTAACTGTAAATTGCTACTCTGGAACACAATATGCGGGCAATAAAAGTACCAAAATAACCACTATAACTGTTTGAAATATTATTATATTGATGTTATCTATCGCTGCGTTACAAAACCGGGCACAAATTATTGTCAAGTTTAATTTGAAATGCAACAAAGTCCAAACTAATCACATCAGTTGCTGATTGCTGCAACTCCGATTGCATCAACTCTGACTGTTTCAAACTTAAACTTTTCAAACCCAAGGATTGACTTTACTGTCGAGGACTGTAGATTAATTAAGATTTCAGACAAATAAAAAATCTGTTATTTTTTTGTTATCCGATTCAACAATATGTAAAAAGGCGGCGATTATTCTGACATCACCTGAGGAGTTGTCCCTTTGAGATGACCCATCACCACAGATTGCCTCCGCCTCTCTTGGTTGAATGCATCGCCTGTATACAGATTGCACAGTCTGAATGAAAAACGGGCCAAATTAGAGCGCAAATGATCAATAACGCAGCAGCAGTGCGGGGTTCGGGCCAAGAAGTGGACTCTCGTGGGTCGAGGGGACCAAAATGTGCCACAGATGAACGATTACCTTTTAGCTCAGAGGCTCAATTTTCATACTCATCAATAATGCATGCGGCGTGGATGCTTTTCTTTTACACGAGTGGCTCGCATCATTCGCCGTCGAGGAAAATGAGGTATGTGTGGGAAGTAGACGTCAGCATTAAGCGTGCAGCCTCTCGGTCCACACCGAACCTCATTTTGGAGGCAGAATTAACCCAGTTGAGTAATACATTAGTGTCCAGCTGAGTTTACATAAAATAATGAAGTACATCTATCTCAGCTAATATTTGGTTGTCCGGCTGATGACACCAAATATTAGACTGGTCCTTCAATCTTTAATGGCTGCATGAAATGGAAATACAAAGATTATTGAGGAACTAATCCTCCTCATTTAAATTCCATAGAAGCTAAACCTTTTTGTGGGATTGGTTTCTGATATACCGACGAGACATATTTAAGTTAATTTAAAACATGTAAAGACTTTAGGATAGATTTCCCCATCTTACCTTCAAGGTCACGCTGAAGAAAACAAGACGAGGAAGCAAGAGATCCAGAGTGAAACAAAGAATTCAAAATAATTTTATACGTTTTTTATTGCGTAAAAAAAGCTTAAAACTAGCGTGTATGCGTCGTGTACCGGGTAAAGAGGAACATGGAGGATGTTAAGTCCTGACAGATGTCAGAGGTCTGTGTACAGAGGGAGGCGTTCAGCCGACCCTTCGAGTTTCGGAGAGCTGGCATGTAAACACAGCTGGAAAAACATGCGACGGGGCGGGATGAAGCCGCTCCGGCCGGGGCGTCGAGGAGCCACAACAAGGCCCGATTACACATGGAGCCTCCTCTCTCATAACACCCACCCAGATAACAATGGCCAGTGGTTGCACTGGTCTGAACCAGTATCTTCAGATGCTGAGGGCTTTATGAAATTGCGACAGAGGGATTACGCAATAAATCGGACGATTGTGAAAAGAGGAAGCCGCTCTTGAAGCTGCTTTCTGAAACTCCAATGTGTGTTTACTTCTGGGAAGCAATGTAGTTTACATCCTATCATCACACACTAATCTTTACAGAGCCCTCCCCCTAAAAAAAACCTCTCCTTCCGGTCAAAACAAGATTACAGACTTTCAGCAATCGCATTCAATAAGACCGCTCAAGGGTGTGAATAAACGTGGTGCCGAGGTTCTACTTCCTGTTATAATGTTATTCTAATAGCAGCTAAATCCTATCAGAAGAATTGACAGGATGATAAATCCCTTGCAGGCGATGTTCCATCACTTCTTTATCCCGCATGCACATCACCTCCAGTACAGAAAGACATCCATCATGTATTAGTTTGTGTCCTGTGGTCACAAATAAAACCCCGCCAATCTAGCTGGAAGAAGTCGCTTCTCCATCACACGTTTCAAAGTTTCTATCCACTTTTATTGGCTTTCTCAAATTTAAGAAATATGAGTTTCAAAAGGGGCTTTGGGGTATAACAGAAATAATAGTTGGAATTATTACAGATTTTGTTATGCAGGAGGCATATTGCAAAACTTCTGGACAGTTGCAAATAAGCTAAGGCAGAATTATTTAATTATTAAGGCCATTTAAAAAACAAAAAGCCTATATGTTACACGATTTCTCAAAACCGCTCTAAAGGCGTTTAACTCCCGACAGTAAAAACCCAAGTGGAATATCGTGCAGCCTTCAAAAGATCTAAATCAGCAAAAGACACATGCCAATTACACTATAATCAAACGCTCTCCTGGCAGACGCCCTCAATCTGCTGGTGCAGCTGCACAACAAGGTAACGCTCCAGTGGTCAGGTGACTGCAGAGACGCTGCGACTACACTGCTGGAATAAAAGCAAAGGCTCAATGCCATTGGATAGGAAACACCAGAGGCAATTGGAAAACAGAGTATAATCTTTTTAGAAATGTTCCATTTCAATGTTAATCAACTCCAAAGCATGACATCGAATTTCTCGTTCCATCTTCAAAGCCGAAACCGGACAGTCGGGGGCTGAACAGCTGAAACTTCGGCTTGTTTGAAGAGCCGGGCAAGCCGGGGCTGACTAAACAGTGAAACAATAGGTGGTCAGGCTGGAGGGCTTGGAGTGGATCAAGTTGAAAGTCGCTCTGCAGACCGGTGACCAATAAATTGCAAACACAGATATGTGTCACTGTGTGAAGTAACTAGATCTATTTTTTTAAAGTTGGGAACTCCCCATCCCCAACCCCGGCTCTAAAAGTGCTGATTTGAGGTTGGAAGTGAGTGAAATCCATGATAGATCAGCATCGAGCTCATCTGCGTCTCATGCAATGACTGTGATATTTCATAAACTGTAAAATCATCTATGAATCTATATTAACTTTTGTGTGGTCCGAGAAATTGTCATTTTCCCCAGTCAGAGTCCATGTCCAAGTCTGCAGACTTTGCTGGTTGTCATCATCTCAGTGATCAATAGTCGTTTACTTCAGTTCTCTTCCAGGTGATTAACATTAGTCATCGCTGGAAACAGAAACATGGAATAACCAAGGCAACGTGATTTATTTCTTTTTTTTCGAGAGAGAAAACTAAATTGCCTCCATATGCATACGGGAAAAAGCCTCACCCCTTCCATCCAAAGCCAATTACTGGATGCATTACAGGGAATATCCCTGTAACGAGATAACACCAATGTGAACCGTCACACACTCGCTCAAAAATCTAATTGACCTCTGCGAATGTGTGCGAATGTGCCGGCTTTTGTTCCCACCGGGGCCGATGATGAAAGATTTACGCCGAGCGGGCCGGGGCTGGCTAATTACTCTGAGCATCTCACACAGAATATTGACTCCAGGCTTTAATCCCACAAGATGGGAGAGACACAGAACATTGCCACTGCATTTATGGGTTGGGAAGCATGTGGGAAAGCAGCTTAAATGAGTGTTGTTGTGGTCGCGTTGCAATGCACCCGGGGTGATTGGGTGGCATCTCGGAGGAACAGTGTGTGCCGGGCTAAAAGAAAACAAGATCGAGAGGCTACAGTGGGGCTGTACTCATAGCGGCTCATAGCGATAATGCTAGCATGTTGATGTTGAGCAGGCATTTGGTCCCAAAGCGAAGTATAAAAGTGACATTTTGACCAGACGATGGCACAAGAAGTAAAGTCAGGACATCACAAGTTGCATGGGGTATTTATGAAAAGAACAAAAAGGTCAAGTTCAAGGAAAAAGTCACCAAACTTATAGGGATTCATCCTCTGAGAAATATGAATACATTTCAATCAAAGTGGTGGAGCGACCGGCAGGCCGCTAGCATTGATTAAACAAAAGAAAAAACACAGCAAATCTAAGGCTGGTTTTATATGAAAACAAGTTATTCATTTATGATAAACAATACACTAGAGTATATGTTTCTTTAGACAGCAGACTAAGTGCAGATAACACTGATACTTCCTTCTGGATGAAGCTCGCTGCATAATAAATATCAACGTTCCCCGATGATAAACGGGAGGGCGGTTGCATGCGTGGGAAAGCATGTCCATATCCTGGCGGCCTTGACTCAGGACTGGGGAAGATGAGGAGGGACGACCTCTTCTCATGCAAAGGCACATTCCTGCCATACCTAAGTGGAAACAGGCCTGGGATAACTATAGCAAACAGCATGGAGGGAGCAGGGGGGGTCACGGCTTGGTGGAATTTAGGGGTTCCTGCCACCCACGCCTCTTAAACCAGTTTGAATAAACCCAGCAAGGCTCCCACTGGACCCAAGAGGTTAAGGATGTCAATCTGATGTCATTTTACTACTTGACCCTTCAGCAGCTGATGGCGGCGAGAGAAAGCCAGAATTTATTTTTAATATTAAATTAAATTTTCTTTTTTTATTTATTAAAAAAGGGATGTAAGGAATGCACCAGGTGACAATGAATACATAAGCAATTACGGATATTTGAAAAGATATACTTTGGTCTGCTTATTTTAGGTGTTTTTTTTTAATGTAAATACGTATCACTTAAAATAATTGAAAATTAAAAAAAAAATCTGTGTAATTCCATTGACTTTGTGCTGGTGACGCAGAGATTCCCGACTCACGGTTAGAGAGCCGACCTGCAGATCATTTGATATTGATGTTTCAGACTTCATTGACTCCCTCGGTGAATTTCACTTTCGCTCTGATGGGAACTCCAACAGCTGCTGGTTTCCACCGCCTACTTACTGGGGCCTTGAGGGGAAAGTCGGGGATTGAGAAGGAGAGGCGAAGCAGGAGTGTGATGGGAATACATGTTTCAGACACCCACTCCTTTATTGATCTCCACTGACCTTGGCTCCAATGGGCTTCAAGGACAGAGCACTATCCAAGGTCCATCTCCCCCCCAACACTTTCACACTACATTTCCTGAAAGTTAGATTTCTGGGGCTTAATTGATCTAAACAATGAGGTCCTAATGGGAAACCTCTAGGTTGCTTACTGCCGGAGCGAGACAGCAAGGGTACTTTATGTGAGCATTGTTGAAGTGGTAACTCGAGAGGCAAAAAACAGCACCGGGCGCATCCTAATCCATTTATCAAGGACAATCACGGCGGGGAAATGCAGCGATCAATAAGCAGAGTAACTTAAAGAGCTTCCACGAGTCAACAGTGTGTAATCTTGATGGATCTATACATATACTGCCAGTCAATACACACAGACTTCCAGAGTGGTCGGAGACTCCACGGGGATTTTAACGCTACACTTTGACTCTGTAGCAAAGCCACAGGGATCATAAAAAGTCTGATAAATCCATTTTGCTACACTGTCTTCATATTAAAAAGGTAGGACGAACACAGGGTTATATTTGTTGAAATACGCAGTTCGTCCTGGCTGCAATCAATGAATAAAAATGGCTTGAAAAAATAAAAAAGAAGATGAAAATCTGGTATTTGTGGCTGTTTCATTACAGTAATAGGCCCATCCAATCCTTTCGTTTAACCCGATAGATAGAACAACCCTATTCTTGGTGCCTCCCTTCGTTGAGGTATCAAGTGTACTGAACCGATACTGGAAGGTACCTAGAAAGACGATCAGCTGAGAATCCCACTGAGAAGGTATTATCTGCTAAAGGACCCGGTGCTATAAATGAGTTGAGTCGAGCCGAGCAGAGCCATCCCATGTAGTGGAAACATGTTTTTGTTGGATTCATCATCTGGAGACCACTACAACTCACCTGTGTTCCCATTGTCCTAAAACTCTCCATCATACTTAACTTAAAATAAACTGTAAATCTGACCTTAACATACCCTTAGAAAAAGTTTTTTAATGGCTTTTAACCCTTTACTTTTTGATACCTGCCAACTGAAGGTCTGCAGATATGTTAGTGCTATTATAGTTTTAACAATCAAAATGTCCATTTTCAACAATAAAGATATTAAATCATCGCAAATGTATGGTTAAATCCGTTCAAAGCAGTCTACTTCATCAGGTGCTCAACTTAACAATCCCACTGGTTCAGTCTTTTTCGGTCATATGCAACCTTTGCTAAAGTTGGTTTAGGGGTTGAAACCAGCAATCGATTGGCGTTCCCTTCAGTAGCCAAATCAAGGTCCCATAACAAGGACACATACTACATTTCTACACATATTGATGGGTTAAAGATACACAAAGAAGCGGGAAGACACTTTTATTTTCTTCAAACAAAATCACAAAGTCTTCCTTGGATATTAATCCTTAGATGGTGAAATCTCTCTACTAAAGAGTGTCAATACAACCAGCACACATGTTGGCTTTTAATGACAACAGAATTACAGCTCCGACTTTCCCCATGCTGCGATCATATTCATGGGTAATTATTACCCAGGAGACACCCCCTCATCTCCAAACTCACTAATGAAGTTCCCCGGAGGAAATGGAGAGGAGAATTTGGACGCCACATCCATGCGTCCTCTTGAACACAGTGAAGTTAATGACCTCCCTATCAGTGAATCAGCATTTAGAGGATAATTATGTCACAAACAACCCACTCCAATCATCTCGCCCTAAAGATCCATCCATGAGACGAGATGGTGATCGGGGATTTGTGGGTGTCGGGCTCGTGAACACAGAGCCATGAGGAATCAGACAAAGAACTTGCAAGTCCAATTACGCTTAAAGCCTTTTCAAAGTCCATCGAACTACAAATGTGGGATTTTGCTGTGGCTCTAATTAGGCCTCGGACTCGTGAGAGACCTCACTGTGAATGCAACGTAGCCAGAATAGCTGGATCACAGGACCCTTGATACCCTTAAACGTTTGCATGAAGAAGTGGACTACTGTTGTTGTCCATTATATGGTTTTAAATACTCTTAGTGATATAACTGCAGAGTATGCTCAACATCTTATGCACTACACATGCACTGAATCCACCTCTGAAACTTCTTGTAGCAACATGAGCAACGGTATGTTTGCAAGACACAACAACAACTGAAATGTGCCGGGGGGGGGGGGGAACGACAAAAAAAGGGAAAATATGTATCGTCAATGTAAAATAGAACAGGGATGACAGCCATGTTGGCATTAAATACAGGAGGGACTTACTGAGACAACACAGCGGGCCCAGTCATCAAAGTAGATGTGGTAATAACTGCCAAAACAGAACAAAAACAAAAACAAGGCCCAGAAATAGCGGCTGAGCTGTGTTGGCGACATGCAACTGCAATTTTGAAATACCTCGGTGGTGAAGTCAGAAGGGGTGAAATCATTCCCCTGCATGAGAAACGATGCGCATGCTAAAAACAGCACCCGAGACGCAGTAAATTATGCAATACCATGCTCGTACTCAAGCTTGTTGTCGTTGGCGTACGTGGTCACCAAATAGTTTCCACACGTCCGTAATATTTATCGCAGCCCGTGTCTTGCGCCATCGTTGGCCGAAGCTCCCAGAGAAACTCATTCAATCCACAGGTCCAGATATTTAGCAATCCTGGATCGTCTGTGATGGAACTGCGGGCCTCTCGGATAACTTCTTTAAACAGAAGAGGTCACATCTAGGGCTTTTTGTCCGGGATCTCCATAAGAAACTGTCCACGGGTGGAAAATCCGGGTCTAAAGTTGTGTTGTGTGACCTCGGAAACTTTACTCTTACACAAATGTGTTCTGGCTTGAGCCGCACTATGTGAAGGACAGCCACGCATCCGCCCCCCACAAGAGGATGAGGTTGTTGTTGAGGTTGTTGAGCAGCTTGACTGCTTCGTGGCCTTCGTGCCAAACACTGGTTACAGATAGGAAGACGGAGTCAAAGACGTAACACACATCAGACGAAGCAGCGTGGGCAGAAGGATGACTTACCCTGACTACTTCAAATATTATGGAAGAAAAACGGTCTGTGAAAACCCACGTTTAAGTTGGTCACGAATACAAACTCTTGGCCTTGTTGTGGTGACGTTGCAGGTGCAGGTGGTTTATTTGTTTACAGCCGTGTTACTCATGTCTCAATGGCATTCGCAGGCCCACCACAGCAACAGTTCCCAAACCAGCCCAAACTCTTAAAGCAGAAGAAAGGGAGGGGAAACTCCCATGGCACATGGAAATCATGTAAAACAGACTTGAGCTCATAAAGAAATGAGAAGTGCTCAGTTTAATGCAACAGATCTCCCTGCAAATTAAAAACTGACAGAACTACCGTCGTGTACAAAGAGACTGCGTGACTGCAGTTTTGATATGATGAACTCTGCAGCCCACCAGCAGATAATAACAGGAAACTGTGCTTACCTGCCGGGCTACGCAGCTCCCTGTTGTGTAGAAGTGTTGCACCAGAACTCGCTGATTCAGACGAAGCCACGGGGCATCTCGGAGGCTGCAGACGATTTTCCTGCAGACAAGGGAGGCGAGAGGGCAGATGTCAGCTTAATGTCACCATCAAGTGCTCCTGGAGGGCCCCTACTCTCAAGAGTCACAGACATAGGCCAATTAAAAATGGGTTTTTGGTTTCGGAAATGAGGAACAGATGCACAGAACAATGTGTCAAATGTTCAACCTTCTTGTTCAGATGTCACTAAATACAGCAAACCAGGGACTTGTTTCTTTTGCTGTCACAAAAATAAATTGATATTGTGAGTAAAAACCGAGACTGCACATGAATGAGCAGCAGAGGGACGAGGGATAATTGTACGAGAACTGACACAAGTTTGCTATATTCCACTCCTGGACAAAGACAAAGAGACTGTGGGAGGTGAAGAACTGGCCGGGGCAACGACTTCTTAAATGCATCGCAATTCTCTCTTGAAAGATTATAAGTCGATGCAGAAAACTCATGAATCGGACATTTAAAACTCAAATCTCAACGTTACGATCTCCTGTAACAATGCCGACACCGGGCTGTCCGTTCCTTACGGCTGCCCCTGAACGCAACAGACGCAAAACAATGCAACCGGCACCCGGCTAGCGTAAAAGCTAACGTATGAAGCAGCGAAACGATGGTCTGTATAGTTTAACACGTGTTTCAGAAAGCGTTATTTGTTTACGACAGCTGAATGTTCATAACATAATTATTTATTTGTGACTAAAAGCAGCTCGTTATGTCAAATGACTCAAAACCTGCTGAATTCTGTGTTTTTAGTACGAGGATGCTCATCTTTTTGTAATTATGAATCATTACAAATGTTCACAGTGAGAAAAATAAATAAATAATGTGGAGAAAAATAGTTTTATAGTTGCATCCGGAGTCGAATCGAAAGGTGGCGAGAGATTCCCACCCCTAGAAGCAGGTCGGGTGGCCCCTGGAGAGAAAGCTGCTCAATCATCTTAATTAAAACAAAACTAAGCTGTAAAGCTCTGTTGCCCGCTGGCACCTGTTTTCTTCAGGCGGAGGTCGGTCAAGCGCACATAGGAATAAATATGACGCACAACTTTGTCAACAGCATCCGCACACAATCTACAACCGAGGCTGAAGGTGAGGAAATAAAGACAGAATGGTTATTTATTTTCCCCAAAACTGAGGACGGGCCTGAAAACACCACTCCGACTTGATCATCATCCAGTAAAAATTTTTTTTTAAAAATGATACGTCACATCCCAATTCTCAGAAGTCAGCCATGAAGCACTCCTCTGCCCTGAATTCATCCTTGCAAGCGTGACATTCTGGTTTCGCCCTCTTTCTACGAGCTCATGCTATATAAGGATCTGTTAGCGTGGAGCCCAGCTAGTGGCTCTAAACTGTTACAGCCGAGGGTTTAGAGGTGGGGGGTCCGTTTACACTGAAAGCCTTTTTTTTTTTTTATTATTTTTCCTTTTAAGAGGGTCCACTTGCTCAACATGAGTCAGGCTTTAAAGTATAATCCAACACTAATATTGGCTGCCAGTGGGCAGAGGACGGGGGAGGGGTGAGCATAATGTTTGTGTAAACACATGCAGGTGCGAAGTGTGGGTGAGTACCCATTAATCCTGTGAATGTGCGCACTTCTTAAAATAAATCGTATATATAACTATAACTTATATAGTGTGTATGTCGAATATTTAGAGGTTTGGCATTTGTTGGCATTGTTGAGAGTTGTTAAAAGGGAGTTTAAGAAATCATGCATCCAAGTGAAAGTAAGAAGACTTTCGAGTTGAACTGCAGTACGAAGTCCAAAGTAACAAAATGCCTCATAACAACAAAAAGAGAGAGGAAGTCTAATGAATGCGTGTGGAGTCAGGGCTTACCTTTGCTCCAGGTTTTAGCCACGACCACTTCCTTCCTCTGGCTCTAATTGACAGTATTTCTACATCGGCAGATAGCTGAACAGCTACATGTGTCCCTTTATGACTGTGATCGGTAATCGTTAATCGTGGCTGATGCAGAGCAGAGCACACTTGCTACCGTGATGTGAATTGTTTTATTGCATCCCGAACATCCTGCTGCAGTTTGCACCCACTCGATGCCTCCGCGGGCGTTCTTTATCTACATGCTGCTGCCGAGATGGACAACTTTCACGCATACGGTTTGGAGAAACGATCATTTGGAGACCAGAACCGAGAGTTTTGAGTCCAAGATTTGAAAGGCCGGGGCGTGAACTGCAGACAACAGGCAACATGCGCTGGGCCTTTTGATCTTCGACTCAAGCTAAGACTGAGAGATCCCTACGGGGAGGAAATATGCCAAGCGCCACAGAACCTGGATCAAAAGACTTCGCATGATACTAGGCCCTCAAACCACATATGACATCACGGTACTTGGCTGGCTTGTGGAGCAAGAGAAAGTTTCAAAACACTTTGACGGGCTCACTCATCAGAATCCTGTTCATGCAAGACAGACCCTAGCAGTGAAATGTGGTTTAAAGTATAATAGTTTAAAACTAAAATGAGATAACGTCGAGAGGATACAACATTGAGAGGTAGTTATATCCAAATTCGCTTTTCTAGCTAACCACTGGTTGTATTTTGTGGCTTTTTGCACACAAAAAAAGTATCTTTTAAGACTTCAAATGACACTGTAGAAAGAGAGTAGTGCTCCAAACATGCGACGCAAACATTCTGGTGTCTTGCATGAAATGCACAGATGTTTCCTCTTCTTCAGCCGTGTGTGCAGACTAAGTGGGCCGAGAGACTGCTTGCAATGGTCCATGGAGCATGTCTGCAGGGCCAAGACCCCTAATCCCAAAACGGCAACAACCCAGAGTTCACCATGACCTTCACAGGAGCATGGAAAGTTAAGCATTCCAGATTAAAAAAGGGGGAAAGAAAAAAGAGTTTGAGAGATTCTGAGGCTGTTTCTCTCTCTTAGAGGTGACGTTCTTGCTCAAATGCAGTGACTATAAACAAATGTAGAGTGTGTGTGGATCCAAACTTGGAGCAACCTTTAAAGATAAATATAAAAGCATCAACAAAAGACTCCTAAAAGTCTCCTCAAACCTAACCCAACAGACGCCTGCCACTCCGTCTCCATGATAAAATGATGATGTCACGACTCGAGCATCTTGAAGGAGAGCGTGGCCGGGATGGGCTGAGCGGATATCATATTTGTGGAAGAATAAGCGTGCAGACTGGAGCACCACCCTGTAGTACATTAGCCATGATGTCATTATTGTGCATCTTGGAGCCCGTGCAGGAAGAAGCAGTCCGTACTGATCTGAGATCAGGGGGGGCAGGACAGGACTGTACACAAGTTACTTAACAAGACCCTCTTTTATAACAGGATTGTTTCTCTTCCTAGTTTGTCTTTCAGTCAACTTTCTCTTCCCCTCACGCCATACGGCGTTCGCTGTTGGACTCCCAGGGCCGCCGGCTGGCTCGGCATCACACACGTCGGAGGACAAAAGGGAAACTCCAGATTGTCGCGGTGAGGTCAGCCACCCGTGGCAGCTCTCAGCGGGACGCCGAGTTGTTTTACGGTGGGCACTAATTACAGATCGGCCGACCCACCGAGCCGCGGAGTCTCCAGTTGGTACGAAGAGAGAGCATAACCGGTTTAGACAGGAGAAGAACAAAAAAAAACACGGGATGACCATTAAAAGCTGTCTGCACTCGCAGCAAGCCAGATAAAACATGGAGCGATGTGAACTCCATTGGGGGGCCTAAAGACATCACTCAGGATCAAGCCCACACTCCCTGGGAGCTACAACGTAGCACTTTTATCGCTGCCCTGAGGACTGATGCAGTCAGCATTTTGAGTATAACATGAGTTCACACTCCAGGCCAATCATGAAGATGATCTCCCTCTTCAACGCTTCGTGTCTCCCTTTACAATCACTATGTCTTTTTTTCTTGTCAGCAAAGTATTGCATTGAGCTTTATACGTGATATTTTGCAGGGGACCCTGTGGAAGACGACCTCGTGACACTAGAGGTCTGTGAAAAGACTCATGTCAGAGGTTTGGAATCAGTAATGAAATTAAAAAAACTCCCGTCGTGTTTAAAGTACTCTCGGTAGCGTAAGAGAACTTCGGTTAGGTGTTTTTTCTTAAAGTACAAAGCAACAACAGAAGGATATTGCTAATAAGAGAATAGAGAAAGCAGAAAAAAATAGAAGTCTACATGGACCAGAAAATGAGAAAATACTCTTGATCATGTATTTCATGTAGACTATACTATATTGAACTGCTAGAAAACATGTTATGTCATGGTAGTTATTGAGATATGCCATGACCTGTATGGGGATTAAGGATTTGGTCCATATTGCTGAGTCCTGTGCGTTTGGTGGAGAACAATCTCGCTTTCCTTTTTAATACGTGTCACTGCTTACCTTCTGGGCTACTGGTTTTATGCCTCCACATTTTTTATGACGTCTATACGGCATCTTGACAACAGTGGGTGTACAATTTCTATCCCCCCACAAAGCTCCGATTGACAGGTTAATAGACAATCAAAACGCAGGAATGTGTCGATTGCCGAGACATGAGCCGATGAAGAAACACAGCACTCGGAGGCAACCGGGAAAGCCCAAAAAAAAAGAAACCTTGTGGATGACCCGGAGGCTTGTTGCGGATAGCTGCTTGTTGGGGCTGAATAAAAGAATAGGGTGAGGCAAAACAAACAATGTTGAGTAAAATCAGGCATGCTTTGAAATGTGCACTGAATAGGAACACTTTTATTTTGGGCTGAATGCCAATCCCTGGATTATTGTGACAGTAGATGCATTTAGGAGACATGTTTATGTTTCATGTGTTTGCTCGATTGGTTATTGGTCTTTATGTCCTTTGCTGTTGAACTAAATGGCCGTGACAAACCTGTTTAATTACGGCCCCTTTATGAAGGAAGTCTGATTAATATGCAGGTCCTCCGTCCTGTCACGCTTCTACACGGTGCTCCTGCTTATACAGTAAAAGTAAATTAACATGTCTCGCTTAACTAGCCGAGCTGTAATGGTGGAGGGAAAGTGATAGCTTTTAATTAAAAGTGCTGGTGGATGTAGGGTGAGTGTGGGTTATATAATATATATACGTGTGTGTGTGTGTGTGTCTGTGTGTCTGTGTGTGTCTCTGTGTGTGTGTGTGTGTGTGTGTGTGTGTGTTCAGTAGCCCTATACTGACTGTGGTTTGATCACGATTTACTCAACTAATAAATACAGAAAATGTATTTAATTCAAACAAGCAATGCCCTATAGGGAGGGCAAGCATTGAAATAAATATGTGATATTAATATTTAAGTTATATTTCAACGAGATTAAGTTAACATAAAATGACAATGACTTCAAAATAACTTATTTGTCATTATTCATCCAATATATTCAATGCACTCTTCAGGCAATATTACAAAGGCTGACCGGTGCATACAGTACAATACCAAAATCATCCCAAGATAAAAGAATATCGGCCATCTTTTCCTTGCTAGTCTACAAAGCGGTTCACATTGACCCTGGCCAAAGAAAGGCCTTCGCAATGGAACATTAAACAACAGAAACGCTAACACAAGTGGGGCCATTTCACAGAGTACGAAATGGTATCATCCCCCTTATTGCAGTCCTCTCCTGAGAGCTCCTCCCCCCCCTATCCCCCAAAAGACCACCCGGCTTTTTTCCGATGCTAAAAGAAACAAAACATAGAAAGGGTTTCTTCTGATCTTTGCCGAGTCCTCATCACGTGTCAGTTGCAGGTGCTCTCGCCCTGAGGGAAGATGTACTGGGCACGTGGGGATATGCAAGCCAGAATAAATACATGTGTGTGTGTTCTTTCCTCATTTACATACGTAAGAATTAACAAACACACTTTCAACATTTCCGACTGAAGCGCCTCCTTAAACCCCCATGTTTGAACATCACATTCTCCTTTCAGCTTGCACTGCGCTGTCCCAGGACTGAGTCCAGACCGAATACCGGAGCTGGTTCTTGTGGTCTTGTTTCTCTCGCCTCGTGCTCATTGGCTAGTTCATGCACACAGCCACTGTTCCTGTCAGTCAACAATCCTCCACCTCCCTCCCACCAGAGCTACCGGCTGAATGCCAATATCTGGGCAGGACACCCGCCCGCTATCACAATGGCACGTGCACGCCAGAGTTTCACAAGCAAGCAGTCGGCTCACAGACGCCAAATTCACAAACAACTAAGGACGCTCTTAGTTGTTCACCATTCTCAGACAGACGCGTCACACTCGCCCAGCCAGAAGACCCCGCCGGCCCGATATAGCTGTGGCATGGGCCCGGGTGTGGGCCGGGGTCTCAAGGAGTGGGAGTGTTTGTTTTCCTGCCATTTCATGTGATCCAGATCATGTCACGCACCGAACAACAATTGTAACACAACCCGGGATGGGGGGGGGGGGGGGGGGGCGTTACAGAGATTGGACATGCACTAATATTGCTAATGAGATCACAGCAGGGATGAGTATGAGTGTGTGTGTGTGTGTGTGTGTGTGTGTGACGGCGACAGCAGCTAAAACAGGTAATTTGAGATGTGTGCCCTCACTCAGCTGGGTGACTTGGAAATGGGGTGAGTCTGCAGATTTAATTTGATCAGCGCCAACAGGATTATTTGCGGAAAAGAGTCTCGGCGTGTCAGGCGGCAGATGTTTGTTTACGTGTGACGAGGCTCGGATGCATTTTCACCGTGGGGCTGTCGCGTAATGTCTTCAGCAGGAATGCTGAGCGACAAACGCTACACGGCCCGTTAGCCAGAAAATTCACTTCGTTCTCGGTTTATATTCGATCGAAACAGAATTTCCTCTCGATATCGATAGAGAAGCGTCGTTTCAAGGATGAGCCGTCCACTCACGAGTTTCCAAAATGTCCAAAATCTATGAGTGAGCACTAATTCAATGGACTTTATCTTATTTTTATATTCTACTGTTCAATTGTAAATATTAATTCATTCATTCCCACTTATTGTACTCTGTTTACTGTTAAATGTTAAATGTTATGCACCTTCCACCAGGACAATTTCCTTGAATGTGAAAACAAACGTAGCAATAAATGTTTCTGATTCTGATTCTGATTCAACATTACAATCTGGGGTTCTAATGGAATTCACCTCAGTTGCCGGGTTAATTGATACACTAATGCATGATACAATGTTTCTCTTATTAACCTGCCCCTCATTGATACAAATGTGATACAAAATAGAAACATCACAGTTCAACAGCACAACAAACTGCAGCCAACTTTCATGAAGGTCAGACTCATTGCAGGTTTTTTTGTATTGGACCGCAACAGATGAACTGTATTTAAAAGCAGGATTTAACATTTTGAGATTTGACAGTGTTGCCTACAACAAATATTGTGTTTAATACAGAATGACAAGGATACAAATCAACATTACGGCATTGGCTAAATCCAAGTGAAGGGTTAATATTTTTGACAACATTTGAGCCCACGTTGGCCTACAGTAGGCTGGGCCTATGTGACGTAGGAACTGGGGTCATGTCATTACATCTATGATGTATGAACAATCTATGCAGCGTAACATGTTAGTACAACTGCGATTAGATAGTAGCCGCGCTACATTGGCAGTATATATTTCTGTCAACTACTTCAGTTCAAGACAGCACTTAACACAATGTTCCCAAGAGCTCAAATCAGCCAAAGCAGAGGCACAGAGGTATTAAAGTTGACTCGGTCGGTCGTTGAATTAGATTAGAAACTGCCAGAAAAAAAAAGGAAAAAGACAAGGGGTCTCACTGTAGGGGCAAGAGATAAGCGTTGCATTTATAAATGTCACATTTGGATGGGAATAAGTGAGTCACGACGACCTACTTTAGCATTCAGAACTGTGGAGAAGATGTTTTTATGCATTCGCAGTTTCAGGAAGAGACATTAATAACTGAATTTGCAGAGAAGCGTCACACCCACCGCCCCCCATCCATCTCATCTGTAATTTATGAGATTCCTATATTCCACGGAGCTTTGTCAAGATGCAGATTAAGAAAGGTACACAGTAGAATAGTTAGGCGGTAAACCATATAGAACATATAGAGTTTATAAAATGTTAACTTCTGCTGATGATGGTTCTGATATCCAGCAAACTCACACAACCCACCTCCAAAAACAGACCATTCTCATCCGGATAAAGTGTCAGGTTGACGTTGGAGATAATATTGAGGCATGCAAGTGGCCCCCCGTCCAGCCCTGTAATCTCCGGCAGCGGGCAGAGCTCAGGTCCACCGCCGTAAAGAGGACCAACAGCGGCAAAGGTATGTCTGAGAGATTTCCGCACAACACGCAGCATGTTATTTTAAGATGCCGGCTGAGTCAACAAGAGTTAGTGAGGTCAAAACATGGCCAAAAGCAAGATCCCCTCTGTGCTCTCGACACATGTGAGCGAGCCAGAAGTGCGTTGGCCTCCACCAACCAATCACAAAGGCTTTGTCCTGACTCAAACAAATACTTGTGTGGATAGATCACCACAGATTCTTCAAGGGAGGGTTATCCGTCTATATATGGGGCTCAAAACAGCATCGAGGCAGTTGAAAGTTTGTTTTATGTTCTCTTAAATATCTCATCTGAGACTCAACATCGACACAACTGAACCACTGACATTTGAGAAATGCATTTACAATTAAATTGTGAGATTAAATTGAGATACATTTTCAGTTTGTTTGTCTTTATTCACAATGTCTACAGTGCATTTTATTTGTACTTCATCGTTATTTGCTTTATCCCCCCTGCTATCCATTAACACCCAGATTTAATCACCAAAATGCAGAACTCTGGATATGAGCCTGAAGGCTTTTTGTTTTTTTTGGCCTCTAAATGAAATTAGAAACCGGATTCATCGAGGGATTATGATCTCCCACCACATTGTTCGGTCTATATTGGACATCTCTTGTTCCAGCCTCGGGCTGCAAGTTGTGTTAGTTCTCAGACTGAGGAGCTAGGATTGCAAAAGAGTCATTTATTCAGGCACAGTTTCCACATTTCATGGTAATAAAGAGAGCACAGATTAATCTGCTGACAATTTCCTGTGTAATGGTAAATAACTATCTCAAAGTTCCTTCAAAGACAAGGAATTTAATGGTAGACAATGTAGGCCACTTGATAATTATTGCATGATACATTCCTGGTTATTGGTTTGGGACTTTTGGGAAACCACAAATATGTGAAAACAGTAGGCCAGAGACATTCATTTGATAAAGTTTTAGCCACTATGATGGGACTCAATACTAACCTAATATTAAGAATGCATGTCATCTTAATGCAAGGACAATTTGCTGATTAAATATGTAACACTGCAGAGCAAGGTGTACCCAGAGGGCACTATCTGTTATAACATATAACTGTTGTGAAATGGAAAATTACTAATGAAACAACGCAATGCCAATCATGTCCAAACAAATAATGAAGCTATCAACAAGATTTATTGAAGATTGGGCATGCTCAACCTGGCTAGTGTATAATGGGTGTATCACATAAAGGAATTACTATCTTTCACAAACTAAATGGTTTATCAGTTATCAGTTATCATACTTCCTGCTGCCACTCTGCCAGCTATGGACTCATAATCACAGCTTTGTCATGATAATGTGATGAATAGCCCTCAGCGAAATACATTCATTTCTGATAATGGACACCTCAGTGGGCATTATCCCACTTAAACAATGGTGATTTGCAAAGGATGAAAAACAATGAAGAGCATATATTCATATTTGTATGCGTTTTGCAATTAATATCTTAAGTTTTTCACAAGCCATTCCCTCCGTTTATCTGGTAACCCTGGGGGCTTGCTATTACCTGGAACAAAAAAAGATAATTTAATAAATATGCAAATTCTCTATTGGAGCCTTCTCTAAAAAATAAACTACTACTCTTTAGTTTTCTAGTGGAAGGCCATTGTAATCTATTGAATATCGTTAAAGCAGTTTTTTCTTGGCCGCATTTGTAGGGCCCGTTAATTTCTGTGAGAACGGAATCACAGAATTAAGAATAAAAAAAAAAGGATACAACACAGATTCCATAGGGCTCATCAATTACTGACAGTTTGACTAGCTTGCTAAGGTTGCTAGGTGACGTTAGCCTGTGATAGTTGGAAGCCAAGCCAATAATACATTTAAAAAAAACAGATGGTTAGGCTCGGCGGGGGGTTAACTGAGAAAGAAGCTTCAGCCACCACATCACTCATTATCCCTCATTCTACTGCTCTGGGAAATAACACAGCATGTGAAGCTTGGAATGCAACGCAGCTGGAACGGACCCTTTAAGGACTCTCCGAATGAAGCGCTTGGTTTCGGGGTCAGAGAGTCTACTTGAGGCCAGAGCGCGGACCGCCGTGCACTCATTTTGCCAAGGCTGTTATCATTAATACGGTTACGTGTTGAAAAGTTTGAATAAAATGAGTGAGTCGACTTTGCCGATGGCCAAGACTCACAGTCGTCCTTTAGGAATATTCAAACTGAACCCGAGTGGCGTTAGATCCATGGTCGGCCAGCCAGGGTGACGTCCTTTGGGGTTTGCAGACATCGGAGGTCATTAACATCAGAAATGGCAGAGCGTTCATTCTACGGGTTGGCACCTTCTCATCCATTAGTCTCCCCCCCACTGACTGCCAAAAGCAACAGCTAATGCAACGTCTGACACGACCCACATCAATCAGCCATTAAACAGACGTTAACGAGACACCGCGGTGCTTTTTACAAGCGGGGAGACAGGTAATAGGCCTGGAAGACGTCGGACAATGAAAAGACCTCACATCACCCCCCCGGCTCTGGCTCAGCCTTTGTCTGACAGACCCCACAGGGCGATGACGCCGGCCGGAGCCGCCTCACCGACACATCCACTCGTTCAGTTCAAAAGGAGAATATCTGACACCGTTAAATCACAGACTCCGGCGGCTTCAGACCATTAAGTCAGTTTAGGATTTGCTGAATAGCTGAACTCTGCCTGGCCCGCGAGGAGGAGAGACACTTGTAAATCACACGCTTTGGTGAAAGGACAAAGATTGACGCGGGTTGAGCAGCAGCAGCGTAGCATTCAGCCGGCGCTGACTCAGTAAGGTCACCCTCTGAGCTAATTGTGCTCATTTGTATGCACAGCAAAAAGGGCTGTTAATGCACTCTAACTTATTAATGACAAACTGCAAAGAAGTATTTGTTTTTAAGACGCCACCGATGATAAACTTGTCTCTGGGCTGGATGTGAGCATCCCCACTGCAGGCTGAGGTGCCTTTTGATTAATTCGACAGTTTATATATGCGTCCTCACGAAATAATTACCTCAACTCAGGTAATAGCTCCTTAGACAAGCTCATTTTCAAGGTCAACACCTTGGCTAATGGGTTATCGGCAAAGCCCTATCCTTGAGTCTCCCAGATAATTGCAAATATTTACAAAGTCCACATTCCTTTAATGTGAAACAGAAATGTTTTGCAAATGTTTGCTCTCTTGAAGCAGTTAATAGAAGGCGGACGGTGAAACTGAAAAAAAAAAGATTGCAGGGATTAGTATGTGCAAATCATCTTCTGAATGAACAAACTGTTAAGTTAGTTTCTACTTTATTAGACCACATAGGAGAAGATCCCAACAAAAACTAAACGAACTAACTCCTCGTAGTAAAATTTCCACATTTAAAGCAATTCTGGGGATTAGATTCTGCCAGTTACGTGGAAACATGAATACTAAAAGAACAAAACTGTGCCACGCATGCACACAAATAGTCACCGCCAGTCAATTTCCTATTGGTCACTCCCCTGCACATCCCCCCATAATTCATATTTAAATACACTTGCCACTGTATCCCTACACTTGTCACTTTCACATAACACTTACATTTTATTTTAACTTTAATTATATATTCTACTGTAGATTCAATTGTAAATATTCATTCATGCTCCCATTCATTGCACTATGACACTGATGACACTTTGCTGACCCGGCGCAACGCTGGTGGCACGCAACAAGCGCCACTTCCTCTGATAAGACTGCGCTTCAACTTTAATTATAAAACTTCTGATTCATAAAAAGATAAAAACAGGCTTTATAATAACCGGTAACCGACCTGATGTGAAACTGAAAAATGTTCCACCGCTCATCTGGTAGATTTCTGGAGTCCGGAGGATCACTTTGATTTGTTCTGACATCTTCCCACCCGGGTGACTCAGATGGCACTTCTCTGGCTGTAGGTAGGGTGCTATGTTATTGCCTGATAGCTGCAAAACGCACTCTGTAGATGCCACGACCTGTAGCTGCCAACACGAATCACATCAAGGCCGGAGAGCCAAAACAAAAACACTCCGGCAACCGGGCTCCAGCTGTGCAGACAGGGCCGAAGTTTTGAGACACGGCTTGCAGCCCAAACTGCACTTTATCAGGATCCACTGACCTTCTGGAGTGTTGTTTTTTTATCTGTTTCATAAGGGTCAACAGTACGGCCTAATCTTTAATGGTATAAAAGGAGAACAGTGTTGTTTTTCACAAAGAATGTGACATTTGGGAAAAAAACTTTATCGAGTTGAAGACCTTGCTTTTGGAGATGTAAAAAGATGTGTGTGTGTGTGTGTGTTACGCTGATATAAACATTTTGTATTCTCATTTAGCACGGGCAACATTTCCAGTCTACTGACGAGTGTTGGGATAATTTATTCATGTGTACAGGGCCCACTGTAAGCTGGATATAGAAATATATATTAATAGTTCACTGCCGGAGGCCTCACTTTCACATGAATATCATTATGCGATAATCCATTGATCTCCATGAAGATACGGTTATTTGACTCTCCACAGGTGGGTCAGAGTGCAGATAACGCGACTGAGCGGAGGATGGATGGATTCAGAGCCTCGTTAAAAGACACTTCAGAAAAGGATAAACGCAAATTGAGAGGCGGTATTTCCGATGGTATCACACAGAGAAGCGTTATTATGGTCCACAAATCACATTGGTATGCTGAGGTCATAGCCTTGAGTCAAGAGATTTGTGAAAAGATACGCACACATATCACTGTAAAAATAAATTTAAAAACTACAATAATACAACTTGCATCTGGTGGGAGTAACACTGCGGCTTGTATTGCAACTGGGAGAGTGTGTGTGTGTGTGTGTGCGCTTGTGTGTGTGTGCTCTCTGTCCTCTGGTTCACACCTGTTACCCAGCTCAAGCCCTGGCTCAGGGCAAGGGGGAGAGGTCGTGGGTCACGGTGTCACATGGCACTTCCTTCACATATAACACATGCGTTCTGTCAACCAAGAAGTGACCCATTATTCTGTTTCGTTCCTGTGAGGTTTCAGTTGTCAGAGCCGGCCGATGCTCCGCTCTGATTGGACGGTCTGCGTTCGAGGGGCGGGGTTGAGAAAAAGGGGTTAAAAAACATTTAGCAGTCGGGAAAACTTGAATGCAAATCAGTGCAGAAAGACTGTGCATAATTCCACGTCTTTGAAGTTGACCAAAGTTTGCACTCATACATAATTCAATAGTTTCCTCCCGAAATACTGTTACGCCTCAGGAAAACAAACATAAAACAACGCTAATTAAAAATCCATGGCTTGATATATAAAGAAAAGTACATATTCAAAAACAGCTTGGTGTACCAACTGTCTTCTTCCAGTCAAATGAACTCATAACGTGCCTTATTTTAATGCCAAAAAGATAACTGCATGTGGTATCCATTTCCATTTGCCATGTTTAAAATACACAAGCCCATTAAGCTAATTAGTGTATTGGAACTATTTCTTGTTGGTTGTTTTAGTTTTACGGAGGCGAACAAGTTTCTGCTTTATCACTCAAAATGCTAATTTGTTTTATTGCTAAGTGGCATCTGCCTCCTGTGCATACGGAAACCTATCTGAAGAACAAACAGAGATAAGCCTCAGTTCAGGTGAAGCCATTGATCTCTCCGGCAAACAGAAACAACTTTAATTCCCGTTCACAATGTGAAGGGGCCGATTTCTGCACGTCTCACTGCACAGCCATCTCATGAAAATGCCTCACACACACACACACACACACACACAAGATCACCACAAAACGCCATCTCCATGTTGCTCCCCACAAAGAATCTCAGGTATGTTCACAATCCAGAAATGTAGGGAAACAATCCGGCAAATATTGGCACTTATCAGGGGGCCGAACTTTCTGGGCGAAGTAGTAACAACGACTCGACGCCCGTCTCGGTCGACTCACGAGTGGTTATCAAAACAGGAGCGAGCAAAAAAAACAAGAAGCCGAGATCTCATCTATCAAACGAGCCAGTGTCTGTCTGTGACCGGGCTGAGGTTCAGAGCCCTGACGCGCTGGAGACTTTCACCGGCATTGAACTCGTGACACCGAAACTGGAGAATGTTTCACTTTCACAGACACATTCTTCACGCAAAGAGGAGGGTTTGTTGTTCTCGTTGTTGCATGAAGAAGAAAACGATGCTGTGGATTCTAGAAGCCTAGGGTTTGACTGGTATGGATTTTTGGATCATATCTTGTCTTTCCTGGACATGAGCATGTGGGGTCAGCTTGAAAAAAATAACAATAAGTTCATTGATTAGGCATCAACTGACACAAAAATGAATTAGCAACTCATTTCCTAATTAATAACGTTAATTTATGTAAATATTGACTGATTCCAGCATTTTCAAATGTGGAAATGTGTCGCTTTTCTTTGTGATACATGATGGCAGACAATCAGCTTTTTGAGTTTTGGACAAGTTTTCTTTCATTTTTTTCCCGTAGTTTCCTCCCCGCCTTGGTAACACATATTTCTTTCCAAACAACGAAAACCAAAATGTTAAATGTCGTTCTTACAAGCAGTCCGATGCTACTTGAGAACAATCCGAAACCCGGAATATAATTTTATATAACACCGTGTCTCCTCACCAATCCGGCTACAATTCACTCTAAAAACCTTCGGCAGCTTGTCTCCAGGACTCACCCTCAGATCACCACAGATCTTGAGAATACCACCTTTCCAAAAAAAAAACCTACAACGTCTGATTTGCTCATTAACATACCTGCATTAAATATTTTAGCTTCTGCCGTCACTTGTCAGAGCTTGCATGCTCGATCTCTACTTTAATGGAGCAATGTGTTAAAGAAAATGAAACACAGTACATATACTGGCATACTGTGTGTGTGTGTGTGTATGTGTGTGTGTGTGTGTGTGTGTGTTGTGTAATGCTCCAGGCTATGATTACAGTCTCCCTTTTGATTTACAGAGTAAGTAATGTCACAAACATGCCTCTGATTAAAAAAAAGAGCACCCTACACCTGTTACCAGGTACAGTGTGGGGGGGGCGGGGCTAAGATACCATTAAGTCCAATATTATGTTGTTGTTGTTGCGTCCAGCAATAAATAGCTAACATGTAGCAGGACTGACTGTGTCCGTTCTGCAGGTACAAGAGTGGCAACATTGTAACAACGTCTTTGTCTCTTTGCACTCGACCCTAATTATTCCCTCACTGTACAATTCGGGACCAGTGAGGGGGGCGGGGTGGGGGTTACATTATCTCCCACTGGGTCTCCCTCTGAAACGAGACGTGGTGGCACCTCTACCCCCGCCCCCCACACCACCCGGTCCCCTGTTTGCTCGGGAAGCAGCGGGAAGCTAAACGCCGCCCCGCTGTGCTGCCCCGTTTCGTAAACAGAGAAGTTGCCTTTTGGCGACGGGCTCATTTTTCAGAAAACCAGGTGTACGCTGAAACTAACTTTTAAAGCAAAGCCCCCCCAACACACACACACGCGCGCGCGCGCACGAGCAGCCTCCACCGAGCTCTCTCTCCACACACACACACACACACACACACACACACACACACACACACACACACACACACACACACACACACACACACACACACACACACACACACACACACACACACACACACACACACACACACCTCCTTGTATTTGGAGACGACATTTCTTCCCCCCGCAGTACGAAACTGGAACTTGGCAGCCGAAGGAAACTGACGAGACTTGTGGCTGAGACACTTTCAATTTTGGGGAGAAAGAAGAAAGAAAGAAAACGTCGCTAACTTTTCCTCACCTTTCAGACGCCGAATACCTCCACGCGGGTATTACCACTTCTTGGCGGCCATAAATCCCGATTTTTGACAACGTCGTCCTCGGCAGGAAGAACGAAAATCCGAGCGTGTGTGTGTGTGTGTGTGTGTGTGTGTGTGTGTGTTCGTAGCTCAACTCCTGCCTCAGTGCCAGTGAGATTTCTCTGCGTGGCTCCGGTAACAGCCGCTGCAGTTTTTTCCACCAGCCTGGAGCGGGCACGAGCGCACTGGGATACTGGGCAGGCCAGGAGAATCGCGTGAACGCGCAATTACAAAGCACACGCAAACCGCCTCCGCTGTGGAAATCCAGATCCAGAGACATGCAAAGTGTTTGTAATAATAATAATAATAATTAAATTAACTTGTATTTTGTTCATAATGTTGCTATTACACTTTTTAATTGGTTGATTATAATCATCACTGCTTTTAATTTAACTTCCTAATTTAAAACGGCCTTACCTAACTGTCGTGTTGAATCGGCTCATATGATGTCGAGTATCTTCATACAGATGGCGCCAGGGATTCTGGGTAAGCCATGTTTCAGTACAGGGTCAGATGCCCAGTTAAGTGGGCAACATTGACTTTAAGTGCAGGTTTGAAGTGCTTGTGCTTTACTTGAGTATTTCAATCTGGTGTTACTTTGTACTTCTTCTCCACTCCATATCAGAGGGACACATTTTATTTTACTTATTTTAAAATCTATGTTGCAGATAAACGTGCACAAAACATCATACGTGTGATAAATATAAATACAAAAGCCAGTAGTAGTGGGTAAAGTTAGCTCCACCGTGGACAGCTACGGTTTTTAAAATGTGTCAGTGATAACTATAGTATAATAATTCATAAGAATAACCTGAAACATAATGGAAATAACACAACAAATTCTGACAAGCCTAAATAACAAGTAGTTTATATAAGTATACGTACATTTCTGCTGATAATAATTACAAAATGTGGGACTTGTAATAGTTTTACATTGTGGTTTTGATACTTTTACTCAAGTACATTATTTGAATACTTCTCCCATAATGCCCTTATCAGTTTAACTGCATTGTAGCCCACATCCTATAACAGTATAGGACCTATACTGTTCTATTATTGGGTTTTCAGGGCTTTGTGGTGCTGTGACATTTGTTCATTACAGGGTTCTGTTTTGTTAATGTCAAAAAACATTCACTGCTGTTAAATTATGAGACCACACTTCAGAGCAAAAGTGAGTTCAAGTAGTTGATCATCCAAAACCGTGTTTGTACGGAAAGACAGCTGACGTCCGGAGGAAGCAAACAGATGTGTGCAGCACAAAGCCACACACAGTGTGTGTGTGTGTGTGTGTGTGTGTGTGTGTGTGTGGGTGTGTGTGTGTGTGTGTGTGTGTGTGTGTGTGTGTGTGTGTGTGTGTGTGTGTGTGTGTGTGTGTGTGTGTGTGTGTGTGTGTGTGTGTTTTATTCACTTATTGAAAAGCGTTGAGAGCGGTCACTGTACTGACATCACGCATAATGACCTCTGGTGAGGAAATCCCCTCCTCTCCTGCTGCCTTCAGGGGCTGTTGGAAATATACAAATCATACATAAAAAGCCAAGAACTTTGAGAAAGAAAAAGAGCCTACGAGGAGATCCTGAAGGCATTTGGGAAGAAGAGGAGGAGGAGCTGAGCCGGAGGTTGACCTGTGGGAATGACTCAAGTTTTTTATTTTATTTAGACATTCCAAGCATTGTTTCCTCTTCCTCCTCCTCCTCCTCCTCCCTGCCCCAGTATACAGGGCACTGAGGCCAAGGACTTTCCAGAGCTGGGAGAGATGGAGAGAATGATGGGTCAAGAAAGAGGAGGGATGACTCGCATTTTCCGCTTTCGCTTTTTTTTTTTTTTTTTACCAATTCTCTCATTCTGCAGCTGAATAAATAGTTGGGGGCATTATATATATATATATATATATATATATATATATATATATACATTTTTCAGTGTTTTATGCAATTTGCCTGCACCACTCACCTGCAGGGCCATGCTTGACTTTAGAGAAGATTTGGGGACTAAATCAGAAGGACTTTCTGGAGCCCACACAAAGTTCCCAAATCACTATTAAAATAACTGGATGAGAGATCGATTAAGTAAGTCAACATGCATAACGCAAACCATCTAATTCACGCAAAGCATGACACTTGACACGTCATTTTGCGCAATATCCAACACCTTGGGAAAAGAGTCGTCAGAAACTGTTATAGCATCACGGTCAGTCTAACCAACAGGGTGACACAAGGGTGACACGAGGGTGACACACACACACCATATCAAATATGAAGAAGTGAGAGAGCGTTGTGAGTCAGGGTCGACTGGATCAGACGTCTGAAGTGACTCATGTCAGCAACAGTTGAGCATGAGGACACTGTCACTGATGAGCAATAAAAGACAGGAAAATGAAACGTCCTCTTTCTCCCTGAATCTAAAGAGCAACCAGAAAAAACACATCTTTTAATCTCACAACCCTTTTCTACGTATTACACAATAGTTTCCCAACATGCTTTGCTCCGATGGTGCTTCGTGGTCGTCTCTTTTCGAGCTGAAGGGAGATCTGTCTCCTGTCAAATCCCTTTACTTTCAGAAGAGCTCATTTCCTCCTGACATGTCGGGGCAAGAACTGCCAGTGAAACGGCATTTGGGAGATTTTTATTCCAGAAGATGGGTAAAGTCATTATTTTTTTCCACAGCAAGTGTCTGTCCCGCTTCAGTTTCTTGAAGCGAACCACGGAGGACGACCAAGACCTAATATCTGACCTGAAAAACCAGAAGATGGAAACCTTTCATCGAGATGGACTTCAGCGATTGGTCCAAAGTAAACTGGGACACACAGATTTAAGGCCACAAACTTCATCAGAGACCCGACGTTCCCATCTGGAGTCCAAAGCTCGTTGCCTTGATAAAACCGGTGAGCTCCGGAAAATCTCTGGGGTCCTGTTTGGGGAAACTCCACTGAGAAATCACACAGACTGAACACTGGGTCTGTTTGAAGAGGAACTCTCCGATGACACAGTATGAATTATTTGAAATCATCCCGAACAGGCCTTGAATAATAGAGGATCCTGCTCGTTTCCAAAAGGTACCGAAGAAGAACACGGAAAAGTAGTCCGAGGCCATCAGTGCATTACTTTATTGATCAAAATAAGAGGGGATTTTATTTTGCTCATCAGAAAACATTTTTAAAAATCCTTTTTTTTTATCTTATTGAGATGGTAAAACACATTTCTATAAATAGCCCTCATAATCAAGACAAAGCCACGTTGCCAGCTGCTGTGACCGGACCCGGCTGCCAGGAGGGGGATCACGTGACCGTGATGGTGCTCACAGAAACCCGTCTGGACATCGAGGCCGCTGAGCGCCAACTCAGCCCATGACGCCTGAGTCATGCCCTCCGCTCTGAGTCACTCCATCCGCTCTGGTCCAGGATCAGGGTCTCTCTCTCTCTCTCTCTCAACGCCTCGGGGGCAGGAAGCCGGGGCCAAGGATGCAGACCCGGCCCCTGCTGAGGTGGGCCTTTCCTGTCCCTCTGGTCTGTCATGGCGGTGTGGCGAGAAGAGGGCACCACGAAGGGACCGCCTCCGACACTTCTGTCGCATTTCAGGAGACAGATTAGCTGCTTGAAGCGGGGTGAAAGAGGTCAGGACTTAAACTCGAGGTAAAATGGGATAACAAGGTATGAGATAATACTCTTCATTCATCCCCCTTTTCCTTGTTGTTTCTTCACAGCTTTGGGGCAACATCAAAGCAAAAATAATTCAAAATAAAAGCACTGTAGGTAAGCTCATTATACAAATGAGCTTTGGGGTCTACTACACACACACACACACAGCAGTTAACATGTGAAAGATGATGATCCCAGAAGGTAAACAACTCTAATACAGTGGAGCGTGTCTCACATGGTCTCAGAGGAAAGTCCCACAGCTCATTATTTAAACACCAATGTAATTACATGTCCTATGACCTGCTTTTTATCTGTTTTTATTTATTTATTTCCCTTATTTATTTTACTGCACCATTTCTTATGGTGTATTTTACTTTGCTCTTTTAACTGTTGAAATGTGTTATTGTCAATTTGGCTTAATTGACTCCTGTACAGCACTTTGTGACCCTTTGTCTGTTTAAAGTGCAATATAAATATAAATAAATATAAATAAACTTTACTTACTTAACTTACATCCTCCGTACTGACCCGCTGTGGCGCTGTGCTCGTTGTTTACTTTTCCTTGTTTTCCTTTGACTGTAAACGTATTACATTATATATATATAATTATATATTATAATACATTAGGACCAAAACAACCTGGCATCCGATCAGCTCCCAGGTTGTAAAATGTCAAACTTTCACAACAACCTGTAAAATACCAAAGTCCTCTCCGCGATGCATCACTTGGCCCTAAAGAGCTCGACCTTTGACCTTTGACCTCTGCATCACACGCCTGTATATAGCCATCGTGTGAAGCCGACACGCTCTCCTGAGGCAGCACAACATCTGTTGGGGACATTGTTGGACGGCGCACATGCAGCCATTGTGGACAGGAAGTCTCAGCTGGCAGAGGAGGAAACGGGCATCCGCGCATTGGAAACAGGAAGGGCTCATAACGCCGTAGTCCAAACAAATACTGTACCACGTTAGCAACTTTTATATTCGGGCCCAAAGATAATTAATTGGCCAGCTGACGATCAAACAAATAGGAGTATTCATTTTTTATTTCCAATATATTTTAAATTCCAATATTAAATAGACTATAAAAGTATTTATGGCTGCCATTTTATTCCCCATTCAAGGCTACAAGTGGGAAAATCCTCCAACACCATACAGTAGGTTATTGTTTCCCAAAGCTCCCCCTCTCTCTCCAGATTCCGGTAAATTACAGCAGAGCTGCTCAACTGACTTCACCGATCCAAATCCTCTTGACTCCACATCGACTGGAAGTAAATCGGCTTCGGCGCTGACGAAGCGTTATTCCAAACAGTGACGTATTGCAGCAGATTCCCAGTTCGTTTTGAGACTGTAGACTTCACAACCAGGCTTTTAAAGAAACATTTTCCCAGTTTGACGAATGAGGAATGCAGCATTTAATCTAGCTTTGATGTACAGTACTGTGCAAAAGTTTTAGGCAGGTGTGAAAAAATGCTGTAAACTAAGAATGCTTTCAAAAATAGAAGTGCTAACAGTTTATTTTCATCAATTAACAAGATTTTTCTTTTGTTCGCTCACTTTGCATTTTGTTAATAGATGAAAATAAACTGTTAGCACTTCTATTTTTGAAAGCATTCTTAGTTTACAGCATTTTTTCACACCTGCCCAAAACTTTTGCACAGTACTGTATATATGAGACATTTTAGACACGCCATCAAAGAGAGATGTTTTTAAAACACATGACTGTCGCTGTTAAAATAAAGAAAAATTCGAACTTTGATTTGCATTTCAGAGCCAACATATTCCCAGCATGTCACGAACAGATCCAAACAAACCGACGGTGCAAATGTAAATACGTTTATTGAAAACACAAACACTTTTTCACACAGGAACAAAAAAAACAAAAACAATAAAATGGCACATTTTTCTTCAACAGAGTATGAAAAAAAGAAAGAAAAAGAAGCAAAAGTCTGCTCAACAGTGTTCCTGGACGCGGTGAACACAAACCCACCGACACTTTTCCCTTTCATCGGAACGTCTTTGATGCTTTAGAAACCGTTTCGCTATAAATGGACAGTGAAGACAGAACGGGAGCAACGAGTGACATCCAACTCCTTCATGTCCTACTGTTTGAGTATTTTACAAAACAAAACAACGGCTATATTTAAGTGAGAAGAGAGGACTTTTCTTTTTTTTTTTTTTTTTTTAAATGTAAAACAATAATAAATAAATATGAGACTCTCCATCACCTTCGCAGGAGTAATAAAAGACGTATAAAAATCAATCGGGGAACGGCAGACCGACGGGAAGATTCACCGCCGAGGAGCAGCGTCCGCGGAGCGGCGCCGGGACTCTGGATCCATCAAACCGGTCGGACTCGGTCCAATTATCTGGGGGCGAAAAGCATGGCAGCAGACGACGCGCTCGTTATTCACTCACAGCTGAAACAATTAAAGAAGCTGACAAATGGACCCGGAGGTGAAGCGCTCCGTCTTTTAGACTAATTGATCCGAGTTGGCCAGACTTTAAAAAAAAAAAAAAAAGGCCTCCTTTTAAAAAGGCAAGACAATGAATCAAAAAAGAAATAGGTCGTCGGATGAGGCGCTCACCTGTCCAGGCGGTTGACCACGTCCCTCACAGTGTTGATGAGATGCTCGTTTTCCTGGGGACTCCCGACGATGATGCTGTGGAGCTTCTTCATGTACGAGTCGATGCTGTCCAGAGTGGCCGTCTCTCCACTGGCTGTGGGCACAAGAGTGTTTGGGTCAAAGATCTTTACAGGACAGACGTGTCACTCGAACGGGGGTTTGACAACCTCATGAGGACGCAGCTGATATCTTAACGTAGTCGGTGAAAAAACTTCGTGATCACGCTACCACTGAAGGGCCCACACCAGCCAGAAAAGACCAAAGAAATCAGAGGCATGCATGCTTTTCACTCTTTGGTGTTACCAGTTCTGAATTTATTGAGACCTTTCTCCTACGAGAGGACTTAGCCGTCGCCTTTTGTCAATGTGTGCCGTTTGCTGAGTCTATGTGTGTGTGTGTGTGTGTGTGTTTCGGCAAGAAATCCAGATGAAGGTGCGGAGAAAACCTGTGGGTGTGAGCTCAACACTGATTCTGTGTCTTTGTGTGTGTGTGTCTGTGTGTGTGTGTGTATAACAAGTGTGGAACAAAATTAGATTCCTGAAATGTGGATGACGGACAGGTGGATACTGAGAGCGGCCCACGGCCTGACTTGCACGGCCAGACCAGCGGGCGGTCCCGTCTGTTTGCGTCTCTCGGAACTTCAAAGCTCAGTAAACACAGCGGGGGGACGAACACGCCTTCATATTTATCTTCATATTTATCTTCATATTTATCTTAAAAGTCAGAATCTGGAAATAATAGTTCACGACAGTGATTCCGTTTGGGATGGATTACTGATATGGGATACAAAGTCAATGCTGGTTTATAATAATGTGCGTCGATCTTGTAGAAATGAAAGCGAAGCTATTTCCTTTGATTCCGCGCACGCGCGCGACCTAGTAATTAATCTTGTATTGTGTTGATTAATTTATCTTCACTTTATTGAAAGAGAAGAAGAAGATGAAGAAAAAGAAACCATTGCTCATGACTCAAGAAGAAGAAGAAGAAGCAGCAGAAGCCGTTGCTCATGACTCAAGAAGAAGAAGAAGAAGAAGAAGAAGCAGCAGCAGAAGAAGAAACCGTTGCTCATGACTCAAGAAGAAGAAGAAGAAAAAGAAGAAGAAGAAGAAGCAGCAGCAGAAGAAGAAACCGTTGCTCATGACTCAAGAAGAAGAAGAAGAAGAAGAAGCAGCAGCAGCAGAAGCCGTTGCTCATGACTCAAGAAGAAGAAGAAGAAGCAGCAGAAGAAGAAGAAACCGTTGCTCATGACTCAAGAAGAAGAAGAAGAAGAAGAAGAAGAAGAACAAGAAGCAGCAGCAGCAGAAGAAGAAGAAACCGTTGCTCATGACTCAAGAAGAAGAAACCGTTGCTCATGACTCAAGAAGAAGAAGAAGAAGAAGCAGCAGCAGCAGAAGCCGTTGCTCATGACTCAAGAAGAAGAAGAAGAAGAAGCAGCAGCAGCAGAAGCCGTTGCTCATGACTCAAGAAGAAGAAGAAGAAGAAGCAGCAGCAGAAGAAGAAGAAGCCGTTGCTCATGACTCAAGAAGAAGAAGAAGAAGAAGCAGCAGCAGCAGAAGCCGTTGCTCATGACTCAAGAAGAAGAAGAAGAAGAAGCAGCAGCAGAAGAAGAAGAAGCCGTTGCTCATGACTCAAGAAGAAGAAGAAGAAGAAGAAGCAGCAGCAGCAGCCGTTGCTCATGACTCAACAGGTGGGAACAGCTCACCTGGCAGAGGCACGGTGGAGAAGCTGGAGGTGAGCGCCTGGCGCAGCGTCTCCAGGTGCTGGTGCAGGAGTCCGTTGCGCCCCCTCTCCTGCATCACGTCGCCCTCCAGCCGCTCCACGGCGCCGCGCATGCTCTCCACGTGTTTCTGCAGCGCCGCGTTTCGCTCCTCGTACTCCATGTTGGTTTTACGCAGCTGCCGCATCTCCGCTTCGCGTGCTGCGGAGGGAAAAAAAAACAACGTTTTTAAAACGCCGGCAGATGAAAGGAGGCGGGGCCGGCCGGAGACGATGCAGCGGTTTGGCGCCCGTCATTCATTTTTTATTCGCTCCGAGAGGCGCGTCGTTTTTTTACTATTCTGGGACGACGGAGCACTAAAAAAGTGCGTTTACAAAACACTTAGAGAAATGGAGGTTTTTAAAAAAAGCACCGGCTGCAAAAGTATTTCTCGGGCCGTGTTCAAACCCTTTTTGTGTGTTTTTATTCTTTTTTTTTTTTTATACCTTTGCTGTGGTTGAGAAACTCCTCCGTGAAGATGGGAATGTCAAACACGGTCCGGTCCTTCCCCTCCGCATCCTTCTGTTGACAGCCGGAGACAGAAAGAGGGAAAGAAGATAAAGCTGAACAGAGGAAACACGTGGAGACGGCCATTTATCTCGCTGCGCGGGGGGGGGGGGGGGGGGGGAGGTGGGCGGGTAATTGATTTCATACCTGGCCACGGGGGAAATACAGTGATACGGATGAAGAAACGAGGGGGGGGGAGTAATGTCATCAACAGTGCTGCTAAGAAATCAAAGGCCCTGGAATGGTTTGCAATAAAAAAAAGAAAAAAAAAAAGGTGTTTCACAATCTCGCCACAGGATATGGTGCCGGTCTCTGAAAGAATGAGTCATCCTTCCCATTTCTTGATGAGATTTGATGCGGACCCCCGTCCCTCTAACTCTACCGGTACTCCCATGGGAATGCCGATTCCAATAAAAGTCACCTTGACCATGAACCCCTTTGGGGAGTACGTATCACATGCAGGAGTTAATGTGAATGATTTACACACTTAGTAGGAGCCAAGTGTTTGGATTCTGAACACAAAACACAGGATTAGCCCGGCTTTAGCGACGCAACAATGAGCACTTAATGGGAAGCAACAAACGCACACCGAATGAAACTACGTTGGTTTTTTTTAAAGTCGATCCTCGTGGATAAAGCATTCACACGGATATTTTGAGGACATGTTCCCTTCTAAAAATTGGTTTAAACTATTTGAATGTTTTTTTTTTATTCCTGACGTTTTGTCAGTCGCCCGCTTTCTATTTATTCCCGTCGCTCGCTTTGAAAGCTTTTGATCGCGATCAGCTGAAATCTATTTATAACACTTCCTCGTTTTTACCAGAATATTCATTGACAGCTCAAACGTGTTGCTGAATTCTTTCTCCAAACACGTGAACCTGCGTGAAAGATGTGGCGCTTTTCCTCGCTTGGACAGGAATCTGTCGTTTGTCGACCACTCTCGCTCTCTCTCTTGATTCATCCCACACAGGACTCATTCCACATCGCTTCTCCTGTTTTTTTTTTTTTTAAATATCAAAAATATTCTGTTTTTAATTGATGTCTTCTAATTGTTCCCCCTTTTTCTTCTTCTTCATTTTGTTGTATGTAAAGCGTCTTTGAGTGGCTTGAAAAGCGCTATAGAAAATTAAAATATTATTATATTATTATTATTATTGATTGGATGCTGTCTGATTGCTTCAAAGGAAGTTGTCCTAAGGAATTAAGTGTCTGCTTGCTGGGATCAAATAGCGTTAAAGTTAGTAGACAATTCAGGAAATTTGTTGATTTGTGGCACGCTTTATAAAATCACATGTTTCTTTGGGCCCGGAGCGGGGGGGAGAGTTAGATAGAGTTAGAACTATAAGGAATATCACTCCAGTAATATAAATCCATCTCGTGCGTTTGCTTCTCGGGGAAAGTGATTAACGGCAGGAAAGAGTTACTGACCTCGTGGAGAGCCTCGTTGGCCGCCGGGTGCCCGACATCTGGAAAGGAAGGAAAGAATAAAGAAAGAGCACAGCGGATGATTCACGTTTCCTCCGGCGCAGCGGGCCTTTAGTAGGACTGATAGAATGAGAGTAATAAATATAAAATATATATATAAAACATCTCTGTCCTCTTTACTGCGAGTCGACTGAAATAAGCCGGAGCGGTTAATGTCGTCAACATTTCCGATAATGCAGACCATGTATGGCGTGAGCACGGCCTCACGCTGAACCTGAACTATTACGAGCTGGAAAAGTTTCCCCCTCTTCCCCTTCTGCCACGTTTCCATTGACTGAGCAAAAAAAAAGCAAAATGGTGATCCCCGATTTCCAACACCGAATCCCGGGATGGATTCAACTTCTGGGAAAGCTGCAGAAAGCTTTAGTGTGGGAAACGAAAAAAAGGACCACGCAATGCAACGGGATCTAAATCTCACCAAACATTTGAAGTATCTGACTTAAATGGCAGCGGGCTTTAAAAATGGCCGACGGTCTAGCTAGACCGGACCAGCCGACCTCAGCTCTGATCCTCCGACCAGATCTCACCTCCCCGGTGCCGCTTGCCTTTCTGCTTCTCCTGGACCTTCCGGGTGAAATGCTTGTAGGCCTCCGTCTTCTGGTACTTCTCCAGCTCGCGCATGTAGCGCTCCTTGTCTCGCTCCGCCTCGTCCAAGTAGCGCTGCAAGAGAGAGAGAGAGAGAGAGAGAGAAAAGGTGAGATTGAAGGCGAAAGAGGACTGTGGGTGAGGTGGCACGGAGGTGGGAGTAATTATTTCTAATCAGGATAAGTTTCCCCGTCGAAAGACACAATAAAATCTGTAATTTCCAATTTGCATAACCTGCATTTCGCTCGAGGCTCGTAATGGGATCTTGTGATATCATTAGTTTGGGAATTAGAGGAAACACGAGACAAACCCGTGTTCCTGCAAAGACCTGATCCCGGGATACGGGCGTATCCGACTCAGCTTTTGAACTCGCGGTGCAACAAGCGTGATAGAAATCTGCAGCAAAGCTCTCCGGGCTGCAGGATTTAAAAACAAAACATGTCCGGATTTCTCAGATCTTCTATGGAAAGAAAGAAAAACTGCAAAATCTAACTTTGCATATCAGCAGCTAGGCTCGAGCTGAGGAATGTTGTTCAATGACACGTGAAGCATTGATGCAGGCATAGTGTTGACTATACACACAAAAAAACTAAACAAAACAAAGGTCACCGGTTTCTAAAAGACAGAATTTGTTTCACAATTATCATATTGTTTTGCAGTGGGATGAACTAATCTACGGGGCGGCTGTGGCTCAGTGGTTAGCAACTCGGTCTTTCAATCAGAGGGTCGGTGGTTCGATCCCCGGCTCCGGCAGTCTGTGTCGTTGTGTCCTTGAGCAAGACACTTAACCCTCGTTGCTCACCGTTGCTGTGTCTACGGTCTACTGTATATCATGTAAGTCGCTTTGGATAAAAGCGTCAGCTAAATGAAATGTAATGTAATGTAATGTAATGTAAAATCTACCTGAACATGCAATAAAGGACTTGTAGAGCAACTCTATCCTTTGCATCTTGCATCTCTTTCTGGTATCTAGGACACAAGATGGCAAGATGATCTTCAACAAGGTGTCAAACTACAAAAACACGTTGTGCGAGTGAGTGTTTTTCTCAGCTCCGACACGCCGACTCAGCGTGCTTTTGTTCCAACACTGTTTTCTGTGCGCGAGGAAAATGAGATGCAAGTCTCCGCTGGTTTGAGCGTGTTGAACGTGGACTGCTGAGGGTCTTAAGTGCAGCCGTGTTGCAGAAGAATATTTCAGGCCGGTCTTTTGAGGCAATTGCTGGCAGCCGAAGAGTCAACCACCTTGTTAAAAGAAGGTTTGTCTTCCACTGCTTTCCCAAAACCTGGATGGACCCAGTTATTCTCTATTATTGCACTACAGCTGCACAATGCACACTTCAAGTACATTAAATTTACTAAAAAATCTATCCAAAGTGTATGTTTGGCATAGCTCTGAAAGATGAACAACAATGCAGCTGGAAGTACTACTTTCTTTTATACAGGTATTATGTTGTGGAATAATTTACCAATTTCCCTCAAAATGGTAAATACCAGAGGGACTTTTAGATACCAGGTTAAGGCCCTTTTATGGAGTAGAGTAGCTGATCTTTTTAACTAGTGTAGACTGATTAATTTATGTGATTTATGATTTTCTGATTTTAGGATGTTGTTGAAATTCGGATGATTTGTGTAAATGTTTTTGTCTCTGATTTATATTAGGTCTTTGTTTTTTTTTGTGTGTGAAATGTGTTACCACCAAGGACCATGTTGGAAATAAGTGTTTTACACTTTAACATGTTATCCTTTTGGGTTATGTATGTATGTCAATCCATAAATAAATCAATCAATCAATCAAAATCAAAATGAAGGAAAGAACTGCCTGCATCCAAACTGTTCCATGTTGTTGTTGTTATATATGAGAATATCATAACAAACTCTCTCTGTAATCTTGTTGGCCTTGTCCTTGTTTCTCTCCCTTGAAAAGTGTCTTTTGCTTTAATGCCTCCTTTGCCGGATATACGTACATGAATGACCTTTACTGAATTTTATTTTATCTTTTGCACGGATTACATAAATAAATTGGCTTTGTGCTCGTGGTGTTTTTGTGTCGCTTGCAGTGTTGTCGTCGTTGCAGCATCCCCTTCACTAACGCACATAAAGGCAGCTTTTCACAGGCAATCATCAGCAAACAAACTGGAAAGTGCAGAACTCCCAACAACCATGATTCCCACCGCCGTTAGCTCGGTGTGAATCCTTCCTCGCCCACCTGCTTCTCCTCGGCGGGCAGCTTGCTCCACTCGTTGCCCAGCATCCTGGTGATCTCGGGAAAGGGCACGTCCGGACGCTCCGCCCGGAGCTGCTCCCGCCGGTCGTTCATGAAGCGGACGTAGCCCGTCAGCGGGGCCTTGGGTGCGTTGCTGTCCTTCATCGGCTTCTTCCTCTTCCTCCCCTTGGTCCAGCTGCCACGTCGGGGTTTCTGCGAAGATAAAAAACAAACATGTTTTTGAAGGTTCAGGTAGAAATCCCCTCCCCCCCTCCTCCCTCCCATGATATACACAGACGGGACATTCTTGGAGTTTGAATTGGAAAAACTGAAAAATATGTCATCCGATATCCGTGGGCTCAGCTCTTACCTCATCTCCATTTCTCTGGCTGTTGTTGTCGGCATTGGTTCCTGGAGAGCCCGTCTGCTCCTCCATGACTCCTACAACGACGGGGGAGATCTGGAGGGAAACAAGAGGGAGGTGTTGGAATAGGAAAACGTCTCAAACCAGTACAGAGCTGGTGTTAATATATGATCTGGAGGGGTTAGTGGTTCGTTAAGTTAAAGCCTGAGCTATCTGGGGGAGCGGGATTAAACCAAAATGGGGACACATATTGCAGCACGGTGAAGATGGGTTAAGCATGTTTTGAGCCAGGGTTGGACCGAGGCGTTGTCACCAGGGATGATGACCGGCCAGGAAATAGAGCGCAGACTGCTCCCTCTGCAACGGTATCGCCCCCCACCCCCCCAGTCTTGGCTCCAAACCTCCTCTTGGCCGGCCTTGTTTCCTCTAATAGAAATGTCTTGATGCTATCAATCATTATTGAGCAAGTGAAGGAAGAAAAAAAACAGCAATTACACTCATCAGACGCTAATTTGGCCTATTTTCAACATGAGAAAGTAGTGTTGTGGAACTGCCTCTTAATTATAGGAAAGAGAATGGCACATGCTCTCTGGTAGAAACTAATATCGGTTTTCTAGCTGAACTTCTGGTCAAACTAAGCTTTGCAGAAAATGTACAGTCAAAAAATCTGAAAAGAACTGTTTACTTAATGGTGTTAAATCTGAGCTTGAAATTACAATATTTTTGACTATAATCAAAAAATGTAAAAAGCAGGCCGACACAAGAGTACTTGTGGGTTAACAGCCCAGGTTGAGCTCTAAAAATAGGAACAACATCCTTGAGTCTAAACCCGACGACCTCTTCTAAATCACAACGTGGGAAGTGAGTCTCTGCATCCTGGATGCGGTTTCTGCTGCCTGCCAGAGTACTGTGGGAAAAACTCACAGAGGAATTAGCTGGTTTTCCCCCACCCCCCCAAAATAAAAGCCCTTTAGGGAAGAGAATATGTTTGCTTTACAGCAAAGCAGAGGTTTTCTTTCAAACACTCCTGTGAGGCCTTTAGACAACTTGTAATGCATATGCCTACGTCACAGATACAGATAGTGTCACCTATATCGTGAGGTTTATCTGAACAAATCTCAGAAAACTGTTTAGCTGTGAGCTAAAAACTTAAAACGCTCATAAAGAGCATGCACATTATAATATTGTGTTTTACTTTCCAACCCTTAACAAATAAAAACTATGCCACAGCGCCATCTGCCGGCTGAAAGTGCACAATGCAGGATTCAATGATCAATCGCATCGATTTTATTTTTACCACAACACTATGTTCTCGACCATTGTTTCATAGTTTCACATGTCCACGGTATTGAAACTAAAACAATAATTTATAAACCGCTTTGTGTTTTTAATTTGGGAAACTATGTGACTAACGTTACTGTATATTATAGCATTTAAATCAGCTGATTACAAAGTAGGAATCCCAGAATAGTCCTCACTAAAAAAAAAGGACACAAGTGTACGACAAGTACTTCTAAACCGGGTGTTTCTTTTACTTAGTTAACAATCCCGGAAAACTGACATTAAATATAATTAAATACCAAAATAAGTGATGTTAGCGTTCATCATCCCCACTGTACCGACCAACTGGCGTCAACTCACACGAGCTAACGTCAACCACAACAGCTGCGGTGCTTTACGGCCGCTGGATGTTGTGTTGTTCGACTACTAACGTTAACGGTTAACACAAAAATAACCAAAAGGCACATTTAAGTTGTCGTTATTAGAAACAAAGGTCGAGCGCAAGCATATTGGAAAACGATGTGCCAAGCTAGCTAGCTAGCTAGCTTGCTAGCGTTATAGCACTAAGCTAGCAGGCTGCTGGCTATCCGACGTTCCGCTTCAGTTGACGTCACGTCGGCAATGTGCGATTTTAAAACGTTACGAAGTTCAACATTTAACGTTCATTCAGTGAAACAGTCGCGTGAAAACTAACCTCAGGTCACGTAATCCGTAGCTGCACCTTTACGAGTGATTTTCCTAATCAAAACAATAGCCACAGCAGCGCCTCCATAGAACGAGACCACATAGATAATCACACAGGAACGAAGGTGGTATTTACATTTCTCCCTGCAAAAAATAATAATAACTCTGTATATTAGTCTATATATGTTTTTATAATATTGTATCGGATTTAATTCTGTGCTGTATTAGAGATGAGGTCATCACAAAAGAGATACAATAAGAATCTTAATATGTTACCTATTACTGGCTGGCTTCTGATTCCGCCTATTAAAAATATTAAAGCTATTTCAACATCATGTGCTTTTTCAAACATGAATGGGAACCGACACAAAGAAAGTCCAAATTAATGTATTTGCTATGTGTAAACTGGTAATTACAGAAAACTGCTCTAGATATTCTAACTCTGTGGCCTCCCGTCGGTCAACGTTTTCTTCGTGTACAAACGCCAAAATGTCTTTTAGCGCGTTGTCGCCCTCTACCGCGGGGTCTGCGCATTGCACCTCTTAAATTAATTTCCACAGTTGATTCTTTCGGGAAATTTCGAGCTTTTATTTGTCAGACGTAGGAAGTAGGTTACGTATCAGTGTTTGTAGGACGCATTAAACGAAAAAGAGGAGAAACTATTTCAGATATTCTGATTTAGACGCACTCCTGCAATATGATCCAAGGAGCAGAGCTGGCAAGCCTTCAACCTTTTTTTTTTTTTAGTTTGCAGGACATTCCTTCAGGCCTTTGTTGCAGCTGCAACTTGAAATACTGCCATCAACTCTTATTGCAGTGTGCCCTCCTCTCTCTGTGACTGAAGGGGAGCGTTTGAGCTCTGCCGGAGCCAGGCAACTAATTATAGGCAATATTTACAGTGCTGGCCACCCCCTAGGGTACAATCAACTTCTGAAAGGGATTATGCATTCTCATATTGCACTGAGCATCCAATATATATTGCTGAATGATTTTATTCATTTGAGAAAGAAATACAGTGCTCGTGGAAGCGCAGCCTCATCTCTGTGGGCTAATGTGGAGTCCGGTAACACATTGCTGTTCGTTTGTGGACAGAATACACAGGGTTAATAACACTCCCACCCTATTTGAAACTAAAGAGATAGAAATTGAGAGTGTGATAAGACTAATATTCTAATTCCAAATTAACAGATCATAAATTAACCAACACCCAGACGGGAGTAACCCAACTGTATAGCTGCAGTCTAATTGAAACTTTGATTGCAATCTCATCGCAATTACCCAGAGTTAATCCAACCCAATTCTCAGGCTCATTACACACACAGGTTCGGCTAATCCAGAAGTTCAGAAAATAAAGTCTCAAACGAGCTCGGAAGGCTCCCCCCCCCCATATCTTTCAGATGATCAAATCTATTCCTGGGGCCGTTAGAAATGTTTTCCCAGGGATTCTTCAAAAGAAAGAGCAAAGTGCTCAGTGTCAACAAACCAGGTCTGAAGATGCTCCATCGCCATTTATAGTTCGAAGCCCTTTAATATTCATTCCTATATCTCTGTCCCCCTAAGTTGTTTACAGTTGGACGAATTTTTAATCCACGTTTTCTGCCTTTTTTTCTCTTTACGGCTTCACCATTTCATCGCATGTTATATATAAGAATATTATGGATCATTTTTTATAATAATTAGCCCTAAAAAATGCACGACATATTTGGTATCTTTGGATATTTTTTCGGCTCCACTGCATTAATGATTAATGACTTACCCACTGCTCAGTGAGGTTTAAGGAGTTAATAAAATAAAATAAAAAAAATAAAAAACTTTCCACATTCCCACAACCTGTTTTGTCGTCTTCTCCTTGAGGTCACAATGTCCTACACGGCCAGGAAAAGCCTTTCAAATAATCCAGTTGTCGGTTATATATTGCACCTGCCGGTGCTGAATGTAATGTGTTTTACAGCCGGCGAGTAAAAAATAAAATAAAGTAACAGCCCTTAGTCAAATGTCTTGTTGCTGTGTTGCATTCAGAGGCAGCTGTAAACTGGAATTCTTCCTGTAACACTGTTGTCCGCAGGGGCCCAACAAACACCTGACATTTGGTATTGATGTTTCAGATGGATGAAAAACAGTTCTGCTCTCATCTCAGCTGAGATTAACTATTTACAAGTTTTATTTGGTGAAAGTGTTGTTGTTTTTCCAAAGGTTGTGTACGGCTGTGTGTCCCCCCGCTGAGGATTTAATGACAATTACAAAAACAGGGACACAATTTAGCTACGATAATATTTGGCTGAGGTGAACAGAAGGAAGAGAGAAAAAAAAAAATATCTGCCGATAATATGGTAATCCCTACCAGCAGATATCTCATATTCCAGCTCTCCAACAGTCATGAATTAATAACGGGCAGCGTGGCCTGTGGAATCCTGTTTGTCACTAATTGGCTGACTTGGAGCGCAGAAATAGTGCCGGCCAACTGTTCAACTCCCAGCAGCGGCATCATGTCTGGCTTGGATTCAAACTCTTCTTCTTCTTTTTTCTGACCATCCAGCATCGCCGGTCACTGCATTGTGGAACCGTGTCACGGCAAACAAAGCTCGGGAAACGGGGAGCCAGGTTCAATCAGCTCCGATCTGGAGACTCTTCAGTACCGTTATCCACCTGTCATGTCACGTCCAATCATCCGGTCCTCAGCCTGAGAGGTTTAGTGTGCAGGGAAGAGGTTCTCCAGCCACCGGCCCTCTGTGGATCGGCCATATGTCCATGCCAGTCGGCCCTTGTTGCCTGGAAAGTGGCAACGCTGCACGCATCAAGCGCCCCCCCGTCTTGCCTCAGGACGTCCAGGGTGGTGATGTCACCCGGCGTGACATCACAGGAGGGCGAGGAAGTAGAGGTTCAAGTTAGTGAATCAGTGGATCTGCAGTCAAATAACTGCGTTTTAAAGAGCGACTTCCAAATGAGCCGAATGTGTGTAATCAGTGTCACCAAAACAGAACCCCAATTGATAAACCTGTGTTGATGATGATGATGATGATAATAGTAGTAATTATCATGTTCAGCCATTATCTGTAGGTATTACTGCGAGCCGAGGTTAAATTTCAACAGCTTTGTTGGGTGCATCATCAACATGTTGGATGTTTCCTTTGACAGAACATCACTAATTACATCCTGCGACGATAACACACTGCGTATTGTTTCTTTTGTGTAAGATTGTGTGTGATTCAATTAGAATTAAGGCCACACATCACTTCTTATTTCATGGTAGCTGCACTAAAGCCAGATTTGTTGGTATTTATTCCATGTCTGTGTTTTACCTTCTTTTTGAATGAAAATCTTATAGTATTTCAATTGATTATATGAATTATTGATTTTAAATGCTCATATAATGCATTTATTTTCCTGATACTGCGATAGAAAAAGTACTCAGATCCTTTTCTTAAGTAAAAGTGCAAACACAGTGGTCAAAAAATACCCAATTACAAGACAAAATATCACTGAGGAAAAAGTACAGACTTATTAACGGCAAAATATGAAGTATTACAAGTAAAAAAAAACGAATTACGCAGTAGAGCTCTCTTCACATACTTTATTTTTCTGTTTTTGTCATAAATTAAACCGCTTTAATGTTGCAGGACATTGATATGGAGCCTAGTATATAGAGACCTATAGTATAAAAGTACTGAAGTGCATCAAATCATGTGTTTTTTTTTAAAGCTCAAGTTGTCAGAAACAATATTTCCCTGTGAAATATAGAAGAGTGAGAAAGAGCAAATTCTCAAGTAAAGCAAAAGAATGACACACCTGTGATTCATATAGTACTTGAGTAAATGTTACATCCCACCACCGGCCTCGTGGTGACTCACTATAAATCGCCTCTGAGTTGAGATGTGCTGCACAACGTGTGTTCCTCCTGTTGTTCGCTCTGCACAACACAAGATGCACATTGTGTAACGGTGATGAACGCCAGTTTAGCTTTGCAAAAACGACTCTTCCTTTAAATTCTCCTTTCTGACCTCATCAGCATCACCGGTTATGGTTCAGCGTGTGACGGTGAATGTGGCGGCTTGCTTGTTGCAGGCGAACACAAAGCACAGCAGTGAGTCTCTCTCTCTCTCTCTCTCTCTAATACCAAAGGACCAGAGCTCAAAGGGCGAGCGGACCGGTGCATCATCTTGTTTCTAGGCGACCAGTCTAATTAGTCTTAGCTAACCTGAAGAATCAGAAAAGGTGTGATGTTGAAAATGAGAAAGGGATGGAGGTGGGTGGCGACATGCTATCCTCACGAGAGGAACACGTGGCACGGAGAGTTTTTCCTCATCTCCCCCCCCAACGGCAAAAAAAAAAAATCCATGTGGCCGGAGCGCGGATGTGATATTTGGTGCCAATCAAACGGGATGCCGATGCAATTTTAGGTGATTAGTGTACCTCCTCTGTGGCTGAAGCTTATCAGTGGAACTACCTGGAAACGGGCTCAGAAAGCATCTCACAGAGTGTAATCACGAGCACAAAAGCTGGAATACATCAGAGCTGTCATTATCATCATCTCTGCTCTTTCTCTCCCTCTTTCATGAAAGCTCACAGCGTTCAGCGAGGCTCGTCTGGTGGTCGGGGGCCAAAAAGAAAATGGCAGGAAAAAGTTTTCCTTTCACCCCGGCGGAGGACCGACTGGTGACTTTTCACATGGATGCTGATTGTTTAGCAGATGCCAAAGTTAAAGATTATGCTGCGGCGCGTTGAAAAAGCATTTTCCCAGACAGCAATATGCAAGTTTTAATCTGTCAAAACCCTCACGGGGGAGAAGTTCAACATTTTTGGGAAATATGCGCATCGACCGGTTTTCCTTCCACGAGAGAGAAGAGATCGATAACGCCGGCTCTCCCCAAAATCACAACAAATTAATGAGGCCGACGTTGTATCTCAAAACTATTGGTGAATGTCAACTATTTTTCCAGCGACGGCCGAGAGGAACGACTTCATAAAGAACACATACAACCACAATATGTCTCTATTTTATTTTATTTTTCTACATTACTGCTTATGTATGCAGATGAGACTCGTGTTTCCTGGAGGAACTCTACGCCTCGTTCGCTGTTATTTGACCTTTTAATGGCACGAAGACGGTGATGCATTAGTATCTCACCGCTCCCTGTTTTGTGTGTGTGTGTGTGTGTGTGTGTGTGTGACGCCTGCTAATCACCGCTGGAATACAATTTTATAAAATTAGAAAACAGGTGCGCGAGGTCAACAGAGAGGCTCCACCAGAAGAGGTGGACTTCTACAAAATCCGAGAAGAGATGAGGAGTTTTGTTTTGAAACAGAATTTTGAAAAAGCTGACTTTTCAGAATAAAACGGATCGCTTTTTTAATACAAAAAAAAAAAATGATACACAAACGAAGACCCGTTCTGGTGAAAACCAGTGAAAGCCATCGTCACAGTAGTTAACGAGTGCAACTACGAGCATTCAACAGCTCGGAGAAATAAAAACGGGGATTCTCAGGCTTCTCAGAGCTCCGAGGCCAAGAATAACAGGAACAAGTAAGTGGCATTTTGCCAAAATAAAGGAGACGCGTGGCCTTAAAAATATGTACAGGATATCTGGGGAGGGAGCGAAAGCAAATCTGAAGATGATTTTCTTTCATCTCCGATGGTGAAGGCAGAGATTATTTCTGCACTCGACAACAATTACAATGTGTTCAGTCACAGACTTTTAAAGTCCCACATGTTTCCACGGAAAAGGGCCCGAAAAAGAGGGCGATTAAACGAAAACGCGAGGCAACCCAGATTTCAAGCGACTGGGCTGCCCTTTGCAAAGGGCTAAAGAGGGGGAGAGCGGCTGACAATGGGTAATGGCCTGATGTACGAGGCCTCGGCGGGGAGCTTTAAATGTCTTATCTAAATTCATACACAACGACGGCGCTTCTCCCCAACCATGTCACGTTCATCATTCTCGTCGCTCCGCCTGCCAGATAATGGATAAAAGGAAAATCAATAGCCAAAGTGAGAAAATCTTCCCGAATGAAGCGACGGGCGCTGATGAATGCACTCCATCCTCACGCATGCTGGGTGGACTCTGGGGAGGACGGCCACGAGCCTCATTCAGGGCCCGATCTCTTTGCTCGTTGCATATGTTGTCTCTTTTGTTCACAAAGCAGGGGTGCAGAACGTTCCACGTTGGAAAAAGAACGATCTGAATGTGTGTGAAAAGCAGGAGTTGCAGACAGGAAATGATGACATAGAAGTTCAGTTAAGCCCAAATGTTAAATAACTACAGGTTTGTTGTGTGGGAGCTAGATAAAATACACAAAGACAAGGGGACTATCAATATCAAATATATATTTGAAATGAGCATGAATTCAAAAATCCTTTAAAAATAGGTATTTCATACATATTCAATAATATAAGTGTAAGTTCATGAACTGAATTGTATATATTCAATATTAAATCAGACACTGATGGCACAGCGCTGTGTTTTTTCAACCCATAATGCTTTGCACAGAAACTCCACAGGGGGGGTCCATCACTGAAAAAAGGTTGAGAACGACCTCTAATTATGCTTTAGTTATGCATATTCCCATATTTCTGAAAATGCACGGCATCTTTTCTTCAGCCTTATTCACACGGGATTAGCATTACTTGAGGAACTTTGGTAATTTGTAATAATTGTGGAGGTCGTCTGTGATCTTAATCCCTCAGAAATCTGCCATGATTGGAATTTATGAAGGAAAAAATATCTGGCAGATTTCCGACGATATTTAGCCAAAAACCGAGGTCTGTGATGTATACATTAGACATTAGACCAACAACAACAACAATCATTGTTTATTAAGTGAGAATGCACATTTCGGGGCCCGGGGCTCGTTGGATAACGCTCAAATGTAACGGCGAGTCTTTGGCCCTCACCTCCCAGTAATCTTCCTCCAGGTAATAAAGACAAATTACCTCAAAAAGGGGGATAAACCTTCCTGTTAGCAGCCAGCCTGTTAAACCTACTGGCGTACTGGGTGCCGGCCAGTCGCCACCATCTCTGATTCTGGAAAGTTAACTTCCGTGCTTTAATTTCTCCGAGCCACTGGTCATTATCCGGCCCACAAGCACGAGGCGGAAGATTTGGTTGGACGACGGCAAACCGCCAAGTGGACGGCTTCCCATTGGACTCCCGGCAGGCTGCTGGTGAAATGTCACACTGGCATCCCTCCCACCAGTAGCGGCTTCTAGCTGGCCGAGACACCAGAAGGTATAAAGTTACAGTTTTACAGCAGCAAAGTTATCATTTGCTCAAATACACTTAATAAAAAGCGGATTTCCAAGAAGAAGGAAAATACTGTTGTTGTTTCAAATGGAGCCCACCTAGACGATTACACCAATAACTCATCAATAGAATAAAATAAAGCATTTAAGGTCATTTTTGCACCAAAAAAAAAGGGGGAAATTACAGTTTTTAATCCCGACATGCCCATTGCTGCGCCTTTGGGGTTTGAAGGGTTGTTCGAAGCAGCCGACAAGCACATTGCTGTATAATAGCAACATTTAAATGAGGGGAAAAAAGATGAATCGTGTGTTCTTTTGAGTCTGAATCATCTGGCTTATAAATTGAAGAAGAGACAAAAGGCCTGTAAAGAAAACCGGACAAAAAAAAAGACATGTTACCGTCAACAATTATACTTCAGTTTAATTACACTGTGAAACAGTTTTAGTTTAATAAATTCATAACATTCTTGTGGGGAAACACATTTTTTTACGCGGCAACAAGCCGCTCATTGTGGGCGGGACGAATCCCGGTCACGGGCGTCATGTCGGATCAAAGACACGGTTATTTATGATGCGTTCTGCAGCGGTGTGTGTTCGAGGCCTGAACCGTTACAGTCGGCTGGTAAAGATGGGCGACTGTGAGTCAGTGGTTAGCAGATCTGTCTTTCAATCAGATGATCGGTGGTTCAATCCCCGGTGTTTGGGTCATGGGACACAGAAACCACAATAAACCACAACAATCAGAAGATAGTTCTAATCTTTTGGTCCAACGGGACATTTGTATGGACTATTTTGGAATAACGGTCCATCGGAAGAATGATAGGGGCGACTGTGGCTCAGTGGTTAGCAGGTCTGTCTTTCAATCAGAGGATCGGTGGTTCGATCCCCGGCTCTGATAGTCCATATCGATGTGTCCTTGAGCAAGACTGTATATCATGTAAGTCGCTTTGGATAAAAGCCTCAGCTAAATGAAATGTAATGTAACGGCGGCATGCGACCACTTCGGGGCGATTGCCACACAGCTGGTGCGTGGCAACCTGTATATGTCCTCCCCCTCCCTCCCTCGGGTGACAGTAATGGACAGGTCGGGTACGGGCGATGGGCGAGGTCAACAGACGTGACCTTTCGTTCTACATGCATCTGCACTTTGCCGCGTCTCTGCACTGCAGCCGACGCAAACTCGTCGGTGGGCCTCGGGGAACGGTTGTATGTGTCCGGCACACCCTTTAATGTACACGGCGGACACGGAAACAGCAAAACATGGCGATTTACCGCCTGACCTGGTCACGCAACAAACACGGCACATTGGATGTGACGTGTTTGATGCACGGCCAGCGCACAGATCCAGGCCTGCACAGACGATTGCAGAATGTGTGCTCATGATCGTACATATCAAACACTCGGCTTGTGATATACTTCTTTTTTTTTTTAGCATCATGTAATTGTAGCCAGCTGGATGCAACACAAGCGAGATGGTTGTCTGCGGGCTTTATGGGTACCTGGAGGATTAAGATTTGAATCCTGGCCGACACCTAAACGTCTTTCTTGAGACTTTTTTCTTTCTGATTCTGCACAACGTAAACTCACAACGCTCCAGTGGTTTCTCTTCAAAACTTTCCCGCCGCGATTGTTCTTTGTTTGTTAAGCGTCCGCTGTGAGTCTG
>CM042223.1:5328497-5638497 GCA_023566465.1 Cottus gobio | reverse complement strand
ACACACACTAACACAAGCCGCACAGCCACACAATCAAACACACACACACACACACACACACACACACACACACACACACACACACACACACACACACACACAATCAAACACAGCCACACAATCAAACACAGCCACACAGTCAAATACAGCCACACAATCAAACACACACACACAATCAAACACACGCACACAATCAAACACAGCCACACAATCAAACACAGCCACACAATCAAACACAGCCACACAGTCAAATACAGCCACACAATCAAACACACACACACAATCAAACACACGCACACAATCAAACACAGCCACACAATCAAACACAGCCACACAATCAAACACAGCCACACAGTCAAATACAGCCACATAATCAAACACACACACACACACACACACACACACACACACACACACACACACACACACACACACACAATCAAATACAGCCACACAATCAAACACACACACACACACACAATCAAACACAGCCACACAATCAAACACACACCTACACACACACACACACACACACACACACACACACACACACACACACACCTCATCAGACATTCCTCACACACACGTTCCTCACTATCTGGTCCTTCACCGTACACGCAGCTAATTGGGGCCTGATGAGGAAGTCCACTTCATCCGGAGCAACAATGGCGCAGGCGGCCGAGGACATCGCCGGCCGGCACACAGACGGGCAGACGGGCAGACGGGCAGACGGGCAGACGGGCAGACGGGCAGACGGGCAGACGGGCAGACGGGCAGACGGGCAGACGGGCAGAACGGCCGTGCAGATGAAATCTCCGCAGGAGCCGTCTCTTCCGTGCCTTTTCTTCATGTGCTGGCACGGATGGAAACGAAGCCGCCTAATTAAGGGTCGTTTCCCGCGGGGAGCGAGCCGGACTCGGCTGTATTACTGGCCCGGTCCGACATGCAGCCGGCCTGCTGTTTCCCATTTCTTTCGGCGCCTCAGGCCCGAGAGCTCGTCCTACTTCAGTCCACAAGGTGCTCTCAGTCGGGCGGGCACTCGGCCTCTTGCATGACATTGGGAGCATGTTCGAATTGAGCCGCCTGTGCTTTGGGAATTGATTGAATCAAGGTGAAATTGATTGCATTAGCACTGCAGTGGCTCATTATCAGGAGCCGAGCCTCGACGAGTCTCAGATCCTCGGACCGCAAATGTCAAACTCATTGACGACTCAGTTGTCGGCGGCTCGGCCGCAGAATCAGTTCAAATGAACTAATTAAATATTACTGAGGAAAAAAAAAAAAAAGCTCCGTTATCTCCGGGTGCGTAGCCTCCGCGGCTCCATCAGTGACATCCCAGCAGCCCTGAATTCATCCCCCCCGTCCTCCCCTCACTCGCCATTCTTCCAAACACAAAGCTAATATGCGGCGGGCCCGACAGTCAGCGCCGCGCGAGGAGCCATTTACATAAGCTTGTGTACACGGCCATTGTGATGATAATAGGCGTGTGATCTCCTGTGTCAGCGAATGGGGAAAAAACATCTCATCCATTCAGATAGATATGTCAGCCAACAGCATTAGCCTCCCCTATAATTGGCCACAGAGGTCACCCTGGCAAAGCGGAGAGAGAGGCGACATTTAATGTGGCACGAGAATTTGTCGCGCCTCCGCCCGCCACAATCGGGTGCCCGGCTCTCGGTTGTGGCAGGCATCGGGCACCCGGGCTCGGTGGCCGGGCGCAGCTGCCCGTCCCGGGGTCCTGTTTTCTGTGTACGCTTTCTTTTAATGGTTTCCATTAATATCACTCCCGTCCGCCGTCCCCGTGGAGACACACAGCCTCCGCCTCCTTCTCTAAATACGTTATTTGTGCACTCTGTGGCAAAAGGCCGTGACAGTCGCTTCAGGAGATTACAAACTAACATTGAGACCCGACCTTGCAGGGATGACACCGCCGTTAATCTCGGCGTTCGGGCTTTATAATGCTTTTTTTTCCTTCTTCTTCTTCTTCTTCTGTTTAGAAACGCGTGAGACCGAATCCTCCTCACACACGGTTCCTGTCTCTGAAAGAGACAACAGGCCGACAGCAGGAGAACAGACAAAGAGTTGTTGGTGACAGATTGAACTGAGACTCAAATCAAAGAAAGACGGCAAGTACAGAATGTACCAGAGTTCATGTGATACTGGCGTACTCAAAAGGTCACTGTGCCTCCCACTGCGATGTTCCCTTTCTGCAGATCTACCAGTAAGAGTAAAGCTTAAGAACCCAGTTCCCCACGACACGACGTTCCCATTCAGATAAACGCTCAGTAACGCATCAAGGGGAACAGTTTCTGCCGTTTTGAAGAGTTTGAATTAGATAAAGTTGTTGAATTTAAACTAAACTAAAAAGCTAACAAACTTAGTCAGGTTCAAGTCAGGTTACGTTGAGTAAAAGACATCATGGTTTGGCTAAAAATGACTTTTGTTCAATGTGAAACTGAACAAAAATAGTTTTACCGCCCAGGATATGCAATATGATATGATATATATATATATATATATATATATATATATATATATATATATATATATATATATATATATAACAAACAGTAACAATGGATTACTACAGTATCATATCCTGTGAATCCCTCTTTTGTAGGTGGACAACTTTAATGCAACGCGGAAATGGCGGACTCCGCCCCCAATAAAAAATACAAATAAATAAATAACATACAAAGAGATAATGTTATGAATAAATTAATCATAAACAGAGATTATGAAATACTTTAGGTATATAACTTTAAATGTTTGTTATTTTTTACTATGTTATGAAATAGCTAACTAACTTACATTTAGCTGATGCTAGCGACTTACATGCTATACAGTAGACCGTAGACACAGCAACAATGAGCAATCAGGGTTAAGTGTCTTGCTCAAGGACACATCGACGTGGACTAGCGGAGCCGGGGTTTGAACCACCGATCCTCTGATTGAAAGACAGACCTGCTTACCACTGAGCCACAGTCGCCCCCGTACATGTACCGGCCTCTAACTGCACCAAGATGCTCCCTGTTAATGGAGCCTTACCATCACGGTTTGCCGTCTCAATCCTGGATGAGCGTTTGTGATTCATTCCGATTGATCTCTCCTCTCTGAATTATGGTTTTGGATCCTGTCCAGCACTTCCTGCTGAGGTTGGGGATATGAGTGCGTCTGTTATGCTCAGTCTTTCTCCTCCATTCCTCCACCAGGCACAGTATCTTACACCCGACTGGCTGGAATTTGACCAAACTTTGGGGGGTTTAGCATTTCCCAAAATGACAACGCTTGACCAACTGCAGGCGCTGCAATTACAGGTCACAACAAAGTGACTTGTTTACTGCCGACGGCTTCAGACAGCGGGTGTAAAAATTGCAGGGACAAATGTCCTGGTCGGCTGTTGCCTTGTCACTTTCTGTCATTCTTTTTCCAAAGTCATCCCACGGTGAAATGCACCCGAGTGTCATCACCGGCTCTCAGCACACAGCGGGGCCAGAAGCCTGTGTGCTGATGCACCGACACCTGGTCCATCTGAACAGGGGCAGAAGCAATGGAGTCAGTCAATGAAAGGACATCAAGTTCATGGGAATTATGAATTCATGTTGCAGCGACTTCAATATTAGTGCTCAAAAGTTGTGATAATTATTATTTAAAAAAATAATAAGTTACACGTTTTAAATACAGAGTTTACAAAGTGCTTTGAAAGCAAGGCAATACTAGAAAAAAGTATATTTTATTGATCCTCTTGGGGAAATTATTCTCTGCATTTAACCCTTTAGTGATTAAGGAGCAGTGTGCTGCTGTGAAGCACCTGGGGTGCTGACAATGAAATAAAAAATAAAAATAAATAACATACAAAGAGATGATTTTATGAATCATAAAAAGAGATTACTGTTCAGGGTGTAGCTCCAGGACACTCTGACATGCAACCTATGGAGGGACTGGGGATCAAACCACCTACCTTGTGGTTATAGAACAACCGCTCCCCCCATGAGCCACAGCTGGCCCCCAACTGAAAACAGAAAGCTCAACAAAGCAAGACAAACAAAGGTAAGAGTTAAACTCTGATAAGTTCAATAGAGGAAACAATAAAACCAATCATAAGAAGTAGTAAATAAAAATATTTTTTTCCCAAATCAACAATAAAAAAGCAGGAAAGTGACGACATCACATAAAAGCCAGTCTGTAGAAACGGATTTTAAGAAGTGATTTAAAAGAAATGACTGACTCTACGAGCCTTTTCTCCTCAGGCACGTCGGTCCAAAGCCGAGGGGTCCTGAAGGCAAAAGCACGGTCACCTTCAGTAGTTTTCAGGAACCCACCTGAGGTTGTGAGACTGGGAGCTGCTTCAGAGGTCAACATTTCCTCTGTTTACTGTGGGAGACCGGAGGGAGGTCACAGAGGTCAAGTCTTGAAAAGACAAATGCATGAATGACTATGTCCAGGTCACGGGGAGAGAGAACTGGTTTATTTTTGGAGGTGGTTTTAATTTGAAGGAAACAGGACTGGACAACTTTTGTGATTTGTGGTTTGAAGCTTAACTCTGATTAAAATACAGAATAGTTTTCTGGCAGTGGACTTAGTTAACAGACCGACTGAGCGAGGACATAATATGATTTCTGATTCTGAGTTTATTGAGTTTAAGAAAATGTTGTGCAACAGTTTCTATCATTAGGTCTAAAACAGCCGCTAGGCTTCTTGGGTCACGGGGTCTCATGGGAAGGTGCATCAGTGTGTCGTCTGCGTAACAATGAGCAGAGACGTTGTGACTTTGGAGGATTTGACCTTTGGGAGCTTTCCATCGTTCCATCCCATTATCCAAACCGCTCGTCCTGTTTAGGGTCACGGGGGCCACCAAATCGGGTGAAGGCAGGGTGGGAAAATAAAATTGGACACACAATTGAACCCTGCGGTACACCACAGGTAATGTGAGAGGAAGAGGATGAGTAATTACCGAGTGGGCTCTGTTTGAGGAAGAGTTTGTGTTCAGCTGTAGAAACACACACAAACTAAACAATAAAAGCTCTGAGGTTAACTTGTAGGACTCGTAACGGTCCTGCAGCCACGACCCGGACGAAACACACAACCTGGACGAAACAAAAAATCCCATTTCTGCCACTTTGCATTTAATCCAATAGAAGAAGAAAAAAACTATGAAAACAAACACAAACGCTGGACCTTCAAGCCCTCGAAATGATTCGCTCTCGACACCGGGTCTCGGTGGTCATACCAACAGGTCTTTTATTCTTTGCAAAGAAGGAGCAGAGACCGAGACAACGTGTTACTTAACTAATTTAAACTCTTTAAACTCTCTTTAAACTTGCCTTCACCTGCTAACCCCTGCACCCTGCCCTCCACTACAGGACTCGTTCCTCACGGCTTCCCCGGTTTTCTTTTGTGCCGGGGATGTTGTTAGTTTTGTTTGTTCCATTGTCTTTCTGTGTTTTGTTTTGATCCATTTGTCAATTTATGTGAAGCGACTTTGAGTACTTAAAAAAGCGCTATACAAAACAAAATTATTATTATTATTATAATTGCATTTCCACGTCTGCTCAACGAACAAAACGGAGAGTCCTCTTTATAAACATAAAACTCAGTCACAGGAGCCCTCATGACGTCTTTGAAACCTTCCTCCCGCCATCTGATAAACAATGATGTGCTTTGTCTTCAGTCAGGAACATACAGATATCAGAGATATCCCAACTGGCTTGCTTTATATAAGGGACAAGTCATAATTAGGTGAAAGTTCATACACAAGTCATAATCAATGAGGGAAAGTTCACCTAGAAGTCACAGGCCATATAATATATATATATATGTGTAGAGGAAATACATTTTTCCCAACACATGACGTCCACACTGTAATCTTCACTGTTGATGGCTTCCGTGCATTTCTTTAATGTTTAAACGTTTAAATTGAACTTCTGTCCATATCTTACATGTTTCCCCTTTAAGTCCCTATAAGATGAAATATAACCGGTGACCATCCGATCTGAGTTGGCATCCCGACGAACATTTCATTCACTCAGTGGGAGCTATAACAAACTGTGCCAGGGAAAGAAAAGAAAAAACTAATCTTATGATGTGATGTGATGTGATGTGGAAAGGCAGGAGCCACGGGGTGCCATGGGCATTATATCGAAGAGAAAAAAAAGAAAAAAAGATAAGGGATAGTAGTTGTAGAATCATAAAAAAGAGAAAATAATTACTTACTTTCGAGTCCATTCCAAGTGGAGTTCATATGCATTCATAAAAATCCAAAGGCACCTCTGGGCCTTTGTGTTGTTTCATGCTCTTTATGTAGCAATCAAATTGCCTCTGAGTAATTCCTCCCAGAATGAGCACGAGGAGCACAAGGGACTGAGATTGGCCTCCTCCTGCATTAATGGTACACCTCCTCTCTGGGCATGCCCGGTGGCTACGACATGTTCTCCGGCACAAGATGATGAAAAGGGAAATCTGATTCTTATGAAGATGAGAGGGGAGCTCCGCACACAGACCCTTCCCTCACCCGGCTTATTGTTGTTATCATTTCTGCCCGAGGCACTTTTATTTATGTTTAATAGAGTCTTACATCAAGTTCTGCCTCTCCTCAACCATTATATGCATACCACCCATCCATGACCATATTAATAATTGATTGTTTGTTCACGTGGCCTCGTGGTCTGCGGGTTCACGTCGGTCCTCCAGGGCCAAGACACCCATCAACAACCTATGCTTCTTTAGATCTTAATAATAATTAAATAACTTTATTTATATAGCACCTTTACAAAGTGCTCAACACAGAAGCAAAAGCATAGTCATGCATAACGTCGATAACAATAACAAAATAGGACCATAAAGGCAATGGAAAAAAAAACCAAGCAAATGGAATGGAAAACAAACAAATAAATCAAATTAACAAACAAACAAAATCAGGGGAACAAAAGAACTGCTTCATCACTTAAAAGTCTATAAAAATGGGTTTTAAGAAGTGATTAAAAAGACGTTTAATGCCACAATGTACGTCAGAAACAAACTCTATTTGCGTGAAATAGGCAATCAGAGACTGAAATGTAACCCAGCGGTGGGCCGAGTGTGATTACAAATGATGATTTCTTCATCGTCAGGATGTTGTAATTGAACCAGCGTTTCTCAAATGAACTCCTCGAACCTGTTTTAAAGGGCCGGCGCTCCGAGAGTCTGTCCTCCCAAGTTCATCATCATTATATTACATATTACATTTAGCTGAAGCTTTTATCCAAAGTTATACAGTAGACACAGCAACGGTGAGCAATGAGGGTTAAGTGTCTTGCTCAAGGACACATCGACATGGACTAGCGGCGCCGGGGATCGAACCACCGATCCTCTGATTGAAAGACGGATCTGCTAACCACTGAATCACAGTCGCCCCTAACATTTTTCCGATGGACCATTATTCCCAAATAGTCCATACAAATGTCCTGTTAGACCAGAAGGACCCAAACTTTATATATATATATATATATTTATACAGATATATGTATAAATATATAAATATATATATGTACCTCCAGCGCTCACTTTTAAATATATATATGTATATCTGTACCTCCAGCGTCACTTTAAATATATATATATATATATATATATATATATATATATATATATATATATATATATATATGTACCTCCAGTGTCCACTTTTGGACGTGTCAGGGGCAATGTGTTGGTTGCCTCTGTTAGTTGCCACAGGAAGTTTAGGCTGAGGCAACAAAACCACCTTTAGTTTTAGGAGAAGAGCGTGGTATTATGTCACTGGTGTGAGTCATGTGACTAACACCACCAATGAAAAACACCTGCGAAAAGCCTAAAAAGCATTATCATGACTATACACCCTCTCTATACATTCCCATGAGCTCAGGTTGCTTCTGAAACCAATCTGAACGCCCAACACTCACTAAATCTGCACAGCGGCTGCAAAGGAGATCACTGTCAATTTCTATATTAGTCACTTGGTATAAAAAGCAGTTTCCTGCCTCTTAGTGGTGAATTCGTGTTGCATCGCCAAGCGAGGGCCTCCCTGCCTTTCGCTGAGTGAAAGAGAAACTCCCACACACTCTGTTTCCCTCGCAGTGCAAATATTTGAGAGAAAGGAAGGACCGCGTTTTTTAACCTTGAAAGGTTTGTCAGTGGACGCCGTGTTATGTGGACATCTTTACAGCTTCGGCGAATCAGAGCAGCTTTTCTTTATGGTCAAACGCTGCTTTCCATCTGGCGTGACACAAATCGCAGCGACAACGAGACAGAGGACTGAATCCTCTCCGGCATAAAGGGAAGTGATGGGAATACAGCATGTGACTGGTGGATATTCTGTTGACTGTCAATTCAATTAAATGTATTTTGTATAGCCCCCCCCCCCCCCCCCCCAAAAAAAATCAGCCTCAGAGGGCTTAACAATCTGTACACATACGACATCCTCAGATCGGGTACGGGAATAACTCACACCCGCAAATAAAAAAAAAAAAGCCTTTGATGGGGAGAAAAGGAATACACCCCAGGGAGAGCAACAGGAGGGATCCCTCTCCCAGGATGAACAGAAGTGCAATAGAGGTCATGTGTACAGAAGGAAATGTCCATATCTCTTACAAGGAACAAGGGACCGGACAGTCTCTGCTTGGGTCCATTCGGAATTTCCATTTAAACAGCATCATTAAAAACGATAGAGAGAGAGAGAGAGAGAGAGAGAGAGAGAGGTAGGGCACATTGAGAACAACTGACATACACTTTCTTTAATGCTGTTCTCCGAGTCCTTCCCTCTAGTGCAGAGCGTATGCATGATTGAAATACAGACCGAAATGCTACTTGATTATTGAATTGGATATTCTAGTAGCCGAGTCTCCTCCATGAGGATCCCCCCCCCGCCTGTCCATACAAAGCATGCGGCGCCTTCTTTTGATGACACAAACCCGTCCGGAGGCTAATGCGCTGCGCTAAGTGAGCGAACCTCTCCGAAGACGCAGCGACACACACTCGACCGTGTGAGTGCACGTGTACGCACACATAATGCTCGTTTTTTTTTTATTAGGTGATATCCACGTCGTGAATAATGGCTGCCCACTGATGGCACGGAGCAGGACTTGCGGTGGCTTTAGAGGCGCATAAGCGAACCGACGTGCACACAGACGAACAGAAGGGTGGCAGTAATGTAACGTGCACTGTGCACGGCGCTCGGAGCTCTGCCTGCCTGCCTGCAGCATGCAGCATGGGATTACTTGCTTGAGCAGTTGACAGCGGGAAAACACTGCAAATTAACCCGTTTCTTTTTTTTTTTTTTTCAATTTGCTTTCCATTAGCACATATAGATTGCCTGTATGCATATTTTTTTTATTGGAAATGTGTCAGCAGGAAACAGCTTGGATCCACATGGATCTCCTGTTGGATGCCGATATTAGAAATTAATGCAACTTGGACTCGTCGGAAATGTCTGAAAGAGTGTTTATGCGAATTTCTACAATAAAAAAATCCCGCGGCACACCAACACCCAAAAAGGTCACATTGTAGCATAATACAGCATATATGGTAGGTAATTATTACATTACATTACATTACATTTAGCTGACGCTTTTATCCAAAGCGACTTACATGATATACAGTGTACAGTAGACCGTAGACACAGCAACGGTGAGCAATGAGGGTTAAGTGTCTTGCTCAAGGACACAACGACACGGACTGCCGGAGCCGGGGATCGAACCACCGACCTTCTGATTGAAAGACCGACTTGCTAACCACTGAGCCACAGTCGCCCCTTATAATATAGCGCTACCTACTGGCATGGAAGAGTGTTTAATTACTAAGCCAGCCGCTTTATTGCAGGCTCAGATGCTCAAAAATGGATAATTATTTTTTTGGGACCGATTAAGTGAAATTGGACATTTTCCCATGGCACACCTGACGATCTCTCACGGCACACTGGTTGAAAATCACTGGTGTAGAGTGTAGAGGAATTATACATCAAGGTTGGAAAAAAAAAAAGCGTTTCTTTTAGCCACAAAATGATCGTGACCGCTGATCCTGGAGCTGTCCGGGGTGCTTTCTGTCGTCTGCTGGGCCCCTTTCAGCTGCGACTAAGGCCTGTGGTTTGTCATTTACCACCCCTGTTTACCTCTGTAGATGTTGTGCATGTACCAATTTGCAGAGCCTCAATTAAAAAATGTTTTCCCTGCGTAGTTATTACGACAAAAACGGACTCAATTTACATTCAGTTGTCGCACACTTGCAGTCGGCGTGTTTGAACAAAAATCTCTTTGATTGAAGTGAATCAACACTCAAACACAGCAAATAGTAGAGAACTCAATTAGCGCTGCTGTTCTGCAACAACAGATTTATTTCGGGTCCTTTTTGGAAGCCACAAAAAGGGGCCGGCAAACAAAGAGGGAACTCATCAAACCTCCAAACTTTGCACCTGTGTGCGCGGCCGCCCACGACCCCCCGATGTTTTTCCATCACGGATGCATTGTTGCCTTCAAAAAGCGTCTGCAGTGAAAGAGCTCTGTTTGAAACTGTACAGCAGAGGTCACGCGGTCAGGAACCTCCTGATAGCCCGCCGCATCTTTTTTTTGGTCTTCCGACATTTTGTCCGCTGATCCGTTCGGGCCGGCACCTGCTGAGAGGACCGACCTTCGGCCTCACCTCCGGGCCGACGCTGTTAAAGCAAACTGTCGAGCGTGGTGAATGTCACCCGCAACCCTCTGAGGATAAACGCTCACAGACAGATGGATGGATGCATGCTAATGTACGGTTTTACTATAGCATTTAAAACGTTGTGTGTATTGGTGGGACATTAGCGCCACGCTCAAAGGTTTTTTTCAAAAGAGCTAAATATGGAAAAGAAGTTGTGCGACTCAGTTACCCAAAAACTTGGAAACCGCCATTTTTTTTCTTCTTGTTTTACCTATTTTTGTATTTGCAACAATTGTTTATTGAGTCAAAATGTGGAGTCCTTGCTCTCAGTACATTTATGTTTGCAGTACCGTGATGCTTGAGTTATTGTGTTAATTTGAGCCAGGTATTTGCTTCACACATATATTTATTATTATATTACATTTATCTGACGCTTTTATCCAAAGTGACTTACATGATATACAGTAGACCGTAGACACAGCAACGGTGAGCAATCAGGGTTAAGTGTCTTGCTCAGGGACACATCAACATGGACTAGCGGAGGCGGGGATCGAACCACCGATCCTCTGATTGAAAGACAGACCTGCTAACCACTGACCCACAGTCACCATTATATGGTCATAATACATGGCCCGTATTGTCTGTTTTTTTTTTATTATACAATTTTTATCACAAGGCCTGGAGGAGATTTGCTCCCGCTCCACTCTTCCGTCTAGAGATCTTCAACGTACGAGTACCTTCGACTGCTTTCGAATTATTTAATTGCGTGATGCGTTGAGGCCACAGCGGCTTTCCGTTCAAAGGCCTCAAAATATATATATATTTTTTAAATGTATTTATCCTTGAGATTAAAGTATAAAGAGGTACAGAAGCCTCTCAAGGCCAAAAAGGAAAATATCTTCCAAATTGGATTATTATGAATGAAATTAGTTTTTAATGCGTGCTTCACTTTGACCTTGTAAGAATGCTGTGCCTCTTTCTTTTGTATCAGAAAGTACAGTATGATCCATTCGAAGACCACGTTGTACAACAGAAATACTAGTACTGAGTATTAGAAACAGACGTTGTCGATTCGAAGGCCACGTTGTCTAAATCCGTCGTATTAAAGGACCTCACATAGGGTACATGGCCTCATTTCTGCAACAGGACATAGAAAAATGAGAAAATCTCCTTTGCAAAGTCCTCCTTGCTTCTGATACCCTGCAGCCAGCCACGGTTGACTCTGTGGAGTCCAGTCGGGGTTGGAGGCGCTCCATATCTGAACGTATCGACCTCCCCGGGAGGACGGCGCCTCTCATCCCGGCCGCATGTCACTCCAAGTCAATTAAAACTGGACTGGAAGGCCGGTCCAAAGAGACCGGAAACGGGAGTGACAGCTGGAGGAGGAGAGGGATGAGGGGAGGAGAGGTTTGCAAGGGATGAGAAAGAGAGATAGAGAGAGAGAGAGAGAGAGAGAGAGAGAGGAGGAGGGAAGCAGCCAGAGAGGCCCATGTGAACGGAGACAGCGGGAGTGAATTCATGGAGATTCTGGAGACTCTGTTCGTAGTTTGAACACACACTGATGTCTCAGTCTGCGCCATCAGAGAGGCCTTTCTCTGCTGGGGTGAAAACCCAGACAGCTGCTCGGGGGGGAGGAGGAGGGGGGGAGTCGACAGGATGGAGGGAGAGGATGAGGGGAGAGGATCTGAGATGGACACTGGAGGCGGAGCTGGCACCCATCCTTTCCAGGCCTTCCTCTCTTTGCCCCGATCTCTCGCCTCTCTCCCTTTAAAGCCCTCCCTCCCTCCCTACCTCCCTCCCCCCTCCACCGCTCCCCCCCCCCCATGCGCCTCAGTAATAAGCGATGCCCTGATCCAAAACACAGCACTTTGTGTTTGTGGGACTCAGCCGGACGGATAACTGTGGGAAGGAGGGAAGACGTTCCCGGAGTCGCCAAATCCCTCCGCTGAGCGGCCTCACCAGCTGTCGCTTCTTTCTCCCTGTATGCACACACACGACTCAAAATGTGACGGTTATTGATATTATATTCTGGCACTACTTAGCACTCGTCTGCAACCCAATTCTTTCTGCAGATGACTTGTTCAGGGGTTTAGTATTTGAATTTGTTAAACTTTGTCTCTGGTGTGTTAACTGTGTTGTACCACTTTATAATTAAACACACTTCATAAAAGCTTTTGCAAGTAACGGCTGTATTATGGGTTAATATGTTATTTATGAATGCTTTATAGATCAGCAACGAGCCATTGATAAGGACAACACTGGGGCTGTATAATTAGATAGTGATGTCTGCAGTCAAGTGTTCATTAATAGGTATTAAAATGCTATTCACACAATAATCACTTATGTTTTAAGGTGAATAGAGTAAATATTTAAACTAATAGATAACGCCTCCAGTTGAATACTCACATTCAATTCCTTTTTGTGTTACAAGTTCTCTGAAATTGTATTGTTGTATTATGTTTAAATATGCAAATTAAGCATTATTGGATGCTAAACTTTGGGGAATTTCTGAGAAATCTAGACGCAAAAACTGAAAGTGAAGAATACACACTTTAATGTGTGTTTTGGATGTTATCTACTTGGAAGCAAAAGAGCTCAAATTATGTTTATCTGGGGTGTCACGCCTTAAGCCTCAGTAATAAACTACAAATATTAACCTTGAGTGTGAGGAATTGGAAAGTAAATAAACTTTTAGTAGGGTTATGGATTTCTAACTTTATAAGCGATCAGGTCGGTCGTTATCTGTGGGAATTAGTTCATAATATGGAGAAATTCCACTATTTATAGATCAATAATACAATTCACTTTAATGAAGTGAGTAAGTCACTAAAGGTAAACACATCTGTCCTTAACCATCTGGTCTTATTAGTTATGAGGTGTTAATAAAGGATTTTAATTTGTATTAAGCCATTGATAAGGACAACTTACCTATATTGACTTCATTATGAGGTCACGAGTTTCTCACTTTTAAGTTTGTAGTTTTAATTGTTTACTATATTAATAATAGGTTCTTCCTATTTGACAAATCAAGATTAGCTGGAGCCTTTTCCATATCCTGCCATAGCAAACACGACTAATGCCTCATAATGAATAATAATTAAATGATGTAATATAAAGCCAAGCTGTGTTTAAAAAGTGGCACCCTGCACGTAAACACGTCTCCCTCCGTCTGCATGTACGAACCACCCGGCGACACGTGGAAAACATGGCCTGATGTCGAGCTTTAAAAAGAACATTGTTGCGCTCCCAAGGTTTCTCGCCACCTACTGTGCCGAAAATGTCAAGTTAGGAGCAACCTGAGAGTGATGCATGAGTCCTGGGCGGTGGCGGAGGCAGCGTTTCGGTGTCAATTTTGATAAAATGCAGATCTCCTCCAGGCCTGACCTTGTTGTCACTGTGCTGGGCAATAATGGATGCCCCGGTGTAGTGACTGAACCTCGCTGGCCGTTGTTTGTGTGTGTGTTGTGCGACACAAAAATACAAATAAGTAGTATATAGGAGCGTGTTTTCAGCTGTGAAGGATTGTGGGAGTGTGTGTATCCCCCCAAAAGACAGGCAAATACCCAGAAGGCAGTGTGCTGTCTCTGAGTAGTGTGTGTGTGTGTGTGTGTGTGTGTGTGTGTGTGTGTGTGTGTGTGTGTGTGTGTGTGTGTGTGTGTGAAATGACAGAACAGCGGTCCCTCGGGGGAGACAGACACCAGTAGCCATCACGGCAGAGGCATCCTGGGGGATGGTCGGTCTCTCCCAGACGGTCCGCGCCAGCATCTCTCTCCCTGACAATCTGGCTGGAGACACACACACACACAGACACACACGCACACACACACACACACACACACACGCACACACACATCCATAAACCTGTCTCACGCTCTGCCACCTTCTCTCCGTCTGTCTCTCCTCACCCAGGCAAAATCTTGCAACAGTCTTTCCGCTTCACACTCACTCATTTCCAATTACCGGGCAGGTAGCTGCCGTTCCGAGACAATAGCTCACCAAACTTGATTACCTGTTCCCATGGAGCCGGTGGGACAACAGATGAAGTCTGAGGTATCGAACGTAGCGAGAGCGCCGGCTCACGTTGCTCGGAGACCGTCTCGTTTACCGAGACGGGCGCACACAAGTTTGAGCGGAGAACTTTTTCCGATATCACGCAATTTGAATCGTTAGCGGTTATTTGGTGAGCTTATCAGAGAAACAACATGTAAAGATCATCAAAGTTAGTGTGAGGGCCATTTAACTGCTTTTGAAAATGTCTCAAGTTATTCCCGAAGCTCATATATGAGTCCATAAGTAAACAGGAAGCGGAAAGATTGGCTGTTCCTGCGTTGTTTTATTCTGAATGCTCGTCATCGGAGCCACTGGGTCGGATTGGTTGGACCTCCAGTGGTCCAGTCCTCCAGTCTCCGCTAGCTTCTCCCCCCGGAGTCTTTGGGCTTCCTCGCCTCACAGGTTTCCTCTGATCATGGTTGTACCCGGACCCTGGTCCCTGGACCCTGGTCCTGCTGACACCTACTCTTCTCTACCCCCTCCTGTTTGAATTCATGTCCCATTAATGCACATTACTAACTTTGCTTCTCCCCCCGGAGTCTTTGGGCTTCCTCGCCTCACAGGTTTCCTCTGATCGTGGTTGTATCTGGACCCTGGCCCCTGGACCCTGGTCCCTGGACCCAGGTCCTGCTGACGCCCACTGCTCCGATCCTTATTATTATTATTAGTCACATTATTATTACTATAACCGATGCCAACAGTGCTTTTATTATTATTCTACTCTATCCACGGCTGCTGTTATTATTAGTACTCATAATTTTAACATATGCATTGAATGTGTTGTCTCTGTTATGTTGTTCATTCTCTACACATGTTCATCCTGGGAGAGAGATCCTCCTCTGGTCCTCTACTGGAGGTTTCTTCATTTTATTATTTCCCTCCTGTTCCGATGTGACGGAGGATGTTGTCTGTGTTTATATTATAAAGCCCTCTGAGAGTTGTGATTTTGGGTACACAATATTAATTGAATTCTATTGAATTGAACCCCAACACCATGCTACTTGAGGCTCAGGCCCATAATTCAGGGCCCGCTGGAGAGAAGGGAGGGATCGGAGAACCAGAACCAGGACTTTGAGGGGAAGACTGTCAGATCCTGCTCCAGTAAAACTCAAATAGCTTCTACTTGAACTTCAATTTGCTCTGATTCTGCTCAAACTACACGTCTGTACGCTAAGAAGGAAAGCGAACACACCGTCACCGAGGCAGGGATCGGTGCCGGTGTCATTTCATTGGTTGGGTGAATCTTTACCGGGGTTATTGCACAAAACAATCCATGGGCAGATCCAAACATCTGAGAGCAGATGTATCACAAGCACACAGAGGCAGTAAGGAGAAGGCCTGGAGCTGGAGCACTACATCCTGAGCCCAAGCATGGAGCTTCAATAACATTTCAAGAACACGCTCTTGAATAAAGACAGCTCCATATGGTTCGGGTCCTGGCTGCACGCACAGGCTAATTGAACCGCTCACACATCTGCCCGCTGATTGTGACCTTCTGAAAATGAGTTGAAATATCACGTGTGATTGCTTGTGTTTCCTGGAGGGAAAGCATCTTTATTTGGTTTTCCAGTCGATTGCCTTTGTTAACGTCTTTGAGCCGAACAAACTGTGTGTTTGCGGCCTTGATCCTGCAGCGCCAGGTGATCCCAGTTTGGGGAATCTAAAGGAAAAGGACTCAACAGGAAGTCTATAAGTTGCAAACATATTCATGTCAATATTAAATGTAACTTAGTGTCAGTAGTGGCTGAGGGAAAGTGTTTCTATAGCAACCTTCAGCGCTATGAGGAATTGCAAAACCCCTATGTGCCAATGCATACACATACACACACACACACACACCTCTCCCTACACACACACACACACACACATTTCAGACTCAGCAGGAAGACCAGACTGTATTGGATGACCTGGAGCACTCTTGTTCGTCTATCTTTGAAGCAAAGAAGCAGCTTTTAGCTGGAGACAGAAACAATAACAAGGTCTCTTTCTATAGGAAGATGCGGGGTACATCCAGAAAGATAGTCAGTGGGCGGAGATAGACAGAAGGTGTGTGTTCTCTCGCTCACGATTTAACAACAGTGTGATATGAGCCAACAGCTGAGATTAGGACAGAAGCAACAAAAAAATGAAAAAACACCATCTGCATCTGAGAAACACGTGTTTCCATTCTGCTGCCTGATATTAACCCTATAGTTATGACCAATAAACACAGATTGTAAATTAATATGATAAAAATGTGCATTCGTGGTCAGACTGATCCGGTTCATTAATATTGATGCCAGCGTTTCCACACAGGTTCTCAGGGAGCAGGAGCTCAAGGATATTCAGCTTGTTCCTTCCCTGAGAAGTCAATTGCACTTTGCATGCATGTCAAAGCACATATAAACAGGCACAAGCTAAAATATATGTTTTTTTAAATCCCCAAAACAAACAGCCTTATCTCTTAAATGTTGCACAAATCCCATAATTACAATGCTCATCACAGTGTCTCTGTGTTCCTCCCTGTTAATCATATGAATTATAATTGCTTCATTAATATGTTGAGGGGAGAAGGAGCCCATTCTCACCTGAGATGATGTCTGCCTCTATTTCAAGGCCAATTGACCTGAACCCCCCCCACACACACACACACACACACACACACTCCCACTTCCTGTTCCCTCTTATTGCACCTGCAGTTTGAGCTGAAAAGAGCAATAAAGCACCGCCTACTTTTTCTCTGAGAGAAATTCTTAATTAAAATTGACGCATAGCTATAAACAGAGCGTCTTAATATGCATTCATGTACAGACGGGTTCATGCATAAATATATTTTACATGAATATTGATGTTTATGTCATACACTGTATGCTATTATGTATGTACGGGCGCATAACGAATACATACAACATATTTATAAGGAAAATATATGCATTTATTTATATGTTTATTTGTATATAGATACATTTCTGTAGTGCAACACAATATATTGTATTTAAGTTGTTATTGAAGCATATTTATTCCTTGAGATGTTTAGTGTCTCATCAATATGGAAGACTTCCTTTGCCTCAAACACTGTTGAATTAGCTTTCCAACAATATATTCACACGTCTCGCTCTGCCCTCCGTCAGTCAAGAGTAAAAGCATTAACGCCATATTTGTTTTGTTTCTTTGTATGAGGGCCTGCTGAAGCAACCGTTTTCAAACCTCGGACAGATTCACAGGATACTAAACTGAACAGCGTGAGCTGAAGACGCATCAGTCTGCGTGAAGGGAACGAGAGGTAGAGGTGCATCACACGCTCCTGATTATCTTAACCCTAGAACACTAACGTCGGGTGATTAGTGTTCTTGAGTCCTTGTGTAGCTTCCTGCTTCTCACTGACGTTATTGAAAGTGGGCGTGTCTTTATTGAAAGTGGGCGTGTCTCTCTGCTCCGATCCCTGTTTTTTTCAACAGGGTCGTGTTCGGGTGATTTTCACCGGACGTTAGTGTTAGAGGGTAAAACATTTCGGATGTGTTTTTACATTGACATGTGACTTTTCCTTCACAGGACAAGGCTCACATGTCCCAGGAACATGTGGACCAAAGAACAACTTCATAGCTCCATTATTTATGTTTTTAATCGTGTTTTATTGACGATTTCCTCATTTTTCACCCGATTTTGAGCCTTTTTTCAGGGTCCCCCCATGATACCTGTTTTTCATTTAATGAGAAATTCTATAGGTTAAAATAATATAAGAGGACTTCAATAGGGTTAAGAAACATTTTCTAGATGAAGGAAATTAATGTGCATTAAAGGAGCACTATGGATCCCTTCCTCCTATGTATGAGGGATGGGATGTGTGTGTGTGTGTGTGTGTGTGTGTGTGTGTGTGGTGGTGTTTTGAGCATTCAAACACCTGCTGACAACCAGTCAGCCACACAGCTCTTAAACAATGTGGCACCTGAGTTCTTTCATCCCTGTCTCTCCATCATTGCTGCCTCCTTTCTTCCCCATAAAGACCCCTTCTCACTGGTCTTCGGGCGGCCTGCTGGAAACTGCACTTCTCTAAAGGACCCCTCAGTCTTTTGTCTCCTACTTTACTAAACTATTCCTTCTTCGCGCTACAAAGAAATGGATATCACTCTCGCTCATCTGAGTTTGGGGAGAATCTTCCGGCATTTGCTTTGATAGTTTCCGCCGCGGCCTTGCCTATGCCATGCAATGCAATGACGAGCCACCGTCGAGTGCCAGAAGGCACACAACCCGACAGCTCCTCTCACTAGCTTTGCACCTCAGCTTGTGTGAAGCAGCAGTGAGCCCAACGTGGGAGGTTAAAAGCAAGCGTTTTTGTAGCCGTTTGGCACCCAGAAGCAAACCATCTGCAAGCACCTATACATATTGACGCAAACTCATATATTGTGACGCAAAACTGTTAAATAACGGTTCATATGTATTAATAAATCAGCATAAACTATTATATCCTACTCCTTTTCACAAATATTTTACATCCCACACGGTTTTGACTGATAAAGTTTTAAATCCACCCAGTCACATGGACAGCATCATTTGTGTGTTTTAGAAGCTGTGTGTTACCCTGTAATTCGCATGGCATAATGGCTAACAATGTTTTTTTCTCAAAGAGTTTTTATGTTTTGAATGTGGTGATCCAACAAGCAGAATATAAATCATTGTGCTCTAACAAAAGGAGGAAATTAGCTTCTCATTCAGTCCAACTTTGGTGGTTACGTAAGCTTTCTTTTCAAGAGCGGTGAAAGGATACAGAAAAAACAACAACATACATACAGTACATGCAGTACAAAACAAAAAACATGTACTCTTACAAAGGCTAGTTAATTAGTTGGTGACCATATATGTTTATCGGAAGATACACAGAAAAGTATTTTTATAGTTTAAAAAAAAGGTTTTATAGATAGATTTATTTTTTAAATGACTTTGTGACTTAGAAATAACCAAGACTATTGAGTTTGAGAGCTTGACTGAACAAAAAACCATCAGGTTATTTACTTGCAGTGTGACAAGCGCACTGTAATAATCACACACACACAACACCGCGCTGCCTGGGACTAAAATCACAGAATTATGCCGGTGAAAATTACATTATTCGACATTGAGTAAAACTCATCTCGGAGGACAAGGCTTCAGACAAGAGGCAGCCACGACACTGTGGGGTGTGACGCTAATACAGCAGGAGTCAAACTCCAGGCGTTGCAGGTCACGGTGTTAGATATTAGGTTTTCACACGTGCACTTTTCAACAACTTCCTCCTTTAAGGCTTTATTGAAAGACCACAACGATGGCTTTGCATGTTATTGCCCATTTACCACAAATCATAAATAATTTATGATCTATTTTGCAAAACATGCTGTTGTGTTTTTTATGTATATATTTCAAGCCACCACTTAATAACTTGCGTTATTTTCCATATTATGCAATTCAACCTATTGACAGACCTCTAAAATGTGCTTGAGTTGGGCTATTGTGTGTGCATATTTCTTTTTTTAAAGTAAAGGACTGAACACACTGGGGGCATGACAAATTATACTTTGGTGTCTAGACCTGTCGTTTGTGTGTGCAGGCAGGCAACCTGCTTAATATAAGACAAAAATCAAACTCACCAAGCTCTGTGCCCACTATGTGTACTGTGTGTGTACTGGTAGTCCCGTTAGCGGTTAGCCAAACAGGGTACACAACTATAAAAGTGAGCCGGTACAGCGGTTTGTGGACCGGTAGTCCTGTTAGCGGTTAGCTAAACAGGGTACACGACAATATAAGTAAGCCGGTACAGCGGTTTGTGGACTGGTAGTCCTGTTAGCGGTTAGCTAAACAGGCTACATGACAATAAAAGTGAACCGGTACAGTGGTTTGTGGACTGGTAGTCCCATTAGCGGTTAGCGAAACAGGCTACATGACAATAAAAGTGAACCGGTACAGTGGTTTGTGGACTGGTAGTCCTGTTAGCGGTTAGCTAAACAGGGTACATGACAATAAAAGTAAGCCGGTACAGCGGTTTGTGGACTGGTAGTCCCGTTAGCGGTTAGCTAAACAGGGTACATGACAATAAAAGTAAGCCGGTACAGCGGTTTGTGGACTGGTAGTAACGTTAGCGGTTAGCTAAACAGTGTACACAACAATAAAAGTAAGCTGGTACAGTGGTTTGTGGACTGGTAGTAACGTTAGCGGTTAGCTAAACAGGGTACACAACAATAAAAGTGAGTGAGTCGGTAAAGCGGTTTGTGGACTGGTAGTACCATTAGCGGTTAGCTAAACAGTGTACACAACAATAAAAGTGAGTCGGTACAGCGGTTTGTGGACTGGTAGTCCCGTTAGCGGTTAGCTAAACAGGGTACATGACAATAAAAGTGAGCCGGTACAGCGGTTTGTGGACTGGTAGTCCCGTTAGCGGTTAGCTAAACAGGGTACATGACAATAAAAGTAAGCCGGTACAGCGGTTTGTGGACTGGTAGTAGCGTTAGCGGTTAGCTAAACAGGGTACATGACAATAAAAGTAAGCCGGTACAGCGGTTTGTGGACTGGTAGTAACGTTAGTGGTTAGCTAAACAGGGTACATGACAATAAAAGTGAGCCGGTACAGCGGTTTGTGGACTGGTAGTCCCGTTAGCTGCCAGTCAAACGTTGACATTTTGTCACGTCAGTCTCTCTTTCTCTCTCTTCCCCAATATATTTTTTTCCTCACAAAAGAACATGTACTCATAGAGCGTGGTTATTGACAGTGTAGGCTCCATCGTAGCTCTGGATGCAGAAACGATGCAGAAACAATCTTCTGCACAAGCTTCGTGGTATTGATAAAAATCTCTCTGCTGAGTGTTTGTCTCTTTCCTCTCTGATTTTTCTTCTCAATAAATTCATCAGTGACGCCCTTTGTCTAAACTTTTCTTTTTTCTTCTCTAGTCTCATTTGTTCTTTAGCGGCTCCGTCTTGGTCTCATTGCTTCTTTCCATCAGCGCTTTGGTCAAGTCTCTGATAGTCTGTCTCTCAGAATATTTGACATTGTGATTTCATCAGCAGTACGAGTGGCTCTCTCACTGACTGCAGAGTGAAAAGAAAACAGAAGCTGAATATTTCTTTATAGACTGAGCAAAACAAAGGCATTATGCTGCTCCGGGGGTAATAATCGCTTCCATCGAAACAATTTGGAGTTTGGTGATTTGCAGCATTATTTGTTTGTTTCAATAGATGTGAGAGAAAACCAGTCTGAATAGTTTGGCAAATTGGTCCTTGATTCTGGCCCTGCTCTAGTCCAGATAACCATCACTGTTTTAAATCATGACAAATGAGCTCGCAAGAGGGAACTGGTTGAACCTGGATGCATGGACGCACACACAGAGACACACACACACACACTCCTTCAACCCCTCTGTTTTTGGCACAGCTGTTCACAGTGGAGAAGCTAGAGGGAGCTGTGGGTGTTTAATATCAACACCCAGACCTCCCTCTCTCTCTACACATAAACATAGACCTTCAAACACACACACACGCACACACACACAGATGTACAAACACACACGACCACACAGGGACCCAAACATGGACAGGTGAGTTATTAATATCTCATGTGCGGCTCACAGATCTGAATCAACCCAGGATCCTCTGACATGTAAAACGTAGCGTCTGTAGTCAGCTGTTGGGACGGAGAGCAGAACCGAGAGGAAGCTTTTAAGTGCACCCTTCAGTTGTGTCAAACCAATGGAACGAGATATTATACCCACAGCCCAAAGCAGGCAGTGGGATGCTCACTCAGGAGTGATGCATTAAAGGTTGCACGCATGCAGCGGCCTTACCCGAGGTGGTGGAGAAAAACCCTCAAAGCGCTCGTTTCAGAAGGTGACTGACAGTTCGGCTTAGTTTAGAAGCAGCATCCCGGTTTTCCGATTTCATGCTCGTGGAATTGCAGCCTGTGGACAAATCATCAAGGCACAGCAAATAGACATTGTATTATCCAACGTTCGCAGAGGTATATGTATCCCTTATTTGTGATTTCACAGGAGTCTCCAAGCAGCATGACAGACGCTGGAAAAGTCTGTTTGGCGAGGTGTTATTGGTTTCTTTGTTATCTCTTGCGGCAGGTTGCAGCATGATATGTAAACATCTGAAATGCAAATCCATTCAGGAGGATTTCCATAGGTTCAGCGGCTATTCAGCGTGCAGGAATGGATGAATCCGCCTCTTTCCCAGTCGCCAGAGACAACATTGAGTGCACCTCCTTGGGAGGTAATCGCTCACCAAGGAGGTGCAACATAAAACAGATAAAAATAAGTGAACCGAACAGCAACGGGCTTTGGCCATTGTCCTAATGGTGCACGCCCACTCACCAACTGTCATTGATTGAAACCACAGAATGTTCCTGGTAATCTTCTTCCCCGTTTGTGGAAAAAAAAAAGGACAAGAGACTGATTTGAGAACAACCCTGCTTTTGTACGATTACATTCAGTTTTTTTTTTTTTACCAAACAAGTTGTTCTCTGTAAGTACTGCATGTACCTGCGAACAATCAACCTCACCTCAACCATTACCTTGTCCTAAATCATATCATTTTGGTGTCAACCGTCACACTTTCTCAACAGTTTCTGCAGCTTTTTTTGTTTTATTTCTGTATCCTTTCACCGCTGTGTCTCTTGTAAACAAAGTTTACGTAACCACCAAAGTTGGATTGAATGAGAACTTAATTTCATCCTTTTATGAGAGCACAATGGGACATTCTGCTTGTTGGGTCGCCGCATTCAAAATCATAAAAACTCTTTGAGAAAAAAGACATTGATAGCCATTATGCCGTGCGAATTACAGGGTAACAAATATGACATGACCAATTTTGCCACAAGTAAAGAGAAAATAATAATAATAATAATATAATGGTTATCGATTACATGTTTGATAGCTGTAATAAATGTAACAGTGTCCGCTCTTTCTTGACTCTAATAACAGCCTTTATTTTGTCTGAGTGGACGGTTGCAACTTGAATTATTATGGCCCATCACATACTTTGAATCTATTGTTAAATCCGGGCCAAAACTTTTGCGAAATTAAGTAAATGTTTGTAACTTTTTCCCCATTTTAGAGTAAACTTTACAGGTGGAGAGCTGAATATTATTCTATGACGACCCGTCTCATGTGACTTCCTCCAGCAACACAGTCTCAAGTGGTATTACTCTACTAAGCATGTGCAGCAGTATATCTGCGCTTCAGATTGCATATGGTTGAAATTTCAATTTTTTTTTTTTTTTTTACACTTGAGCTGTATCTTGACTTGTAATTTGCATCTCCTGTATATTCACCTGAAGGTCACTTTGGCTCATGTGGGGTAATGTCAACACTTCTGCATAATGTGGTCATGTTGGCTGAATGATAAATGCGTCTTTCGGTTTGAAACCCACTATTTGTGTTTTTATTTTGCTAAATATATCGTAAGTATGTGTACTGCCCCACTATGTGAGACAACATTTTTCTTTCATTCGTGTGGGTCAGGTATGGATTTATCAATGTGAAGGAATCATCAAGCCTTAGGCAGGTTGATAGCAGTGACGTCAAGAGGCGAGCTTTCAGCTTATTGATCAGTCACACACACAATAAAACGTCCAAATATTTCAGCACATGGGATTTTCAAACCCACGTGAGGGTTGATTACTGTGCGATGACTTGATTTCGGATGTTACAGAACTTGTATTCAAGCGTTATCTCTCGTCGCAGGTTGCCGCATCAGGCGGTAAAATACGACGTACCTTCCAATTTAAATGACCGTGACGGCGAATCCATTGAATTAAGTTCCCACAGGTAGAGCACATATCCAGGGCATTGAAATCTCCACCGCACTCCCGACCGTGACCACTGCAGCAGTTCCAGCCTGTTTGTGAGACCCGAAGGCTTCAACGCTCTCACAGAAACGGGAGGAGTGGGGGGGGAAACGCCGCTAAGGGCCAGACATCGTTCATCACCCCCGAGATCTTAAAATCTCCACGCTCTTTGAAAATGAACAAAACGGACAACAAGATAAGTTGGGGTGTACCGAGAGGAGCGGGATGCTTCTTGTTTGTTCGGGCTGTAAGGGGCTAAAGGCAGCTCGCCTTTGAAAGCACCGTCGGACGGCGGACCGTGGTCAGAGCACGGAGAGCTATTTATTTTATCTGTCCGCACGGCTCACAGTCATTCATCATACGGAGAAAGGGCTGAGCAACTATCAATGCACTTTCAATATCACAGAGGACTGGCTTGCCCCAACAACCACACAGGCGGCACACACTTCCACGTGAGCTGTATGCGAACAACACCGTACAGCAGCAACACACACACACACACAGAGATACACTTTTCCGATCACCTTGACGCTGACCTCTCCACCTCCCTCCTCCTTTCTCCAGCTCCATTTTTCCTTCGGACCCGAGGGTTCCCGGGGTCAGAGCGATTCAACAAACTGAAAGGAACATGTTGTGCCGCTATTTAACAGTGATGTCAAGTCACGGACCAAGGTAATAGAAAAACTTGAGGGCTGCTAACAGCCAATAATATAACGTTAGTGCCCTGCTGAGGGCTGCAAAGGCAAACTCAGAAATTCATTTCTTTCAGCTCGAGCTGCCCGCCGCAGCGGCGACGTGCCTTGTTTGCCGTGACACGAAATCTTGTGTGTTTTCTCTCCAGCGTCACCCGGGTCCCGTCCCCGCCTTCCCAGGCTCGTTTCAGAGCCTTTGAGGCAACGCGGGAGAGGAAATTGTTGTGGAGTAAATAAGTCACGTCGCATCAGCGGTGCGGTAATGTGTTTCTAATGACCGTCTAAAATGAGAAATCCTCTTGTATTAAGCTGAGGTAATTAATAATAGAAAAAACAAAGTGACAACGAGGCAGCAAAACAATATGGGGTGTGCTCCAATAACGAGCCTGCAATATGGATTTATGCTGATATATTCCTATGACAGAGCCCCTGAAGTGCAGTCACAGGGCTCCGAGTTGCATATTGTGTGCTCTTACACCAAGACATGCTATTAAAATGTTTGTTTAACTGTAAACATTTCTACGTTTCCTGACAAGTGAAACTTGCGCAGGTAATTGGAACGCGTGTGAAACAATCAACGGACGTGAATTGTGGGTGGATCATATCGAGCAATACAGTATTGTGTATCTCCTGCTTATTGAAATGCACGTTTTTGGTGCAATTCTTTCTGTGATATTGTCAATGCTACGCTCATGCAGCTGCTGAAACGTTCGAGGCAGTGAAGCTTTCATCTTGATCCGGACGGTCAAATGAACTCAAATGAGGTTCAGCTGACTTTGATCTGGTCGGAAATCTTTGAAAGAATAAATTCCTGTTGGGAATATTTATTTTGTTTGCAATGAATGTTTTTTTATTTTTTTAGATGAAGAATTAGTTTGATAATGATGTTGGCTTTGATGTCGCCTTTGCATTGTTTGGCTTTAGACCAGGGGTGTCCAAACTACGGCCCGCGGGCCAACTGCGGCCCGCGGGTCAGTTTTTATTGGCCCGCAGCAAATTCTAGAGTCTAGACCAAGGGTGGGCAAACTACGGCCCGCGGGCCGGATCCGGCCCGTTGGGCGTTTTCCCGAAGCACGATGACGGCAAAAGACCAGCATCGATGTTTCTTAACTCAAGTCGGGAACGGAGAAGCGTTACAGCGGTCTTTACGTGCCGTGCTTTCTGCAGCGCATCAGGCTGCGAGTCCAGCTGCTGCTGTCTGTGCTGCTCACCTCCACCCCTCCCCCACAGGCCAGCGCGCCACGGAGACATGGTCCGTTTTATACGGCATAACGAACGCACATCAGACCCACGGGACTCATGTGACATATAGGGTTCTGCTGCCAGCCTCCTGCCAGCTTCCTGCATGGAGCCCCTCTGCAACAGGTCTCTTGTGTCCAGAGAGCAAAAACAAATTCGAAAAATGTAGTTTATCAAGCAGGACAGTGACTCGGCGTGTATAACTAATTGACGAAGACTTAGCCAGCAAGTTAAACAAAAAAGCTGAGTCATTTAAGTTATATTCGTTAGTAAGTAATGTAAGTTCTCTTTACTTTTTAGTTATTGGCTTTTATTTATAATGTATATTGGTTCACACAAACACTCTCTATCCATCTGATACTGGCCCGGCCCGTCTGTCTAATTTTAAAAGTCAATGTGGCCCCTGAGCCAAAAAGTTTGCCCACCCCTGCTTTAGACCTTCATGCACTCGGCTCTTTCTCTGCCTCTAGCTGCTCCTTCATGGTCTCTGGATCCATGCCAACAATAATCTTTTCAAAACCGTTTGGCCACAACCTCGACACACATCTCAATCAGAACTGATATTTGTCAGGCCGGAACTCGAAGCAGGACTCAGATGCAGAAAGGTCAGTGAACAGGCTTTATTTGAACCAAAGTACAAATCAAAAAACACTACTAAAGAACTCAAAATCACTCCAAACGGAGGAAAACCTAAAACTATGAACATTAATAAAACCTAAACTGAAAATCACTCCACTTGGGAGGCTTGGAAAATCCTAACCTAAGTTTCTGCAAGAAGGGCAGAACTAAAAGGCTAAACTGAAAATCACTCCTAATGAGGCAGGAAAAAACGTAAACACACGGTGGCGTCGATAGCGGCTGTGGACGTGGCTTGAGTAGTCCTAACCAAAGACGAAGACACTGAGGCACAAGACAAGGGGAAGACACAGACTATAAGCACATGAGGGTAATGGGGAACAGGTGGACACAATTAGGAATCACATGACACTTAGACAGGTGCCACACGAGGAAGGAGGAGGGGCCACAGCCACGGTGTGACAGTACCCCTCCCCTAATGGTCGACTCTTGACGACCCAGGGCGGGTCTCAGGATCTGTGGTGGAAACAGAAATACTGCAAGTCAGGTCCCCCCCCCCCCGGGCCGAAACCGGCCCGCAGTGGTCCCCGCAGTCTACCCCCCATCCTATGATGGTCCCGGTCTCCCAGTCTATGTGGGGGTTATGTTGGCGTAGCCAAGGCCTGCCAAGGACCAATGACTGGGAGGGCGAGTCCACCAGGTAGAACCTCAGGAGTTCCCGGTGTCCCAGGACCTGCAGCCCCAGAGGTTCTGTGGTGTGTGTGATCCTGAAAAATCCTTTGCCATCGAGGGCCCTGGCCCTGAGGGACCCGACCAGGGGCTCAGCTTTCACCCCCAAGGACTTCGCCAGACCCCAGTCCATTAAACTCGCATCAGCTCCGGAATCTATGAGGGCTTTAATGTCCGTAATCGTGGCATGGTGCGTTACCTTAACCGGCGTCAGGCTGCGCGAGGCGAGATCTGCGACGGGAGGTCGGGTCACCGCCCGGGGCTTCCTGGCTGGACAAGCGGAGACGAGGTGGTCGGGCCGGCCGCAATAAAAGCAGCAGCCCCCCTGCCGGCGTCGTCGTCTTTCCTCCGGAGTAACCCGGACCTCGCCAAACTGCAGGGACTCCTCCTCCCTGGTGAGGGGAGCGGGAAGACGGTGCCCAGGCGGCACCTCCCGAGGGACCCGCCCGCCCGGGGTTGGGGAACGTGGCGACCCCTCCGCCGTCGGACCGCTACCCCGCGGTAGCCGGAGCCCACGAACCCGATTGTCCGTCCGGATAGTCAGGGCGATGAGGGAGTCCAGATCCTCGGGCAGGTCCAGGGGCAGCAATAATTCCTGGACATAGGGCGTCAGCCCTTTCAAAAAAATGTCATAGAGGGCGGCGTCGTTCCACCCACTCTCTGCCGCCAGGGTGCGAAAGCGAATTGAGTAATCACAGACCGAATCCCCGTCCTGTGTTAATCCGCTCAGCTCCCTGGCCTTTTCTCTCGCGGTGGGTACCGGTTCAAACGTTCTCCTAAGAGCCGTCCGGAACTCGGGAAGCGAGGAACAGAGCGGCGAGTCACGACCCCACTCCGCGGTGGCCCACGCTCTGGCTCTTCCGGTCAGGTGGGAAATTATGAATGCCACCCTGGCCCGGTCCGAGACAAACATGTGCGGACGTAGTTCAAAGTGCATGGCACAGTCCACTAAGAACGCCTGGCACAGTCCTGGTTCCCCCGAAAACCGCTCCGGGGGAGCCAACTGGAGTCCCATACCAGCCATGGGTGTGTCCTGGGTTGGAGCCGCCGCTACCGCTGGGGGCACCGGCGCCGCGGGTGGCGTGGCTGCCTGCTGTATGTGGTGAAGCAGCTCCGTCACCTGGGATGACAGCTGGGCCAGCTGCGTCACCATTGCGGCTTGGAACTCCTCCTGCTGGGCGAGGCGGCCCTCCTGGGCCAGGATCCTGGCCGTCCACTGGCCAGCCTCTGCTGAGTCCATCCTGGCCTCAGTGTACTGTCAGGCCGGAACTCGAAGCAGGACTCAGATGCAGAAAGGTCAGTGAACAGGCTTTATTTGAACCAAAGTACAAATCAAAAAACACTACTAAAGAACTCAAAATCACTCCAAACGGAGGAAAACCTAAAACTATGAACATTAATAAAACCTAAACTGAAAATCACTCCACTTGGGAGGCTTGGAAAATCCTAACCTAAGTTTCTGCAAGAAGGGCAGAACTAAAAGGCTAAACTGAAAATCACTCCTAATGAGGCAGGAAAAAACGTAAACACACGGTGGCGTCGATAGCGGCTGTGGACGTGGCTTGAGTAGTCCTAACCAAAGACGAAGACACTGAGGCACAAGACAAGGGGAAGACACAGACTATAAGCACATGAGGGTAATGGGGAACAGGTGGACACAATTAGGAATCACATGACACTTAGACAGGTGCCACACGAGGAAGGAGGAGGGGCCACAGCCACGGTGTGACAATATTTTCCCACACTAAGCCATGTACTAAATAGTTTGTAAGGCAAGGCAAGTTTATTTGTGTAGCACATTTCAAAAAACAAGGTCAAAATGAGTCACATAAAACCATAAAAGCATCAAAACATAATGCAGAAGAAAACAAGATTTAAAAACAATACATTACACATACATTGTGTACAACACACTTAAACAGATCCAAACCCTGATTATGATGAGATGAGTGAAATAGATTACAATCCAGTTGAAGATTTAAAAAGAATATACAAAATGTGAAATTAGAAATGATGCGGAAAAAGTACCGTAAACTCTCCCAGAAAGCACCTGGGTTAACAACCACAATAGAAGGCAAAAAACACATTTCTCTTCATTAAGCTTTCAAAATAAAAGATACAAATAGACAAATAAATATTTTAAAAATCACAATAGCTCAATAGGGAACTTTCCTAAAAAATGTTCAACCTCAGCTATGCCTATAATCATTTTTTGGACTGAAAACTTCCCAAATGATTGTAGATTATAAAAAAAGCTGAGGTAAATTTTCTTAGTTTTGAGTCGTACTGAAAGTAAACACACACAGATTGATGACAGACTTCTCGTCTGTCCATCATATCAAACGATTCCCAGACCCGCTGTGAACATGACAGCCACAATAACATCTGTGTGCTGTGATGCGGCGACCAACATCGTGACCGTACATGTCATGTGACGCGTCAGCTTGTGCGGCTGCATGTGCCTGACAGCTGACACCGGCGGGTTGAGTCGCTGACGGCTTCATGCCGTCTCTGATGTCACCTCACAGGACACCGACCAAAACCTAGGCATTGACAGCAATCTGGAAGCCGCTCCTCTTCAGCACCGGCCGATACAACCGCGCACACACACACACACACACACACACACACACACACACACACACACACTGTAGATTTCAATTAAAGCCATGTCCTTCAATGGAGTGCCGCAGGAGCAACTGAGGGCACTTTGATGAAAGACGTTCGGTCCGCATTGCACAATGAAACAGTAACCTTGAGGTTTCCTTTCATGATGTCGGTCTTGTTTCCTGTTTTATTTTGAAGTCCTGTCTTGTGCGTCCGCTGTGTTCCTGCACTTCCTGCCCCTGTGATTGTCTGCTGATTGTTCCCTGCTGTTTCCAATCACCTGCACCTTCCCCTTGTATTTAAACCCTGTTTGTCTCCTGTGCTCTTGTTGGGTTGTTCCTTGTCTTGGTGAGTCGTCGTGCCAGTGTCTTTTCCGTGAGTGGTCGTCTCCATTTTTGTACTGGTGCTGCCCTTTTTTGATATAATGAATTTAATTTGGATTGTTGCTACTGAGCCTTGGTCCTATTTTTCCCGTCAAACCCTGACATTTCCGGTTTCGCTAACTTTTCTATTAACATTTGCAGAGTTGTCCAAGAAAATGTGTTGAAGTTCCCGTCGAGTAACTGTTACTTTTATTGTGAAATTCCACTCTTGTACGCTGTTGTGCATCATGAATGTGACACGCTAAGCAAATTCAATGTTTCATTTTGTGATGAAGTCAATAACCTTTTCTCTTGTGTACAGTTTCAATATGCCGACATCACCTTTGAAAAGCCCTAAATTGGGCGATGTGGCCATTTTCTTAAAATGGCGCTAAAAGTCTACAGCCAAGCCAGCGGCTCCGTGAGGCTCCACCTAAGGGTGCTTTCAAAACTCGGGGCCTACAGGTAGTATGCTTCGATCGGGCTGGTATGGACCTCTAAAGGGAATCCTGGTGCATATTAAACCACCAAACCGAGACTGGTTGAAAAGGGTCTCAAGCCGTTTGCAAGGGCTCTGGTGCGAAAACCAACAAATCAACTACTAATAAATTAATCTGATTGTGATATCGGTCCAGGAAGTGAGCTATCGCTCTATATAAGGCCATTGTGGCGACCCGGGGGACATGAAGGCAAGATTCAGGAATAAAAAAGGAGACTCAAGGACAGTAGTGTTTTAACAAAAAGGTTCCTTTTAATAAAGAGGCTGAGGGAAAAGAGGGATGAGGTCAAATTCAACAAAAGGTTTGTCAGTTCTTTAAGTCCATTAAAAAGTGTGTGACACCGTGAAGTGTGGAAGCACCTTAAGGCTCTTTAAACTGAATGCAAATGTCAGCATGCTTATGATCATTAATTGGCACTAAACTCAAAGCTGAGGGAATGTTATTAGTTTTGCAGATATTTTATAGCAAAGAATGCAAATTTGGAACCGATGATGGATGAAACGTCAATAGATCACAAAACCGGGTGTTGCATAAAGTTTAAAACATTTATACTATTCAACTTTATTGCAAAGGTGTAATAAATATCTTAATGTTTATAATAAACTGTCACAGGGAGAATGCCACAAACTCAAAAAATTGTCTTAAGTGTCTTACTGCGGCTTTTCCCTTTAATACCCTGCACTCAAAACGCTCCTTATTAGTCTATAAAGTGCTTACTGAACACAAGAATCCATAACTTTATTCACTTCTTATCATTGAGGAGCGAGAGAGGATTCGTCTGGGGCTCAGCTTACACTTCATGTGGGCCTTCAAACGGCTAATTTCACATCACAAAAGAAATCCATTTCGATAAAGCCGAAAATCAGACACCGAGATGGAGTCGGACGACTGCATCAGTGTCACGAAACAAATTTGGAGACTTGTAAGATAAGTCTGTGAGCGGAGCAAATGCAAACACTGTCATCCTGATTAGAATCGGGCCGCTTTAAACGGAGAACGTGGTTTTTGTCCTTTAGCGCTTCTACTTCCTAAAGACAACATTGCAGGTCTGAGACTCTGTAGAGATGGTTTCCTGCTGAGTAAATTCATAATTCCTAAATAGAGCAGATAATCGCAAAAAACAATCAGGACTGAACTACTTGACGGCCTGCCAGCTCACTCATGGAAGGCAGGTTTATTTGTATAGCACATTTCAACAAGGCGATTAAAATAAAACCATTAAAACATAATGCAGGTTAAAACCAGATTTTAAAACAACTAAGAACATTCATTAAAACATTAAAAAAGTTAAAAAGCAAAAAATACAGAATTGAATAAAAGTTGCAGTGCAGTTTAACAAATAAAATGTAGTTGGATACATAATCTGGTTTAATTAAAGGCAACATTAAACAGAAAGGTCTTCGGATATCAGGACACGCTGCATTCACTGCAACATCGAGGGGAACATCTTCAATTATTCCTATAAAAACACAGCAAATAAACTATAATGCTAAAACTAAAATGTTAGCATTATTGCTAATTTTAATTTTTTTTAAATCGGGTGTAGAGTAACTGCTCCTGAGACACTACAGATGAAAGTTATGAGTACACGGGTACATTTTCTGTTTCAGATCGGAGTCTGTGTGCAGCTCCAGACTCTTGAGAGACTCACTCCTCCGGTTTCTTCGGGCTTTGAAAGAGACTAGCTCGTCGCGAATAGCGATTGAACTTTCCTAGGCCAAAGGGAATAACCCGCCGGGATTTTCAATCGAGGCGCCGTTCCCCTTTAAAGTCCGGCCGTGCTCCACTCGCTCTCCCTCCGATGAGACTCTGCTGCAAACACCTGCTGCTCATGGAGCCTCGTGCGGTTTAAGCTAGCTCACCTGTCACCGTTTAAAGCTGCTTTATAGGGCAGATGTGTGCAGGAACATTCACCGGCGCTGCTTCTCTTCGTAAGTGCTTGAGTTTGCAGCTCCACTGTCAAGGTGTGTGTGTGTGTGTGTGTGTGTGTGTGTGTGTGTGCGTGCGTGCAGGCTTCTGGTCAGGCCTTAGCCTGCCTGTTTGACTAAAAGGCTGCCAACACGCTTTGGTGTTTCCTGCTTTGTTTCATGCCAACGCCTCCATGCATTGTTAAGGGCATCAATTAGTAATCAGTTTTGTTTTAGTGGCTGAGTTTATGTTTATTGTACCACGATACTTTTATGCTTTTGAAATAATCATAACACATGTTTATGAGGTATTTCACACAAGCAGCTTGCTGTACTGTTGTTGCATTCACACTTTTGAACTAATGTCCACATATGGATGGCAAAACTGATGTTTTCATGCTTGTCTGTTGCTTTGTTGTTGTTGTTTTTGTCTTATTTTTTACAGCCGTGACAGTTGTATACCGGCTCGCTGGTGGCCTATTGCTTTCTATTAGAGGGTAATATTGTTTCTTCCGACTCCAAGGATGCAATGACTGTCATCTATTTGGTAGCTCATTTACATAATAACAATATCCCTGTAACATTGGCTTCATGTAATCTCAGTGTGTTTTTTTGTTACACACAAGATAGGTTGTCATGTTTTTGAATTTTGCCCACGTATGACTACATATTATTCAAATCATTGAATAAGAAATATAAAACTCAAAGCAATGTGGTAGTGTCCTTTCTGCACCCCTGTGGCGACCTGCTTCAGTATACCTGCTTTATACTTCTATGTTGTACTTCTACTGCTGTTGTCATCCATGTGCAATGATATTTGTTTGACTGCCGCTGATTTATGTTGTGAAATGTGAATAGTCATATTTTAGTATGATGGGCGACAACATTATTACATTATTATATATCATTTAGCTGACGCTTTTATCCAAAGTGACTTACATGCTATACAGTAGACCGTAGACACAGCAACGGTGAGCAATTAGGGTTAAGTGCCTTGCTCAAAGACACATCGACATGGGCTAGTGGAGCCGGGGATCGAACCACCGATCCTCTGATCGAAAGACAGACCTGCTAACCACTGATCCACAGTCGCCTTTAGCGAGAAGTAACTCAGGGTTCACTCTTTTAGTTTTTTTAAATTTACAGGAAGTCGGTCAGTTGTCAATCAATTATTAGACCACAATTTGGTTTTGTCTACCTATTGTTTGCTGGGAATCGAACCACCGATCTTCTGATTGAAAGACAGACCTGCTAACCACTGACCCACAGTTGCCCTTTGCCTGGTTGTCTTGGTTGTCTGGGGGCTTGGTTGTTGCCCTCACTGTGTTCTTGTACACATCCCATTCAAATCATTTCCTTCTGATATTTGCCTCATGAGGAACTCAACATGGCGCCATCTTCGTCGCACACCAGGTGGTCGTGTACCACGTTTTCTCACCGGAGGAACAACCGTCAGGCATTCGCCTTCAAAAGGCCGCTACAAACCGGAAGAGTCTCCATCTCCGCGGCTCGGACCTCCAGCGATTCCTCGTTTGAATGATTACTTTGGTGTCAGCGCTCCGCTTTTACACGAAGTGGCAATTCACTGCTTTTGCCAACGTGGACATCATGAGTTGATGCCTTGGCATCAGTCGTTTACAGAGTGTACTTGACAGCATGGCCGCTGATGCCGCTTCGCTGTTGAATGGCTGTTCAGTACTTGCTTTGGCTGCGAAGCTCCTCTGTTGTCATCAATGTGTAGTTAGTGCAATGGTTTTGTTTTGGCTGAGCATATCTTGGACATGAATCCATATTTCTATGGGGGTTGTTGTGGTTATGGTGAATATTTTGGTCTCATGTAGAGTGAAACAGTGTATAATGGATGTAAACGAGCTGTTTAAGGATTGTTTTTTCATTATTATTATTATTAGTCATCTATACAACTGACTTCATGGGGAACACAGTGAGGCTTTTGTCATATACAAGGGATAAATTGCCATGTTCACATATTTTGTCCACACACTTAATATTCAGCCGAGCTGTGGATGCAAAGCTCTTTATTCATTGTCACTCAGTCACCTTGGCTTTGTGTAATCAGTGTGTTGTGCTTCACAGTATGGCTGCTATACCTCCATGCCGCTGTGCAGTATGTTCAATTGTATGTAATTATCTGCATCATTTCAGCTGTTGTCTGACTTCCCTTCCCTTCTTTCTTTGCAACTAACCCTATACTGCAGTGTCTTTCAACCTTTTTTGAGCCCATTGTATGGCACATTATAGCATAAGACAGCATATATGGTAGGTAATTATTGTGCTACCTACTGGCATGGAAGAGTATTAAATTAGTAGGCCAGCCACTATATTGCGGGCTCAGATGCTCAACAATGGAAAGTTATTTGCGGCAACTAAATAATATTTTTTGGGGCCAATTAAGTGAAATTTGACATTTCCCACGGCACAGTGGTTGAAAATCACTGCTATACTGTATATACCGGCTCTGCACTGATGCAAGATACGGAGTGGGCCTTTAATGATGCCTCCCAATGTAACACTTTTGTACTGCATCACACTTCAGCTCGCTAATGTTGTTAAAAAATGTATTTCTGGTCTTTTCTAGTCATTCGGATGAACCCACAGCTGGAAGTGGCTTGGTAACGAGCATGTGACCGCCGTGTCTCGGGGCGCTGCAGGGGTGACATTGAGCAGATTCTGCGGAGCTCCAAGGCGATACGGACTTACAACCTCAGTGAAGGGCCCGAGCAAGGGGAAAGCAGGAGAAATCCTCTTTCTTCTTTCCCCTAACACGGGACTGAGCTGGCAGTAGTACAAGGCTAGGATAAATGGAAGTACATCAGAGTGGAGGGATGAGATTATCCTGGTTGGGATTTGGATTGGGACTTTGAGGAAATGCTGAAGGTGAGAGTACAGACGAAGTTCTCACCTAAGCCACCGCAGCCTGGTGGAGAGCGGTGGACTGAAAGATGAGAGAAAAGCCGGCGATGTAGAAAGCTCCCATCACTTCTTTTTTTGCCCAGACTGTGCTCGGAAAATGGACAAAAGCTATAAGTGTGGATGTTAAATTGTGAGATATTCCAAAAGTCCAAACTGGTGCAGAAAAATGCTACACGTACACGGTGTGAATACTCATGTGGTAATCAAGGCAATTATTTGTGCACAATTAGACATTTTGTTGGTTCAATTCATTAGAATCCCCATGCCGACGCGTGCAATAAGAAGCCCAAACAAACAGTTTAGTGTGTCTTGGAATAATTCAAGGACCAAGTAAGCCGTCCTCTTAACGTTTGCGGGGTCTCCGGGGCTCATCGGTGCAGCAGGAGCATGTAAACCTCATGTCTCTGACCTCCTGACATTAGCAAATGGCAGCATTTCATTTTAAGAAAAGTCGTAGCTACTGCAGCACTGTGCGGAGGGCGAACACAGAAGTTTAAACTGAGCCATGTTGGTTTTGAAAAAGCTGACATTTCAGAATGAAAAGAATCAGTGTATTAGGTAGGCGCTGGAAGGGGACAATGCAAGAGACCTGGAGAACTAACATTTTAAGGCGGAGTAATACCTCCACCTTTCGGAGGTACATTAGGAAAGGTTGTGCAGCCTCTCAAAACGTGCATTATTACCTTTTCACAGCTGATCCCAGCTTTGGTCTTTGCCCGTGACATAACCATTCACGTTATTGTCACTTGAGGTAACGAAATACATGCTGGAGCAGGATTTTATTTTCACTTTTTGTTTTGAGATCTGCTCAAGAAGCACATTTGCGAATAACATCGCATGTGGGGTGGGTGTTTTCAAGTTCATGTGATGACTTGATTTATGTATTATCCTCTTGACCCCCCCGGATACGCTGCAAAACATCGTTCAGCGAGATTCCCAACACTGGCTGCGTCTGTGACAGGGACCGCTTAAAATAAGCGTACATTTCAACACCTGAAATTGAATGCATTGTGCAGAGATAAACTCTGTCCCCGGGCAGATGAACAGTAATACAAGCAAAATATACATTACATCACATTGCATTATGAATGCTGTTCACCATGTACAGTCACAGGATGCATTTATTTACAGTTGTAGCTATAGTTGTGGTTTTTAAGCAAATAGATGGATGGATACTTTATTATAACTGTTAATTGAATTCTTGATTCTACCTTTTCCCACCTTTTTTTTGTAAGCATGATAGAAAAATAATAATCTTGGGGAAGTTTTGATTTAGCATGGAGGGAAGTTTTGTTGTGGTGAAGTCCGACAGTAAATCTGGTTTTAAAAAAAGGTCCTTTTCGCTTTGGACCCTTGGGCTTAAAGAGGGGGACCCTGGGTTCATATCTACTGGTCATCAGTCCCCGGTATGAGTCCCAGACCTATTGTCCATAGCCTCTGATCAACCAGCAAGTCCTTACCTTTCATAAAAAACTATAAATATGATCAAAAACCACAAGTATGAACAAGATGTCTCCCTGAGATTTGGAAAAATCAATGTTCATGATGTTATCATTAAGCTACATTACTACCATACCTTTCTAAACTCATATTGACCTACTGAATCGAATAAGACCATAACAAAGCATTCAAAATTTATCAACCACAATGCAGTTTTAGTTTTTAAAACTCACCTTTTTCATTTTCTGAAAAAAGGGCTGTGAGTTTATAAGACATGTCTGTCAGATATCACAAACAATATGAATTATTTAATCAGCAGAAACACCAACAATCTATTTATTGGTAAATGTTTAAGTCCTATCGTTCTATTAAAACATAAATACATTTTTAAAGAAAACATACCACAAGCATGTATAGCTGAAGCTAGTTTTCAATGCCCAAAATGGGCCTTGAAAATATATACAACTCAACCCAATGCATACAAAACACTCTAAATAATAGTACATCAATGTTACAATAAAGTTATTATGTCAAACTTGCCTTAATTCACATTTTATTTAAGTACCTTGAGTACCACGATGCAAATGTAAATTGTTATTGAAAAGAAACTTGCCTAAAGATCGAACAAAAACTAGAAATGATCTTTAGTCTACTTTTGGACATGATTTTACAATTCAACTGCTGAATTTATTTAATGTTGACGTTGCATAATTCTCAAACCTCGACAGATTCAGGCTGTAGTTTGTTTAAATAAAGCTGCTGTCGTGGGATTTGCCGAACTCCACCAACTTTTAATAATTCACTCGCGCTCTCATTTGCTCACTCCGAATTTTAATTGGTAGTGACGAAGTTTCTAAAAGGGCACACTTGTTACAAAATTTCGCCAAATACTGGAGCTTTGATCTTTTAACGCGGACCAATCACAGCAGGCCTCTCTCCCCACTGAACAGATTTCTATAGAAATTTGTATCCGTAGACAAAAAGGCAGTGGAAGTTGAGTAGAGGTGGCCTCTTAATTAGCAAGGGGTGGGAAATGGTTATTTCATGGCAATCTTTAAACATTCATATGCTCAGAGTCCTGCTGTCAGTGTGGGAACAAGAAGGCTACATTATGCAACAGCCTCAAAATGGACCAAGGTTTATTTTTCCTCGGTTTATTTTTCGCTCTCGGTAGACCAGGGAAGCAATCAAATAAACATGTCTGCCTGCACTGAAACTTCCAGGAAAACCCTAATGAGACTTTGAGGAAGATATTGCAAGAGCATCATGTGCCCCTATAGTGAAACGAGTGTATATATGGCTGCCTCCCCTTGACCATTACAAACTCTCTATGAACCTAAAGTGGGGAGTAGAAAAAAGTAAATGGCTGCATTTGAATTGTAGATACTTTGAATAAAGCACAAAAAACATCTGCATGAATTATTTATTCATGACATAATTAAATGCATTAACACAAAATAGTCACCTCTAATTATTCAACTCATGTGTTTTCGCAAAGGAATGTCATGTAGTGTGATGAAAACGGGGAGGTTGCATGCATAACTGAGCAGTGATATTTCCATAATGGGACCTAAACTGTATTCAAAGGTTTAGAAGGTTAGAAAAAAAACATTACAGAAGAGAGACAGCGACTTATGGAGACTCCAAACACACATCTGCAGCATATCTGAATTACTTGCCACCAAAAATCGAGGTTAAAGGCGACCGGGTCTGCTTTTATAATGTGATAATTGCATTGTTCACTTCAGTGGCCAAATCAGATTTTTACTTGAGGAAATATTCCCATCTTTTTCACTTTTACTCATCCTGGGAATTAAGCAGGAAGAGGCACTGCTGAAATGTCTTGGAAGTGATAACTCGATTGGCATTATCAAACCCACATTAAAGAATAACTGCACACTTAAACATTTTTTTGTTTCAGCTAAAACTAAGTGATATGACTGTACTGCGATTAAACACTTAAATGACTGTTAAGATAGGAATTTCTTTCCAAATTCGGTGTTCTATGGTTTTAAAATGGCTGAAAATGCCATCTTCGGTTTTAAATCGGCCGTAATCTTGCAAGGCCAATTCTGCAAAAGTCTGTTTGTAATAACTTTATTGTAAATCACACTCTGGGTGGAGGCGCAGCTCCAAAGATGTTCCATATCAGACCATCAAGACCGATGGTTCACTCACCAGAATGGCAGCAGTCGTCGTTTCTCAAGCCCTCGCCGAAGATTTTAAGTTACATGAATGGACAATAAAATCTATCGCCTGGGGATCAGAACAGGACATTCAATCAATAGCTTAATTACAGGCAATTTAATGCCTCAGCTGGAATTGATTCTCTGTATTATGCAGCTGTGAATTAATCAAATGTAAGTGGCATGAGGGAAGAAGCCACATGAGACGTGTTAGGGGTAAAAAAAAAAGAAATAAATAAATAAAGCAAAGTTTTCTCTACAGCACGCCGGCCATTAAAGTCGGAGAGGTTGTGGCGAACATCTCAAGCTGCTTTCCAGCAGAAAGGCTTTTCCAACCAAACCCGTTTCACTTTAAATGTTCTCCAACCAGCTGCTGCTTTGGTTGTGATCAAAGATTCGACATTTGAACCTTTCGACCTTATAGAAACGAGTGCGTATACAAAATTTAGTGGGTCTTGAACTCAATATTTGAATTTGCTTAAACTACCTTCATGGCATGGATGTCATCCTCATTATAGGGACATGCATATTAAATGCATCATAGATAACTTTCCATTGCTCTAACTTCTCCGAACCACCCCGTCAGTGTAAATATGGTGACGGTGCTCCGGTTTGTCCTATCAATATTGCAACAAAGCCACCGCCGCTGCACTATAACTGAGTTTGAAAGTTCTGGCTGTCCGTGAACGGGCGCTATCGCCAGGTAAGATCACAGATTGCATTGATCTCACATTCTCACAGAGCAACTAACGATAAAACAGCCATGTCTGTTTTGTTTCCATCTATAATGCAGCGGCGTCAGCGGCAGTGTTTGCCTGACTCTTGCAGGCTTTCAACTCAGATTGCAGAAGCTTTCACAAAAATCTGTAGCCTGCAGCATCTGTCTCATTGTTAGTCGGCCTGTATTTTAAGTGTTTCGTGACACCTAGCAGTTGGCGGAGACGGAGGAGGGGTGGGAATATCCTGCTGCTGAATTAATGACTGAGACGGAGGAGCACCGGCGGCGATCGTCCGCACAGAAGCAGGATTTACACGGGTGTCATCGGCAAAGAAACAAATGCCACTTTTCATACCTACAAACTGGTCGCCTTTCGGCAAAAATCTGACTCTTTGAATTGAAAATCTGTCCTTGTGTGAATGTTGTAGAGCCGAAAAGTTTGAAAAGAGTGAACGTCTATCTCAATTTGAGGTCAGGGATGATTTCCATAGCGAACATACATGTGCGTTGTTAATTATTGTCATGTTTGGAAGCTCCAGAAAAATTTGAATATATTACACTCATACCCGTCATATGCTTCTACCGTGATTAATGTTCCTTCTACTCCACTAGATGTATCTGAAAGCTTTAGTTCCCAGTCACGTCGCAGAGTCAGATTAATAATACAATATGTAAAAAATAAATACATTATGACATATTAAGTTTTTTTTTCTTCCAATACTCATAAAACTGTTCATTCACCTTGAGCTGCAGTGTGATTATGACTATTATAAAGTGTTGTACTTTAGCAAACACGTTCTGAACTGAAATGACGCACTTTTGTGCTTCAGTTGTCGTTCAGTAGTTCAAGCTACTGGCCTTGTGAGCATCCGCTGCTCAGACATATCCGAATGTTATTTTAAAACAAACAATAAGTGCCCAAAAATGGCAAAAGACCACGTAATTGAGAAATTATCTGTGCAACTAGATGCTGATTTATTTTATGATCCTTCTGCAATTCAATACCATTGATCTGTAACGTGCAGCAGTCAAGCCGGACAACGTTTTCAATTTCCTGTATGATGAATTTGGCATACGCCACAAAAAATGACTGTGGTCGTCGCAAGCCATGTATTAAATGGGGCGACTGTGGGTCAGTGGTTAGCAGGTCTGTCTTTCAATCTGTGGTTCGATCCCCGGCTACGCTAGTCCATGTCGATGTGTCCTTGAGCAAGACACTTAACCCTAATTGTAATTAGTTAATTGTGTGTAAGTGCACGGATGTTGCCACAGGCACTATTGTAACTTTACACTTATACGTGATGCGTTTGTGACAGCGGGCAGAGTCCCAGGAGCAGTCGTGGGAGAGCGGGTTGCCACCATGGATGCTGTCATTGTGCTGCGTCTGCCATGAGATGTTTCCGTTAGCCGGAGAGGACCAACAGCAGCAGTTTCAGTGGAGAGTAGTCAGGATAAAAAGGCTATTTATAGATGACGCCAAACGAGAATGCCGTGATTAAATACCCTAAATGAATTATAATGTGAATATCAACACTTCATTACTTTCATTTTTAGCCACTAATTTATGTTGGAAATGTGAAGCGAAACTTTAAGTTCAGGCGCCAGGTGACAATTGAAAATAAAAAGATAATAGAATAGAGTAAGAGACAGATATTTTTATTAGCATATGCAGAGTTAACAGAGTTACAATGAATTGAAAAGCTTATTTTTCTAGCTCCTCCTTCCACACAGAATTACAATAACTTAACACTTAAAATAATTAAGAATACAAAAAAGTGCTATAAATGCTAATAAAAGAAAATATATAAAATAAGGCACCTCAGGCATTCTGTATTTATTTTCCCGGAGATCAACTTTTCTCATGTATTTGTTATTCCTGCTGAGTCAACACACATGTCTTTCACTTTTGTCCTCTTTTGTGTGTCTTCGTTTGGAGTATTAACCTCTTTCAATGTGCGAGTGGCCCTTATTCAATTCACCTCAGTAATCCATTGATTCATTTTAATTCATTCAAAAACTCTGAGACATTTAATAGCTCCTTTCAGCAAGATTTTCTGCTCATGTTCAAAACTATTTTCAAAACATTTTCCACATATCTGTGGAAAATAGCCGTAACACTTTGAGGAAAAGTCATAATATTCCGAAAATGAAATGAGAATAAAGTCATAATATTCCCCAAATGAAATGAGAATAAAGTCATAATATTCCCCAAATGAAATGAGAATAAAGTCATAATATTCCCCAAATGAGAATAAAGTCATAATATTCCCCAAATGAGAATAAAGTCATAATATTCCCCAAATGAGAATAAAGTCATAATATTCCCCAAATGAGAATAAAGTCATAATATTCCCCAAATGAGAATAAAGTCATAATATTCCCCAAATGAGAATAAAGTCATAATATTCCCCAAATGAGAATAAAGTCATAATATTCCCCAAATGAGAATAAAGTCATAATATTCCCCAAATGAGAATAAAGTCATAATATTCCCCAAATGAGAATAAAGTCATAATATTCCCCAAATGAGAATAAAGTCATAATATTCCCCAAATGAGAATAAAGTCATAATATTCCCCAAATGAGAATAAAGTCATAATATTCCCCAAATGAGAATAAAGTCATAATATTCCCCAAATGAGAATAAAGTCATAATATTCCCCAAATGAAATGAGAATAAAGTCATAATATTCCCCAAATGAAATGAGAATAAAGTCATAATATTCCCCAAATGAAATGAGAATAAAGTCATAATATTCCCCAAATGAAATAAGGATAAAGTCTTAATATTTTAAGAAAAAAAATCAACCGGCCCCAATGGTCTCCTGTTTCCTTCACCTCTTCAGCGTGAACTACCTGGAGTTGCTACCTGGAGTTGCTAATATGTGGCTTCATAAGAGCAGCTTTCTTTTAATACAATGAAGTGACTGCTTGGCTCTTCTGAGCTAAGCAAGAAAAGCATATTCTGCCAGTGATGCACTAAAATCTGAAGATCATTTGAGCTCCAAAGCGACGTCAGAACTCTGGTCTCGTGCTGAGTGACACCCCGGACGCCTGTGACGCACAACGCCTCTCAGCTGGCGTAACGGAAACAGGCTTTCGGACTCGTGAGAGGGTTGCCTACATCTGGGCGGACCTCTCTGCTTCCTACCCGTGACGCGAGGGTTGTCCGAGGCCGCCGTCACGCCGGGCCCGTGGGTGCCAGATGGCGCCGTCTCATGGACTGCGTGGACGAGTGAGTAACGAAGGAAACCGGAGGTGTGACATGATTTAAATAAAACACACTTTGGGAAAGGAAACTATATTGCATTGCTCTGTCACGAGTGGAGCTGAGTCATTATTTTATACCATGAAGTGTATCATCCAGAGATTGTACCTGTATGTGTATAGTTTATACCCAAAAAGTTAAACGCTGCACATCCTTCTTAGAGTTTATCCTCTACAGGGTGACTTTCCTTAACCCTGAATACATTTCAGCCTTGAGGTGTATTCACACCAACATTTATAGCATCAAGATTTCACACATTTGCTTTATTTGAATGAAATCACATTAATATGTGATGCTGCCAGACATGAGATATCTCAACTGTTTGATGTTAAGTCAAACTTTAGTTTTAGAGTCCCAAGGTTCACACTTTAAAATAGTTATTTAGCAAGAATTAACTCACTTTTTTAGTTTTTTTTTAAAAATTTACAGGAAGTCGGTAAGTTGTCAATCAATTATAATTAAAACCATTATTACATTTTGTTTTGTCTGCCTATTGTTTGATTCTCGTATCGTTTCGCAGCTTTTGATGCATTCGTCTGAAGGTCACCCGTTAGCACGGCAACACATTAAACCCAGAACACCGGGTACGATGGCTGCACGCTATTAAACATGTTGACGACCACTGGTTTGATGAAAAATGTTTCTTACTGCAGCGCTCATTTTACAACTTAATTAACTTAAAACTCCTAAATCTATGTTACAGTATCCGTCATTCTACACATTACCACAGATCATGTGGGTTTCTCCACCATGAATGCATCTGGCCACCTGCTAATGTATTTTAACCTCTCAGAAAACAGCACATGGATCTGGAAAGTCAATTTATTTATGATAAATGTACAATATTTTGTGGTTGCAGGTTAACAAGATATTGCACTCTGCTGTTCGTGTTTTGCCAAACTGTGTGCACACCCTTTCATATGTCATTATTGTAATAAAAAAACTGTAAAAGGGTCTATATTTATTTAGATTATTATTGTCGCAGTTGCTGACTGATTATAATCAAACCCACTGATTATAATGCCACTTAATACCTATTGGATTATGCAAAATGAGGCATTACTTTGAAACTCCTATATATATATATATATATATATATCTTTTATGAGTAAGGTTATAAAATAACTATATATATTTCTAAATAATGTATACAATTAGTTTAAACTGTCGTGCATATACTTAGCATATTGAGCAGAGTGAGGATACTTGTTTTAACAGTAGCAGCAACACCGTAGGTCCACATATTACAATATTATTCATATTTGTGAGAGCATCTCAAATAGAGGCAAAGCTATTATACGAGAGGGTGAATCCGTTCAGCAAAATACATATGTCCCTTTTGAGTGTTGAAACCACCACTTCTGCAGCGATGACCATGTTTAATGGGAAGAGGGTGGTCTCAAATCCTCCTTTTGATATGCACAACACTCGCCTACAATGCGATGTGCGGCACTCCGGATGGTTTGTGCAGCCCGGAGTTAAACAATCCCCCTCTGCCTCAGAGTTTGACTTTGATAGAAAAAACCTTTTTGAAGTGACGGTGCAGCAGAATGCAGAAGTCACTGGAGATTGTAGTTAAAAGTAAGTGAACCACATCATGACTTCGGTGTGCTACTTTTTGTAAAAACCACCCAGGACACAGCAGGTCCTGTGCCAAAGGGGGGGTTGGATTGGGATTGTATGGGGAGGTTGGGGGGGATAGTTTGAAGCATTGATGGAAAGAGCAGCAAAGACAAAAATCAATATTTGCAGGCTGGATGAAAATTCCCCCGGCTTCCAAAGTGGTTGTCTAGAGGAGTTTGGCTGTTTTCTACGCTGGCTGCCCTTCATCTCTTGCCAGAATCCCTCATTCAATGTGCTTACTCCAGAGCTCTTTATCATACAGATTGAAATGGAGGGAATCATCGAGGACCGAGCCTCACACTTTGGGATTCCGGGTGTCCCCCCCCACACGCTCGTGCACCTACTTCTCACCATGTGACCTTTTCTATTGTACCTCATTAGCACCATTGTGCACGTGGGTATCAGTCCGTGTATGTGCCTCGGGTGTATTGATGCATCGGCGTCCCAGTCACTGCTGCCTACCTACAGAGCTGATAAATGAAGGCCAGCTTCCCTTCCCCCAGCCAGGATCCTTTTCTGCCTCTGGCTGGTTCCTCTGCTGTGTATTGATGGAGAGACCTAGAGACCAGTGTCGCTCGTGCCCTTTAACCCCACCTTCCAATTTGCCTTCAGTGTATGTTATGCAGTATTGGGAATTTGCTGGTCTCGCACTACTGCATCAAGTATAACCTTCCGGAGTCCTTAGAAAGTAGCCTATTAATCGCACAATGAATAGGAGGGGCATCACTTAACCCTTTTGTTAAAGTTAAAGTGTTAAACCATAAATCTGTGGTCAAAGGCTCACTAGCAAGCACATGCTACACATCAACCCCGCTTCTCCTTCTTCACTGGTCATGTTGTCACAGTGCCAACTGGTGGCCGTGGTGGAGGGGGGTGGGGGGGCTCCCCACCCCCTCCGGGGCTCAGTGGTAGAGCGGTCGCCCTTCATTCAGAGGACCGGCGGTGCGATCTGCTAGTCCATGTCGAGGTGTCCTTGGGGCAACGCACAACCCCAAATTGCTCCTGCATGCTGTGCCTCGCATGGTGCCCTGTCATCAGTGTGTGGGTGTGGAAGGGTGAATGAAAATGTAGTGTAAAAAGTGCTTTGAGTGGTCGGAGGACTAGAAAGGCGCTATACAAGTACAGTCCTTTTACCAGTTACCATATGGGCTAGTGGGGCTGCCTTCTGGATTTCTGGCCGGATATATCTTCAATGGTGGCTTCAGCCAAAACACTCAACAACAAGCCTGCAACTGCATCCATGTAGGAGCCTCCTTATTGGACGTGTCCATAGCCCCGGGCGAGGAAACGTTCCCCACATCTCTACTTCACATTGACAAGAGCGCTGCTGTGGGGATAATTGTGGATTTGCTGCCCTATGTATAGAGACAGAGGCAGAGAGAGGGAGAGCATCGACTATGATAAAACAATCGCATAACCACTGAAAAGTAACATTGACTTCTCGACTGTAATTGCCATTTTATAATAAATGTTAAGTCACGAAGAATCTGCTCCTCCGAACCGCATATTTTGATTGCATTACATTCTGCCAGAGCTACATTATGCTATTAGCGATTCTCATTATGTAATACTCTCCCATGAAACCCTGTCGATGTAAGTAATAATGGAATACATTTAGTCACATTCAGCCTGAATGGACTAGAATCCTGATGGGGCCTAATGTACGTCTGTAAATTGTTGAGTCCTTTTTTTTTTTTTTTTGTAACGTCTGCAAAAGCAATTCCTCAAATAATGCATGTTTATTTTGTCGTGTTCGGATTTTGTAAAGAAACTAAAACTATGGATTCCTTCTTTAAAGGAAATACATTTTTATTACATCTTTCTAAAGTTAGACAATGGAGCTTTCCCCAAAGACTTGCCAATCAGAGGATATTGTTCTTTAGCTGTGATTAAATCGAGTCAATCACTTTAAAGACAGCCAGGTCTCGAAAAACAAACATGACTCGTTAATGTCAGAACACACAATACGTATCTGAAGTTTGCTCGTTTTACGTGACATTAGTTTTGCTGTTCATACCAGATCAATAAAGTTGTAAGCAGAAAAAACCCTGCATGTATTGAATTGAGCATTGATTGTAACTTTGACTTTCCTGTTTGACTGTCTTTCTTCAAAAGTGACTTTAAACTCTGGCTTTACAATAATTGGTCATGTTTTGTATGTATTTTAAACACCTTGTTCCACCATTAATAAATCAGATTGAGAGCCTTTAATCTTATAATTAATGTATTTTCCGTTTCTTTATAAAGCAGGCAGGACATGACTTGACATATTAAAAATAGTGTCCATTGTAACAGCTTCAATAGCTACACATCCCCTTTCTTCATATGATGACGAAACTCCTAACTACCTGTAGCAGCTATTTATTGAATTATAAGTTATTTTTTATGTTGTTTAGGTTAGATTTCTTAATATATTGGTATAGTTTTTTGGTTTAGTGATTTGTAGTCTTTTGATTGGTTATTGGTTAGTTAATTGGGTTTTCACATGGGGTTATGATTGTCTTACCAACACCAGCATGGGGGGTTTCTTTGTTCATTTGTTTGTTGTTCATTTGTAAGTTCAATAAATATCAGTAAAATCGGACTCCCACATGACCCTGCATTCTTTTAGCTGCATAATTTTCATGCCTACGGTGCATCAGTGGCTTTTTGATTTTGGTTTATTTGCTTTAATTCACAAAGACAAGTGGCCACAACACTACCTACAACCCTATTGGGCCATATTACTTTGTGAAAAACAAAACGATAACCCAGGATTTGATTCGTGCGTACAGTCACCCCGCTCCCAATTCCGACTGCCGATTTCTGGAGCGTCAGCAGGTGCCGTCCACTACGCCGGTGAATCACCGGACCTCTCGCCCCGTGCGTGAAGCATCACCTGATTCAGAGCGCTCAGCCTCTCACTGCTGCCGCTTTCTCGCAGGCCCATTGAACCCGTCTCCCTGCCTCCCTCCAGCTGGCGTCTCCGCCGCACGCCAGATGGCTCCGCTCGCCTGAAAAACGTTTACCCTTTCAGTGTGAACGTGACAGATTCTCCGCTAAGCGTTCGCATCCTTTACCACCAGTACGGAGGTGGCATTGTGGATCAGCGGTTAGCGCTGTCATTTCACAGCAACAGGGTTCAGTCCTTGTTTTTTTTTCTTTCTGTGTGGACAGTTCGCCAGGTTTCCACCCACCATTAAAAGAACAGTAATTGATTTTTTTCTACATCGCTGAGTGTCTCTGGCTCTCCGTGTTCGCCCTGTCCCTGGTTCCTTGTTTGTACCCAAAGTATTCTGGAGGGGGTTCCTCGAATAAAAATAACAGGTCAAAAAAAAATTGCGTACAAGGGAAAGTTTGAGTTAAGTGGATATTTGTGATGTCCCACGGACAGTGAACATGGCGAGCATCCCCAACGACCCACAGATCCACCGGCAGTTGGCAAAGTCTATATAATCATATTTAAAAGGATAATTCAATTCAAATAATTAAAAGGTGTGTATATATATATACATATGGAATAATTTACCTGGAAATATTGTTTTATTTTTTTAAATATATATTTATTTAGATTTCTCAACTTTACAAGATAGAACTCTAAAAGGATGCAATACAAAAGAAAGATGGAACAAAAACAAACAAAAAATGAAAAATAAAATAAAAATACATGGATAACCACAACAAATAATAAACACATTCACACATTACCAGTCTGACATGAAATTAATACTTTTTTATTATCTAAAAAATGCATTCCAGACAAAATGGTCAATGCAAATGGCTTGAATGATGCATGGCACGGCCTTTGGACATTGCTGCATTAATACCACCTTGAATCTGAGGCTGAGCTTATTTGATTTTAGACCAACGGACGAGCATTTCAAAGAGGGTGAAATCTCTCATTGTGTAAAATTACTCACGTAGGCCTTTTGTTCCAATTCGATATTCAAAATGACTTTGTATTGAGCACCCACAGTCACGTAATGAAACAAATGTGTAATGACTGAATCAATAATACGCTAGAGAAGTTGAACTTGTATTGGCGGAGTATGAAATGAACTAGATAAATCAATGAGAGAAGATTAGACAGACAGATTTAGAGTGCTTGAGAAATGAATTAGAAGCTCATGAGGAGATATTACAAAACCCCTGTTACACATTTTCACAGACTATATTTATGAGATTGGCGGTTAATAATTACAATATTAAAACATCATTATATATATGGACATTTTAATCAACCTTCTAGTCTTTGCTTTGTGTCCCTGAACTTATTCTGTAAAAAAAATGTGGCATCTTTACTTTTTTAAGCCTTAATTTCCCCAAATGTAGAAATAACCATATACATCTTCTAATATAAATTCCCTCGCGCCAAATGCACATATAATAAGACATAATGGGACATGACGGCGAGTCACAACCTAAAGTTACATGACGGCACATTGGACGAGACAGGATGTGAGATCCCATAACGGGGTAGGACCTTTCTACTTCTACAGCCTTCTGACCTTTTCTCACTGTCAGGCCAGCGGCTGCAACACAGACGCTTTATTAGCAATGTGACGTCCGGGACCTAATCTGTGTCAGCGCTGTGACCAGTAAAGTTCATATCTCATGCGTTTAATTACACATGAATATTATTATATTCTGTTCTTGGCCTTCGTTTTCAGTCCCCCAAGTCTGAGGACGTTAAATTCAAGTAGAGTGGATTCTTTTTTTTAAATGTTATACGGCTATTTATTTCGGTATTCAAGAGAAACGCATGTATTTAGATACGGCTACTTTGTGATATGCATTTTCAATTCTAATAAAATAGTTTTAACGAACAAGTTGTACATTTTACGACCACTTAAAAACAATATGGCGATATAGAAACTGGCCCCGCCCCCATATGCTCTATATAAGTGTGTGTGCTACCATATGAGTAGAGTTGCATCCTACTGAGTAGAAAGCGGAGAGCTGTCTTCAGTTTTGGACAAATATTAACAAAATAATTGATGACAAAACGCATTAAGATTTGCATTGATTGCACTGATGGGCGACGCCCTAAAAACACACGTGCAGCAACTTGACAGTTGCATTGAAGGTCCTCTGAAAGCACTGCATCTTCCATATATACCACACGGGCGTTAATGGGTGTACAGCAGAGCCGTCAAGGGCAAAGACGCCTTAAAACAGGCAATGTTGAAGTAAACAGGCCTGTCGTGAAGACAATGGATGCTTTGCCTGATCAAAAAGAAATGATGGTGCATGGGAAATGCCTGCAGTTTGTGTGTATGCATGTGATCATGATTTAAAATTGTATTTATTTGATGAATTTTCAAACTAATACATGGGCTCGCTAAAACAGATTGCAATTGTTCCCTAATTAAAATAACCTTGTTTATTTTCATTGTGCATTTATGTTTCTGGTAAAACAATTCATGAACCATCATTACAGCACCTCACAATGAAGGTGTCATAAATGTGTCTTGCATAACAAATAAGGTGTAAGAATTCTTAATTACAAAAGTACCAATCAGTCATGTTTTTAATAGCTATTTCCAGACTGTGTGAGCTCTCGTTTAGAGTGTACAATGATTGGTGAAATATTTACAATTTGCATTCGTTAAGATCAGTGTTTATGATGGAATAGTGACATTATAATGTGCAAGAAGGCCCCACATTTGGGCGTTCACTGCCAACATTTTCTCCATTTTCTAACTTATCTTGCCCACTGGCTGGCTTCACAATGTCCTTGTGGAAAGCTCTGCACATGGGCTATTTTTTCCTGTTATGCTCAGCTGAAAGTGCTCAGCTCAGCCAGTCGGGTTTCAGGGGTGATCACCTGGCTCCCAGTGATAGGGTTGAGGGTATTTGAGATTTTGTTTGTCCAAAAAGAAATGACCAGGTCCTCTGAGAGAGCCATTATAGAATGTCAAGAATGATTTCCTATCAGCTTTCGCAACTCTCCGGCAGCCAGGAGTAGATGGGATAAATTGAAGTCCCAAAGTTTCATTCTTACAGAAAAAAAAAACACACATATCCTGGACCTGATAAACCACAAGGCTGAAGGATGTCTGAGGGCTATGCAAACACCCAGGGATACAGTAAAAGCAGTAGAAACTTCCAGATTGGTAAAAAAAAAAATTGGTAAAGCTATAATACTTTGCTTCCTAGTGCGGTCCATCCCGCTTTGCAATCCCCAAGAAGGATTGAGAGGAAGTATGAAAATGATATCCGTGGTCTCTCTGGAGTTCAGCAGATGTCGCGCCTGTGGTCCAGAATTTCTAGTAGAACTTAAGCAGAAGTGCTGGAGTGTGTGGGGTCAAAAATATAAAAAAAAGATGGTACTGGATGCATCCTATAAAAAGTGCACTTTGGGGGTTTAGAGTGTGGACTTATGCTGCTTGACTTGTGTGTTTGCGTACGCTGAAAGTGTGTGTGTGACACCGTCGTCATAAAAGATACCCGGCGCTGATTAGACGTTAATGAGTTTCTCGCCGTTGGCATTTGATATGGAACGCAACCCATCAGGACCGAGCAGATCTCCTGCTGGTGAGAGACGGATCACACGAGGAGGGGTGTGATGGGAAAAGGACCGAGGAGGTCTGCAGGATCTCAAAGCTGCATCGATTAATCTAAAAGCTATTTTTGTGATTATTCTCAAGATTCTTATTTCTTTTATTAATATAACAGCAAAAACAACTTGTTTGACTATTGTAATATTTTTGATCAGCAAAATGTAAGAGCTAATAGAGACTTTGTCAGATGTCTGATCAGACAAATACTAGACCTCAAAATTCAAAAGGATTGCTGGGACACTGATTAAGCTAATCACTGTATCAATTACCTAAACTGGAGAATCAGTATTTTTTATTAAGTACTTAATTCCTAAAATTAACATTACATGGATTCAGTCCATCACTGGACTATAATGCTGGTAAAATAATGTCTTTTTCCATCAATTTGGGCCGAGGAAAATAATTGAAACGGCAATTTAAGCATTTTTCTCACTTATACATGGTTAAAGTAAACAAAAAATATAAAACGGCAGAAAAACGTTGATCCAGGTGTAACATAATGTGACCATAACAGCAAATCTGTGCTAAAATAACTTTACATTGGGACAATGAAGAAATATTTAGAAAACTATTCAGTACTACTACTGACAGAAACACATGTTGATACTCAAGGAGAATTATGGGGGAGGGGTCGAAGCCCAGCAAAAGTAAAGCAACACATTCATACTTTTTATTAATGCTCCAGGTTGGAGGGCTTCTTCTTTTCTACAATTTCCAGCATTAGTTCTCAGAGAATCATCCCTCAACTTTTTTTCTTCTTCTGTTTAATCAAAACTCTGCAGTCCAAACATCAATTTAATACCCATGCTTTCACATATTCATTTTATTAAGTACACCTGGCTAAAGAGTCCCGCCAAAAGATCCGACCTTCAAGAAGGTTATCAAGGTTGTGTTGACATTTCATTCAGGGAACCGCAGTGTGTGTTTCTGCTGAACTTTATTATAAAGAGAGTTGTTTCTGTTATTTAGCCTCTTTTATGTAAATGGTATGGACAAAATAATTGAAACACCTGTCCGTAATGATGCTATACTTTCCAACCCCACTCATTGCCATGTGTCCAGTAGTGTCGTACCATTGTTTCAATGGGAGGGTGGAATCATACCGGCTATCTATTTTGGCCTTCAGCCTTTCGTGGAAAACCACGCTGAACCTGTCGACAGGCGTGTTTCCTAATGTGCCGCTGTGTTCTGCATGCTGTGTTGCCGTGCATTGCCCTCACCAGCCACCGTCCTCATAACAATGAGCGGGGGGGGGGGGGGGGAGGAGAGAGACAGGTGGCCAACGACCTGCGAGAGCAGGTCTCTCCGGATGCTGGCTGATGACGGCGAAAAACATGGACGGGCATTGTATTAATCCAATTCCATGGCAGTAATGTGGAAAATCCAGCAGCTGTCTGAGCTTTATATAGACGAGCCTAGGGCATGAGCAACCTGCAGTGATTCAAATGGCACAAAGGCACCGGGCCTGAAATACAGCACTCTTCCCCGTGGCATATGGATCTCTGTGGCTGCCTTTTTTTTGCCATTCACAGCCCCCTCTCAGCATCACTCTGCTTAATTTTACTTTCCCTCCACTTTCCTCATTTGCCGTCTCTTTATACTCTGATGGCCTTTCTGCTTATTTCTCTGCCTGCAGTTCCTGTCTTTCATCTTCCCCTTACAGCCCAATTGCCTGGGCAGTTACAGCCCAAATCCATCCCTTTTCCCTCCCCTCGTTCCCTCTCGCGCTCACCTTGCCCTTCTCCCGTGTCTTTGCTCTCAACAGGGACTCTGAGGAGTCTTCAGGGATGCTGCATAACTCGCAGTGGGGGTGTGAAGGTGCAGCTAAAAGAATATTGATGAGTACCTTTTTTTTTTTAATGAAGATGCTGTATTGTATCTGCAGGGTTTTATAAGGTCTTTGATCAGGACCAGAAACCTAATGATTTCTTTGCAATATGCGAAGATCTCAAGATTGAAATCCCCCAACACACACACACACACACACACACACACACACACACACACACACACACAGACACAGAGATGATGATCCCATTTTGTCCCCCTCGGCGAGTCCCAACAATGTGTAATTAGTTTTAAGTCCCCACAAGGCGGGTAAAACATGCGCGCACACACACTTTTTCTGCTCCTCAACAATGGAGGGCAGCGGCAACCACAATATATTTCAGTCATAAACGCTAATGAGCCTCATTCTTACGCCAAGAAAGCAAATGGCCATAATTACAGTAGTTTGCGACACAGCACTGCATTAGCTCTTCACAGAGCAGCTGAGAGCCGGTTATTGGAGCCGTCGGGGAAAGTGGCGGCGGGGACGTTTCAATGCAACGCCATCTAGTGGCCACGTCCAAAATAGCGTCCAGGCAAGATTTTGTGAAAGCAGCCTCTCGGCAAAGGTAAATCAATTGTTTTCTCCAATGTGCTTTGGTGTCAGTTGCTAATTTAACTTATTTTATTGCAACGGCTCCAAAACGACTGCGTCATTAAGACAATATTGAAAAGAAAACTTATTGGAGCGACGCTCTGATCCCACAGAAATCTTTATCGGGCTTTGTCGGAGCCGAGCAGGCACAAACAGACTCATTACTGAAATGGATGTAACCTGTAAAGTTGAAAATCATTCTGGTACCAGACTTAACTAAATCAGCGCTGTGTTTTCATAAAATATAAAGATACGTATTTTTCTTCTGGGTTTTGCTCATATATGTGTTTTCTGATCCAGCAATTGTAAAAGTCCTTTTGTCTTGTTGTCTTGAAGTGAATATGACATTTAATCCCCTGCTTATTTGCCTATGACTGAAAAAGAAACAATTTCCTCTCAGGTTTCACCCATTTTCTTTCCTATCTTGGGATCAGCTTCTTCCTCCTAAGTGCTCGGACTCCAAAAGCGGAAATGTTGTCAATACTGGATATCTTGGCGTCAATGGTTGACATCGCAGTCACGTCATCCACCATGCAGCCTGCCCTCTTTATACAACTGTTGACCAAATAAAACCCCGGAGGTTTCTTTAACAATTAATGAATCATCACATTCATTTCGGACCACTTGAAGCTCCCTCCTGGTTCTGTCACTTCCCTCTCCTCTGCTAACAGTTGTGACCTTTCGTCTCTCCCGTACCAATAATTGCAGAGCCTGAGGTGCTGCGCTTTAACGTCCGGAGACGGAGAGCAAGAGAATGAAAAGAAAAGACGGACCGAGCGAGAGGGGAGGAGAAGATGAAGCCGTTTTGCCCAGAACAGAACTGCCCTGTAGCAGCAGCGGCTTCTCATTTCACGGTGGAGCAAAAAAAAAAAAACAGGGTGCACACGCAAAAACAAATGAGGAAAAAGGTTAATGTATTCCCAACACCTTATCTACATTGAAAGACGACGCGCCATCTCCTCCGTAAGACCGAACTCCGACGTCCCGGCTTCCCCTCGCTTACTTCGATTATGCACTCAGAGGGAACTAATACAATGGCTGTTGTCCCTTGCCAGTGGACCATAGTGAGCCTATTAAAATCACATCGCCACTCGCCTCTCTCCACAATGCGCCTCTCATTAAAAGCCCACGGCGCCATTAAATGAACAGGCCCGAAAGACAATGCCGAGAGCCCACGGATTTGATGCGACTCGATTATAATATCTGAAATGACCCCCCCCCACCCCTAAACACCGTGACCGGTTATATCAACAGACGCTGAAGGGATTCATCAGCGGCCGCCATACTTGAGCTCACTTCCGAGAGGGGCTCGGAGGGATGATCACGAGGCAGTCTCTCTCTAAAAAAAAAAAAAAAGGCCACGCACAATCGCTGTCGTGATCGGGGGAGACGAGCACGTCGTGCGGGGAGCGATTACTCACTCCGGCGCGAGTGGGCGGCCGCATTGCAAACGCCGCGAGCACGAATGTGTGGAACGCCGGGGTCCTCGAGCAGGCAGCTGGTTGCCAGGTGGGCACGGCCATTTTTTTTAAATTTTTTTTTTAATGGCATTGACCCGTGAGACGGAGGAGCGGCGGTTTCTTTTTTTGTGTCGCACAAAGAGGAAGCGGGAGCCTCCGGTTGCGTAACTCCAGGGTTCACGGGAATGGCACCGGACTGAAAAGGAGAGTCAGGTTTTGGAGACGGGGGGTTAATTTCATCGGATTCATCTCAAAACCTCAAAAGATTTGAGCGGCCGCCTCGCACGAATCCGTCAAGGTTTCCTTAAACTTTACACAGGTAATTTAGTCAGGTCAGTAACACGACTTATTTTTTAAACACATTTTTAATCTCTGCCAATTTAAAGTGATTGTAAGGCCTTTAAAGGAGATGTATGAGCCAGCATATTACCACCCACACAGCGAGCTTCACAGGACGGGAATAACCTGTTTTACCAATGCTTACAAATGTTGTCTCCATATGAATTTTTAAAAACTACACAATGGCGCAATACACACTCCCTGTGTGTGTTCAGCAGCGTTCAGTTGGTCAAGTTATACTGCGGCAGACTGACATCCGTTTATTAAAATGCGAAGACGTCGAGCGTGAAATTAGCGAGGAGCATCAACTCTACTTTTATTATTTTATTTATATTCTATTTTGAGCCCCTCCATGCCGCCTTCATTTTAGACCATAAAACATATTGATGAACTGTCATTTAACACCCCTCCCCCCACCAGAAGATGCAGCCAGGACAGGTTTCTCTGATTAGAGGTTCAGACAAGTCAAAGCAAGCAGAACTTATTGACAGCTTGCAGTGTTTCCTTGGAGCTCCATTAACAGTGTGCAGGATCCACAGGAAGGAAATTACCACCATCTATATGCTGGAGGAAATGGGATTTAACAAGGAAAACATTATTGGACTATTGCACTTCCTAAATACAATATAACACACAAGGGGTGTTTTTTTATTTTTTACTATTGTTTTAAACCTGTTTTTGTCACAGTGGGGAAATTAAGTCATTCCTCACATTATTGGTTAAGGGTTATAGTTGTTGTATGTAGATATAAATGTCAGTACAACAACCATAGTTGCACAACACTACATTTCATTTCATGCACTTTATCTTATTTTTGATATTTTGATATTCTACTGTTCTACTGTTGTAAATATTCATTCATTCATTCTCATTTATTGCACTGCGTTTACTGTTAAATGTTAAATGTTATGCACCTTCCGCCAGGACAAATTCCTTGAATGTGAAAACAAACATGGCAATAAATGGTTCTGATTCTTATTCTGATAGATTTTTAGTTTAAATTTAATAACAGAATGTGAAGAAGCTACATTGTTGCTGAGATATCCGCTGAAACGAGGACGCCAACTCCCTGTATCGCAGCACCGCTGGCTCAAGAGGCGATGAGGAGTCCCTGGAGCTCCGGCGGGCCCACAGTCCAGAGAACAAAGAAGTGGAGCCGCCCCGGGGGGAGGTCGATACTGCGTCCGTGGTCCGTGTGCGTTTTTATAGTTTGTTTATTTGATTAAGTTTAAAGTGCTCGCCGCCACGAGGAGCTGCCGCTGCGCAGCGTCCATGACTCTATTGTACATTTTAGAGGCGGTGGACTCAGCAGCAGAGGTACAAGGCTGCCTCTTATTTCTTATACTTTGCATCTTTCTTAAATGTCATGACAAAATGTGTTGTAGTCAAAGTGTCATTTGGGTTATATATCAGTGTTTTGCTGCATCGCACCTGTGAAAAGCATTTAACCTATACGTGCAATTTGTCTTTTTTTGTGCGAAACTGCTTTAATTGATTGTAAATAATAGTCAACTTGGTGAATACCACAACACATGAGTAATGAAGTGAGTAGACCGAAGACGCTCTGCACTCTGACCTGCTTGGAGGACTCACTCACGACCACAATGAGGAAAAACATAAAACAAATTGTTTATTGAATTAACAATAGAAGAATAAAGCTAAAATGACCACAGTCCAGGACAGCGACGGTGGATTCTGCCAACAGAAATCTCCTCGGGCACAATTGAGTGACACGCGTTGACCCGGAGGGAGACTGAAAGGTCATGAGGTGGTTTCCATCTGAGCGGAGGCATTTCCTTTGCCAGCTGTGTGTCAAGCTAACTATATTGTCCTTTCCTCAACTGTCACATTTAAATGAGTCATCATTTAAAAGTGGATCTAACGGGAACATGGGGTCAGGCGTGTTGGGGATCCGAAAAGGTGGTTTTTAAATTATAGCTATTTTAAATAGGGTGTGATCCAAGAAGTTTAAATATTACCTATGAACCAGCACCAATATAATTAGTTATGCATTTTATACTTATGCTATATCATGAATGCCACTTAGGAATTATAGATCCTAACATTTAACCTAACAATTGATTTATTCCACATAACTATTGATCAGACATCAATCTCAATACTGTTATTATCTGCCTACTGTACATTTGCTCATAATTCATCCAGTAGCTTTACGTGGAGCTGGAATAAAAAAACAATCTAAAAAGAGCATGATAATGAACTCATTAGTATTTTCATTCAAAAGCACTGAACAGATGAGTTTTGTTTCAACGAGAAACGGGAGAAATAGTCTGCATATGATGAGAGAAAACATATTTGTTTTCATAATGCCGGTATCAGACACTGCCTCTGGAATAAAAAGACTCATGGACAGACAATACATGAGATCCCAACTGGGCTTTATTTTGTAGTCCATTCCGCTTGTTCCCTGTCGGCCGTTCTCTGGATCCTCTCTCCAGCGGACCTCAGGTCAAAGAAATGACTGTGATAAAATGTCATGATGAGAACAGAAAAATGTCACTCTTGTTAGTATTGAAACGTGACTTGAAGTTTAATTCTTGTTTGCGCCACACGCGCCTCCCCAGACGGCCCAACACACACACACACACACGCACACACACGCGCAGAGCTCTGACCTATCTCAATGTGAAAAATAAATCCCCTCTTTGACATCGCTGTGCATGTACACGCAGATGCACTCTGGCAGATATCAAAATAGATGCATGCAATAGTTCATGCAAGCGCGCACGCACACATGCACGCACACACACACGCCATGGAGATTAATCGTAAATAAAAATGTCCGCCTTTTGCAAAAGAGCAAAAACAGCACGCTCTACAGTTCGGCTGGTCATGTGACGGAGGGCTTGTCGAGTGGCAGCAGTTACCCAATGATTTCTACTTGAACAGCAGCAGGCAGCAGCAGGGCGACATGTTGGAGACGGACATGGTATCCGGAGACTCCGCCAGCTGGCGGAGGCCGTGTGCAACGCGTGAAGCGCATCTCCAACATCCAGGGGTTGCATGGCGGTCGCGGCGCGGCTCTAATTACGTTCACCCCTTCCTTGCAGGATAAGCATCCTCAGTCATTAATGACTCTCCTCCAGCGCCATTACGAGGTTACATTTGTGGTATTTAGAGAAATGTGTCGACGATTATCGGAGGGATCGGCGTACGTGTATTGCTTTGATGATAATCAGTAAGAAATCTCAAGATGTGCTGAATAAATTGGCACAGATCCACCGAACAGACATTCATGGGTTCTGGACAACGTACCCATATTTATGTGTTGGTCCGCTCACATTTCTTCGAGTACCACCGTGATGTCTTGTCAACTTTTAGAACGATTGCCATCAAATTATTAATATTCACGTTTTCCTCAGAAGGAATTGTTATAACTTCTGGCTCCTTTTAACTCTTCAATCGTCGCCATCAGCAGGTCCACATTGTATTTGACTTCCTGGGCGACTGTGGCTCAGTGGTTAGCAGGTCTGTCTTTCAATCAGAGGTGGTTCGATTCCGCTAGTAGCTTTGGATAAAAGCTTCATCTAAATGAAATGTAATTCCCATGAGCCTCAGCTGTTTTCTTTCCGTACACAAGCTCAAAATATAGGAATTCATTTTAATTCCCACAGCTGTGGCATCGACGTTCTCTCCAGGCCGGGCAACAGTAGGCTGCAGTTGACACCTTTCTCCTCTTCTTCCAGTGATTCAGCTGACTTGTTTGACATGTTCCCATGAATCTAGACATGTTCCTCACATTCACACTTTCCAATCGTATTCAGTGTGTGTGGTGCACATAACGCACACACACACACACACACACACACACGCACGCACAACTGAACAGATAGACCCTGAGCACGAAGATAAATAGATTGAATAAACGCTGTTATTTGCCCGCTCATCCAGAGAACTGCAGCCTGTACATCAGGGTTCTGCCACATCATGATTCATGGATACGCTAACGGATGCGAGAGCCGCCTCTTGGACGATTACAAGTCATTTCTGTGGTTGAAATTCAAAAAAGTTGTGTTTCCGGCGAGCAGCTGGGGGTGAGAAAGTTGTTGACACTGGGGAAACACTTGGCCTTTAAAAACAGCAAGCTTCTTACATGACAGCGTGCTACGAAATGTGCATTTCTGGCAGTCCAAATTGTAGCTATCAAAGCTGTTTGCAAAGATTTGCTTCTCAAAGTGATGTCTGTCACTGCTTTGCTGACACTGATGCACTTTTCATTGGGCGCCATTTGTGGATTCTTTTTCTTTTTTTTCTCCTCTCGACTAAATCACTATTTGTACAGACGCAGCCTGGGGAAAAACAAGTAATTTGCATACCCCCAAAACACACACACACACACACACCCTTGTGGCTTTTATGAGCTGAAAAATAAATAAATAGAAGAAAAGATAGACGCAGTTAATGAGGGCTATTTTTTTTTCAGTCACAACAGACTGAAAAAAAATAGCGTACAAACTCTTAAGCGTCTCAACCAAGTCAACCATCAGGGTAAAAGGCTTAAAAAAAGAAGAAAAAAAAAACTAAACATCAAGATACAAGAATTCCCAAAAATTGACTGTATTATAATGTTAAGCAACTATTGGAAAGAAATAACAACTGATGACAAGCATATGCTGCAAAAATGACTGCATTATCTGGAAGGTGTGTGTGTGTGTGTGTGTGTGTGTGTGTGTGTGTGTGTGTGTGGTATAACTTCCCCTCTCTTAGCGATTAATGTGTTTCCTGCAGCCAAGAAATATACTTTCCTCCAATGATGAATAAAAGGGAAGCACCCCCCCTCCCCCCCATATGATTATGATGGGACCAATGTTATTGACTGTGAGCTGCCAGTGTTGGTGCCAAATTGATGTGCTTAATACATAGATAAAAAAAAAATTCTCCAAGGCGAGGCGTCTCCGGCAAACTCCCAGCATGCAATTAGCAAAGAATAACAATGCCATGTGGCGTGTAATTAGCGACGGGGATCAACCTCTTCCCATCTCGCTGCGGCTCCGTGACCTCGACGAGTACCAAGAAAGTCAATTTAAGACCGACAAAGGCGACAGTAGCAGCGGGAAAGCGGTGTCATTTTTTAAAAGCCGCCTGACCTCGAGAGGCCCTGACCAATGAAACGGCTAATAAAGCCCAAAAAAATGGACAGAAACGCCTGCCGTTCCCCCGGCTAATATGTTTACGTCGAGAGGCAATTTGCCTCATAAAGCAGTTTTAATTGCGCCTTCCCTTATTGTTTGCTCTCCAGTTAAATCCACTTTGGCTAATCCTAAAGAAGCGTGGTCATATTTCCCCAGACAAAATGCAGCTGTGGCTGCAAGCTGGTTTTCTGCGTTAACCTCTCGCGGCCCGGCCCTCGTAAAGCTCGTGCACATTATGCGAGCGGATTCACGGTATAGCAAATAATGGCTGTGCCTTGTTGAACTTTCACAGCATGGCAAATATAAGAGATAAAAGGGGGTGTCACACACACACACACACACACCGTTAACCGTCAGCTTCTCATATGATATCAAGTGTGCACAGCTCTCAGTAACATGATGACATGAGGACGATGGATGCTGGCAGCAGTGTCACAGTAAGTGTAACTCCTGTCTCCTCGGCTCGACGTGAACCATATAAAGATGAGAGTTCGCTGCACACAACTTAGCGATGTGGGGAAAAGGTCAAACTCAGTATAACTAAGTATTTATGTTTATTTTACGCCCTGTCAATGCTATTCTGACTTGTTTGCACATGTATGCAACCAGATTGAGGGCACGTTAAATGTCACACTCGGCTACAAAGAGGGTAAAATTGAATTGAAAGGTAGAATGCTAGTATCGTACTATAATATTTATCATAAAGGCTCATTATATTTGGAAGCAAATCTACTGAGTCATGCTTTTCTCTGTAATGTAAATCAGCCACAGACCTGCAGCTGCTTCACAGTTAAGTCCGTGAAAAACTGAATTATTTAATGTGCAGAATTATTGTCACCAATAGTTTACTTATTGCATTACTCAGTTCATAAACAATTATCTTTTAACTAAGTCCCGCCCTCAAACACAAACTGGCCAATAGAGCGTAGCTCCGGCCAGATCCGACCAGGATGCGACAACCATACAATTATTTTTATATTTTATTAATTCCACAAGCTTGTTGAGTGGATTTTGAGCTAAACGTTATGTAATATTGATGTATAGGTTTCTAAAATGTTACTTTCTAGGTGAAAATTAGCACAACATTAACTAACGTTCCACTAATTAATCTCGACTGCCAGGTGATGTGGTGGTTCACTTTCTAGCGTTATCTTTTTAAACTGTTTTCACTGCTGGATCAGTGTGACATCCTGATATATCCTCAACGTGATTATGTCTGCTTTTCTCTCAAATTAATTCTCCAATATATGTATTAATTGAGTGAAGTTAGTGACAGTGTGGGCTCCGTGGTAGCGCTGACAGCTTGATGGTTAAAGGTCAAGTCATACTTAAATATCAACAACAACACAAGCCTGAGCTAGTACTGTGCAGTCGTATATCTTTTTTTTACTACTTGCTGCTCATAATCCTCATATTTGCACCGACCTTTCAGAAAAGACAACTTGTCTATCTGACACGGTTGGATGAAAATAACTTGATGAAGGGAAGAGAGCAGAGGAAAATCAGGAGTTTCTTTCCTCCAAAAGTGTGCTCATACACACTGGCAACAAGCCACGCACTGCCTCAATGGTAATTAAACATCTGCAGAAAAAAAAGATTGGTTGTTGACACTAAGTACTGTATGCATGTGTTTGTGTGTGGCTCATCACCAATGGAGGGGTTTTACAGACGGATTAAGACGGGCATTATACACAAAAAAATATGTGTGGTGCAGAACCGTGCTCAGTTCATGTCCATCATAACTTCTTAACTGAAAAGCTGTGTGTCCCAAAACATTGCCCCACACATACTGCTAGCAACACACACACACACACACACACACTGTTACCGATATTCTATGGACACACAAGCTCACACAGACGCACACGGCTGTATCAGTCATAATTAAACTGCCACCCTGACAGGGCCCCTGAGATTAAAAAGTCTGGAAATTTCACCCTCACCTTCAGCAAAGGGCACGTCTCAGACAGAGACAAAAGTCCTCTGTCGGATCCTTGTGGAGGATTAGCCAGCTGATGTTGGTGGGGGAGAGGAATCCTGCAGAGCCTCTGTGTTCTTCAGCAACCGTTGGATGATCACATGACTTGTGGGCCAGGCTGTACCAGCAAGACTCACACTTGCACACACGCCTTGGCACGCATTACATTGCATTACATTACATTACATTACATTTCATTTAGATGACACTTTTATCCAAAGCGACTTACAATAAGTGCATTCCACCGTGAGTACAAACAAGAATCAAGAAGGTACAATTTCTTACTACAACTACAAAGTGCTATCAGTAAGAGCCATTCCAGAGCCACTAAAGTGCTACTACGGTGCTACTTTCTTTATTCAAGCAAAACAGCTGTGATGATCACAGGTTGACTGATGTTCTGGAGGCCCAGACGTTACAGGATGAGAACACAGAAGCTGTTTGCTGCCGAAATATCTTGTGTGTAAATATCGCTTGTGATGAAGGTGGAAGAGGGCAGCATCAGAGGTGCGTGAGCTGACATTTGATGGAGGCTTTGACAAGAGCTCATATCGGCAGTGATTATGAAATCCCCTAAAAACAGCCATATTGTTTATTCCGTCTTTTATTATTATTACATTACATTTAGCTGACGCTTTTTATCCAAAGCGACTTACATGCTATACAGTAGACCGACAGCAACTGTGGTTCAGTGGTTAGCGGTGGTTCGATCCCCGGCTCCGCTAGTCCACGTCGATGTGTCCTTGAGCAAGACACTAAACCCTAATTGCTCACCGTTGCTGTGTCTACGGTCTACTGTATAGCATGTAAATCGCTTTGGATTAAAGCCACCAATCCTCTGATTGAAAGACAGACCTGCTAGCCACAGTCGCCTTACTTTAAGTCTCATAATTGTGACGTCAAAATTGCTCAAAACAGTTGTACATCTCGGGTGAGGTTTTCCACTCACAACCTCATCAGTAAACCTTTGACTGTATTTCACGTTTTTTTACTTGGTTAATAATGCACATACAAATGTATAATACAGTCAAAATGAAACTCTCATACATTTTCAACCCAACAAAGTTATGAAACGCAGTCTCAAGTTTGTACAAAATCCTTATCTAACAAGATGCAAGCTTCAAACTGGAAAAAAATGACAATGCATCTGTAAACTCGAGCATTGAATGTGTTCATCAATACCAACTTTACTCTTTTTTTTTCATGTATGCAAGTCCCAAGATCGGTTAGAGTCTTTGCAATGAGATCGACGGTGGAGTTAATAAGTAGAGTATTTTGATTGCAGTCATGCCACACTTTCTCAAATCCAGTGCATGTCTTGTGGGTATTTTAGGGTGATAGATGGTACTACTTTACTGTGGACTAGAATAGATTGCAATAAAAGAAATGACATTTTCAGGTTGGCCTGAATTGTTTGGCATTCACCAGAGTCAAATCCCTTTGATCGCCTCACTGCTCCATGACTTATCTAGACGGAGATTTACTGTTCTCAGCTGTCCACACCTGGGGAACGACTTCTTTTAGTCTACCTAAACACCAGGTGGCGGGGGAATAAAACGGAAGCTAATTTCCAATAAAACTCAAAGTTGTTTCCGATGCAGTAAATCTTCTACCTCTGATTGGAACAACTAAAACCAAAATGTACAATCTGTCCGACGGCTGATGTCTACATCTCATTAAATCAATTCACAATGACAAAATCAATCAAGCGCGTATTACTCATTAGCACATAAGACACTTTAAACGTTTTGTCAATGGCGCTACACAAAGGAAATTTACATTTCATTAACAATGCTGATATCTCAAATGTTTCCAAGCCCTTTTCCCACAGAGAAACTATAGGACCAGCCTGATTTAATCAGACAGTATAGTGGAATATCACCTGTGTATAGGACAATTTAATTGAAGAGCATTTTCAACCTTGCGATTGAGTAGCCTAGCTCAGACTAATTGATCGTGATTGCTGATTTGATGAAGTCTATTTCCAGGAAGTCAGCGGGAAATGATTTTAACTCGTGACGAACGAACTCAAAGTAATGTGGCCGAGACTCTCATTTGTCGCCCTCAGCCCTGCTGAGAGAGTCTGACACTTCCTCATTGTATAAGACTTTCTGTGATGAAATCTAACCGGACCGACGACTCCCTCAAAGGCCCCTCGGATCCGACTCAGCTGGAGGACCGATAAACCCCAATGACGAGACACCGACCGAACTCTACCGTCTGCCGAAACTTCCCTGCAATAAAAAAGAACAAGAGAACTTTTAAGCAATCAATATGAAGTGCTTTCACTTGATTAGGGAGTTGGAGTTCATGCAGAAAGAGAGGGGAAGGTCTGTGTGGAAGGTCAGCAGCATAATTCAGAGTCATTCCAAGATGGCACCACTTACAGAGCTGCATATCCATTCAAATGAAAGCCTGGCCGCTCCAGCGGTACAGCACCGAAGGCGTAGACATGGAGAATGAGAAATCCATGTGTGTTGTGGGGTGGCTTTCAAGCCCAGTTAGTTCAATCAGAGGCAAGTAACGGCGCAATCAGGCGCCATCAAAGTGCATGACAGCAGATATCACTTGGAAACTTTGCCACTGGTGTTTAACTGAGATGAGCGACTGGAGTTTCCTGCTCTCTGGGGTCTGCATCGGGAGACTTTTTCCCAGAAACCCCATATTAAAATCACTCCGGAGTTGGACTTGAGTCGGAAATGCAATACCACTCGGAGTTGAAAGGAAAGTTGCTTCCCCTTGAGGTAAATAAGAGTGCAAATCTCGAAGAGGAGTCAGGGAAGAGCCATTCCCATCCACCGCTGAGTGACATAACTTAGATTGAGGAAATTAATTAGTTCATCTCCATCATGAGTATCATCAGTTTTTTTACCCCTGCCATGTAGTGTCATGTCTAGCTAGTTGTTCTCAACGATGATAGGATGTCGATGTCAGATAAAGACGTAGAACTAGACAGCTGCTTATTCGACCAGCAATGAATCAGCGTTTTGTTTTTGCAGTGGAAACTAACTTTCCTCACTAAAACTTTAAACACTATTACTCTGGCCTTGAGGAGAAGGCTCTCTTTCTCTCTCTGATATTTCTGATTTTGAACGTCTTCTCCATGTGACGAAATCTGCTCATGCAGAACCTCCACTGGTTTGCTGCCGCTTGGCGTTGGTGAGCTTCCCTCTGTGGAGTATTTCCTGGCTCTTGTTGAGCCAAGAGATCTTCCTTGGCTTGCATGTCCTCCCCAGTTTCATTCTTCAGACCATTGATTTCTGTGTCCAACATGTCTCTCTCTCTAAATCAAGGGAACACAATTAGTAGCCATCTGATCCAAAATAGATTGATTTGTATTGGACGATCAAACAGAATCACTTTACTTCTATAACAGGGCCCCGTGTTCTCTCCTCATTTCATCCTTCAAACAGGAAATTCTTCTCAGCAGGATCAGAATCTTTTTTTTCGTGAGAAACAAAGAGGATCATATTGCATTAAAAACCCCTTTGAGTAGAAATGCAATTAATCAGAGTAATGGAAAAGTAGATTATTGATTCCAGTCATGCCAAAACGTGTATGATTGTTTCATTTAGTTCTAGTGGATACAACCTGAATCAGAGTTTAATATTTAACAAATCCAAAGCAGTTTCTGGCATCTCTTGTGATGGTGTGTCTACCTTTCAGGTGGTAGCTTGGTTCAGTTCAGCCTCCTTGTAGTACCACCTGAAACCCTCTTTGTCTTCTTGCCTTTCCATTTTCTCCATCTGACAGAAAAAGGTGAATGCCAGCCGCCTCCCACGTCCACTTGCTCCCAAAGAACGAGACCTTCAAGCTCTCAGCTTCACCCTGTTCTCAGTCCAGTGAGTGTATTACACACACACACACACACACCAATAATGTTTTGGTCAATTGAAAACAGAGATGATTGTGGTGTAAATGCATCATAGTGTTCTTCTAAATGTACCTATAGTGCCGAACTCTGAAAACAGAGACGGCTCACCTTGACCTAGTCGGATCGGCGCCATCAAAAACGGGACAATAACAGAATTTATCTTATTATTGCACCTCACTCTTTCCTCTCAGGCCTGCAGCCAAACATCTTGCAGACATGCAGCCGAGGCCTGGTGCACAAGGGGAGGAAGCAGGACACTGCGAAGAGGAGGAGCAGGGGGGGAGGGGCGAAGGGCAAATGCTCCTCAGAGAGGAAATGACAAATAAGAGACTTGGGATGTCTTCTGTCCAGCCTGTCTGCAGCTGCTGCTTCCCAGCCCGGTGAACATATGCCGGCTCTAATCGCCTGATGGGCTGCAGGTGTGACCAGAGCCACGTGTTGAGGCTGCAGCGCCTGATCTGGATTTTACATTTACATTACATATCATTACATATCGAACCACCGACCCTCTGATTGAAAGACGGACCTGCTAACCACTGAGCCACTGAACGGCCCCCTGTGCTAGATCTGCCCCCCACACACACACACACAGTATATACATATTTCTGGAAGTGGGTGCTCTCTAAATCTCACTTCATTAACTTGAACTATCTTCAGCGCAGGGTAAATCAAGCAAGCATATCAAATACAAACTGTAAAGTTGCAATAAATCTGTTTTCCCCCCAGTAGGCCTACCTTAATCTGAATCAGCCTCCGGTCTGTAAACAGGGTAATGCATCCTGAGTCTTCTGTATTACTCAGTATCTGTTTGTTGAACCCGAGTGACACTCAGTGTGACTTCAGTCTCTTTCTCTCATCCCAAAGATAAAACCCTCAGGTCACTTTGCTCCTAATCACCTAATGCAAATCATGTAGTTTAGTTGTTTTTTTTCCTGGCTTCAGATTACATCAAAGGCTCTAAGGTGAAGTGTAATTGGCACCGAGAGTAAGTGTAACTGAAGTGGTGCTGCGTGTCCAATCATCATTTATCAAACACTCTTGTAGTCATACATATTTATGCTGTCAGATGACATTCTTGCATTGTAAATACTCGTGATGCTCTGGATGTCAAAGTAAATTAGTGCACATTCCCCCTATAAGGCCGTGTGCACGTTATATTCTGTGCAGAATCATAAGTACCTTGTGCATTAAAAACTTACTGAACAACTTCAGCTGCTACTTTACTGCACTGTAGTTTTCACTGCATGGGGTTCTGCTCCAATAGCACATCGTTTATCGTACACCATTCTTCTATTCGTGTTGCACTTTAGAAAAAAAAGTCAAGTTATCTTTGACTGCTTGTCTTTCCTTTGATATCGCTAACGGGGGATGGAGCTAAAAGTAGAGCGGCGTGCATTTAGCCTCCATGTCGAACACGATGGCGAGGCGGCTCGAGAGCGGTCAATAAGATATGAGTTTTATTTTACAACACAAGACTATTTGAGGAGTCTTGGTGCGCACTGACACTCTTATAACCCGGCACGTGGAGCCTTTGTTCTGTGTTTCGAAAATGATCCGGTTAAATATTTACGACTGTGGCTCAGCGGGAGAGCAGGGGCCGCCCTTCAGTCAGAGGATCGGAGGCTCGATCCCCGGCACTCCGCTGGCCCACGTCGATGTGTCCTTGGGCAAGACTCTTAACCCCAAACTGCTCCTGTAGCTGTGCAGTGTGAATGCCAGTGTGAATGGGTGATCGTCGTTCCTGCACATCTGGCTTGAAATCATAACACATCTCCACCATTTCAAGAGTGATTATGTTTGAATTGCATCAGCTTTTAACTTCTTGCACCCCGGCCACATATATAATCTTATATTCAGAGATTATCTTCTCACCTTTTTCCATATTTTGTATTAATATAAGGATGTCCCCTGCAGCCGGCTTTCTGATCCATCCTTACTAAATTGTAGGATCCTGACAGCACAGCTTTTAACGAATAATTAATAATATATCATTCTTTTGCAGTGAATCTTGGTGTTTATTTAGGAGGCAACCTCCCCATTCAGTTCATTATTTCTTCCTTCTACCAGTAGTTGTAGATCCTGATAATAAATACAAGGGCACATATGGATCCATGTAATAAGTCTTCAGTATGAATATTGCCGTCAGTGGAGTCACATTGCGTGAAGTGCCCAACATTGAACTTGAGTCTTTCCTCATCTAACTGACCTTGGCCGCCTCCCACTGAGGCACCAGCTGTGCGGACTCGAGCGCCTCTCCCCCGGCTAAACCTTTGCCATGTGACCAGCCGACCATGCACCGAACCCTCTGCACTCCTGAGTCGTTATTTCATGACTGTACAGCGCACTCACCGGCAGCTGAGGACTCCCACCGCCATGTTAATCGCTGGCCGGAGAATAAAGCGTCCACATTTTCACGTGTCGGTTCACACTGCACATCGTGGACCTCCGCTTTGTCTTTGATTTTTATTTTTTTTTCAAAGAAATTTGGAAGCTGTCCTAACGAGAATAACACAACGGGGGCACCTGTGTGCTGTGTGGCAACCAACAGTATGATTTACTGTTTTTGCCGTCTTTCTGAATTTCAGTCTCACGCTGCACGTGGAGCTCTACTTCAGCTGGTGACAGAAGAGCTGATGCAGAGGTTGTGCACTACAGCTCGGGGGCATGGGGGGGGGAGGAGGTTGGCATGGGGGGTGGTGGTGGGGGGGTGACAGACCATGCTCGCCATGCACATGTGCTCCGTCCCGCCGAGAGGCCGACTCCCTTGCTCCCCTGGCCTGCTTTAACCCTCAGGCCAAAGTGTGACACTAGCAGTGTCAGATGGGAACGCATGTCAAGTGTGCAGCAGAATACCCCCGAGTGCCCTCAAGCATAACAAGCAGGTCTGTGAGGTGCATGAGAGGAAGCCTGTTTTATAGATAAAGGGACTCGGCCCGTGTTGTTATTTAAAGCAGCTTCCTGGATAAACTTTAACCCATCGAGGCACGCGATCATATATCATTCGAAATCTTTCACTCAAACGTATAGGTCATTTTTACCCCCCAGAGCTCGAGAGGGCGTCACTTCTTCGAGCGGTATCACGTTCATTTTTCATCTATTTTCTTTTTGAAATTAATAAGTGAGACAGAACAAATCTAGTTTAAGAAGTTCATTTTCACAAATACCTGTATAGGCTATTTAATTATAGATCGCAAAAAGGTCAAATGCATTTTGAAATGCTTCAAGAGAAAAACAATAAAATCATTAACACATTTGAATAATTTAATTATTGAAGGATGAAAAACAATTTGGGATAATAAGGTGATGTTTTACACTGGGAATAAAGAAATCTCTCTCTCTCCCTATCTATCTCTCTCACACATTTTTCGGGATGTCAGCTCCTCCTCCCCATCTGTGAAAATAACTATGGGTCACTGATCCCTCCCCATTCGATTGTCCCTCCCTCTTATGTCCTGCAGCATTGCCGGGGCTTCTTGGACATCCATCCATCCATCATCTGCTTAGATTGATGTTTCAAAACCCAAATTCAAAATCTATCTATGAATCAAACAAATCTAGCTTGGGCGTGGTGCGAGTGATGATGAAGGCGTTGCACAGTGGTTTCTATGAGGGGTGATAATGACCCCTCTGCAGTCTCATGCCTATAAATGATCATACGTTTTCCTTTATTCCACACTCCCTATGATTAAAACAGTGATTAATAAACCTATTTTAGGAAAAGTAATGAACCGAGAAAGGTATGGGCTTTATTTTAACAGATTTACATGCATTTAAAATGCCGGGAGAGGTTTAAATAACATTACATTACATTTAGCTGACGCTTTTATCTAAAGCGACTTACATGCTATACAGTAGACCGTAGACACAGCAACAGTGAGCAATTAGGGTTAAGTGTCTTGCTCAAGGACAGATTGACATGGACTACCAGTGCCAGGGATTGACCCACCGATCCTCTGATTGAAAGACAGACCTGCTAACCACTCTGCCATAGTCGCCCCTGTTATTAGTGTCAGAGCCAATTTTGACTTCCCACATCCAATCAAACTGACATCTATCCTGAACACAATGGTGCGCCAGGAGTTCTGAGTGAGGGTGTCAATGAGCGGTGGTTAACTAAACCACGGATTGGCACATGACTACCAGGACTGTGGCTCAGTGGTAGAGCGGGTTCGCTCTTCAATCAGAGGATTGGCGGTTCTCTCCGCCAGTCCATATCGATGCCAAGACCCTTAACCCCAAAGTGCTTCCTATTCACGGGTATGAATGTTACTTGGGCAGGTGGCACCTTGCATGGCCGCCCCTGCCATCAGTGTGTGAATGGGTGAATGATGACATGTAATGCTGAAGCGCTTTCAGACTGGAAAAGCGCTTTACAAGTGCCAGTCCATTTACCAAGCCATTTGCATCCCTCTATTAGCCGGCTTCAGAGAGTCTCAACATTTAAAACCAGACGGCATCAACTCACGAGTTGCTGGTTTTGTTCTTAATGAGTCTGAGAGCTCTCTTCTAGTGGAGACATGTTGAAATAGATGTAATGTCTGTCCAATGCATTGCCATGTTTAGACTTTGCAATCTAATGCAAACCTGGAACATGAGATTCTACTGGATGCGTTTACAATCTCATCTTTCACAGCTGCTTTGCATGATTAGAACCGGGGTCCCACTTTTACAGACGATGGATGGCAGGAGTGAGAGAGTGGTATTTCGTCACACTTTTGTGTTCCCCAAAGAAGATATGGGATTTATTCAAAGTGTGGAATGGGCATTGGATTTCAATGGCAGGACTCTTTCCTACATGATTATTTTGACTATTGTAACACATATCAAGCATGAAGATTACACTGACTTCTTAAACTTGAATAATCTTCCAAATTATGCTACCTCAAACGTATAAATAATTTAATTATTCCATATGAATCTGCCATATATCACAACTGCAGAACTGGGATTAGGAAATTAACATTATTCCAATTTATTTAAGCAATATCGTGTGCTGCTATTCAAATTAAAAATCTTATTTTTTAACATTAACTCAGACACGCATGACCAGAGAATTAAAAAAGAAAACTTGCATTTTGATCAAAGAAAGTATTGATGGGCCATAAGGTAAAGAGAGTGGGCAAAAATATTGAAAAGATGGCTTTGGAGACATGCACTCTCAAACTAGCCTGTAAAGTCTTGATGAAGAAATATCCCTCTGCCCAAAAAGAACAAAGATGTCTTTTTAATTTTTTTTCAGAAGCCTTCAATTAATAAATAACATTACTATAAAAACATTATAAAAAGACAATCAGAAAGAAGACTTAACAGGTGGGGGAGACATACGGTCCCAACATGTCCTGTCCACCACATGGTCTCCTCCCACTCAGCTGCCACTGGCACAGTGTGGCCTGATACTTGAATCCAGAATAAACGTCTGTATACTGCATGCACAAGACTCTTTGTGCATGTAATGTATTGTAGGATGCACGTATTTAATTATGGAAAATGGCGTACGCTTTTTTTTACCACTTGAAACTGAAATTCATCGAATTTGCTCACAAGTGAGGACCTTGTGAGGACCTGAGAATGTCCAGTCTGCCGGGTCCCGGGTCACATGTCCTCTTTTTTACACAATCAGACTGGGCACCGCTGTAGTTTGCGGCGACTATAAAATGTGTGGTTCCCTTTTAGCGACGGGGATTAGCGTCCCCTCCGAGGCCACGGTGGCCTAATGGAGAGTTGGCCCAAAAGTCGGCCCGTCCCATACCGCTGCTTTGTGAGTCAATGCGTCTGAATTTCATTTCCCCGGATGTCATGAGGGGGCACAGAATCTGTGAGTGTATTGATTAAAACCCAGTTTGAATCCACACGCAGCACGAGTGTTTTTGATGGAAAAATACATTATTCAAGTTTTATTTGGTGTCGTAAATGGGGCTTCAAGGAAGAGTCAAACGTTCGGAGAATTACACTTGTTGGCCATCGAACCCCCGTGCCAAGTGTGAATATTGATGTGGAGTGCCTCTCTGTGTGCAGTATTCAAATACAAATATCCAGCAGAGGGGTCTAGTCACGACCCAAACACATTAACCAAAATGAATACTTCAAGTACACCATATCCAAACCAAACTAAATTAGTCCACGGGGCCGAGACTCAATTAGTTTCAGATCAGTTTCCTTCAAAGACATTCTCGGCTTGCCAGATAAATGGCATTCCCTCGAGACTGGATTTATTTTAGAAGCTACATGCACACTTAACCTGTTCTGATATTAGAAAACAAAAGAAAAACAAACTTTTCCTAACACATTAAATTTGTTCCATTTTTGTAATGCAGTATTACCGTCGTTTATAGCCAACAATTTCAATTATCGTGGGGTGTGTCGATCTGCACTGTAGATTTAAGTTTATATGGGGAAACTGTAAGACATATTTTTTAATCTTTAGACAAAGTGAGGATTTGTATTCGGAATTTTTAATTTGTGCGACATGATGTGGTACCTTTATTTCGTTTTGCTTTTTAACTGTTTTAATGAATGTTCTTAATTGTTTTTAAATCTTGTTTTATTTAGCATTATGTTTTGATGCTTTTAATGGTTTTATGTGAAGCACTTTGCCTTGTTGTTGAAATGTGCTATACAAATAAACTTGCCTTGCCTACCTGGTCTTTTTAGATTTGTTTAAGTTCAACTATGAGGTTCAAGGTTTTTATTTGCCATTTGTGCGCAGACCAACAGTTCAGACAAATAGGAATTTCTTCTGCAGGGCTCTCTGAGTCAAATGGTTAGAAATAAAAATCACACTGTAATAAGAATAGGGATATAAAATATAAGAAAAATGACAACGTTGACCTTGCGTCTCCTCCTTCAGATTTACTGATTAAATAAAGAATGTAAGAATACATATATGTGAATATATATGGATAAAAATCAATAAATGGGTACGCAAGACTGATCCTGTATGTGATGATTAGACTTAACTGTGTGCTGTCTCCTGTCTGTGTATATATACAGTGCAGGAGCAGAGCAGAACAAATACTATCTTTCTTTACATTTCCAATGGTAGTAGTCCTTAGATCCGTTTGTGGCCTTTTGGGATAAAGACAAGTCTGACTTCATAGATGAGGGACTTACTGTATGTCTGAACGTTTTCAGTTTAGTTTTCAGTAGTCTAAATCCAACTTTTTCAGCAACAAAAGCATGAAGATGCCCGTGCACTTGTCTGACAAAAGGTGTATTCAGCTGAACACTATCAGTGGAGTTGCACATTACGTGGAGTCATCTGCCACTGACATTGCAAATCACAGGAGAAAATAATTGCTATTTATTTTATCTCCTGCGTGAGGATATTGCTGCGCTGCTTAATGAGTCCGCAGTTCATCAGAGGATAGCTATAACAAAATCTGTCATAAATGTTGGGCAGAATATGTGAGCTTGTTCTGCTTCTGTCTCTTTCTAAGTCTTTGCTGAGTTGGTTAAAAAGAACGGTCGAGTCCTGGAAGTACAAAACGTGGATGAATGCACAGTTTATAGGCCCATTCACGTAGAATCAAAGCATAAATAAAAAAGGAACTGCTGTGTGTGTGAAACAGGCTTGTCATCAGCCCCGATACAATGGACACTGCAGTGGGACTGATATCACTTAGCGGGCTTCGGCTGCTATTGCTTTGTAGCCTCGCTTTTGACGCCATATCTTTAGAAATCTCCCACAATTATTATTCCACAGTGTCCCTATGATTGTAGTTTGTTTACTAATTTGAGCTAGCGGTGGAATATTGACTATTCGAACAGCCGATTGAACCTGAAGCCTTCAATTGAACTTATTCTGTTCTTTACCATAAAGCTGCTTAGGAGCTTAAATAATATGTCACACTCAACCTCATGTAGTTGTTAAATAAGATCGTAGTTTTACCTAAAGAGACACGGTGAGCCAACTTAATTAAACATTCACATTAACATAACCCGAAGTGCATGTGTACTGTTTGGTTTTTTGGAAGCATATTTTCTTTGATCTGTGCTTGGAATCGGGTTCGCAAGTTCAGATTGCAGCTTCGAGAGCGCAGGTTGAATAATATTTCAATCAAGTTCAGATCTTGTCCAAATGTATTATTTTACTCTTCAGACTTGGGGGAAAAAAAATAATTAGCTGGAATTGGATATGCAAAATAATAAAAAAAGAGGAGTAAAATCTGATGATCCTCTATCTGAACTTTGCATAAGACAGTTCTGGTACTTTTTGTAATGTATTGCAAGAGATTGAATCAGGTCAGATCATGGTCAGTGTGATGGGCACCGCCACCTCAGTATTATTCACAAAATACATGTGACCTGGTCTTAGTTTCTGCATAATCTAAGGCTGAAATACAGATTATTGTGCTCATAATCCTTAAAAAAAGGTTCCGTTTGAGCTTTGCTTACTTAAAAATCTACACTTTTAATTTGCAATTCCCTTTATGACTGTTGTTTGCTGACTTCAATAATGTACATGTCCCGGAGGCTTATCGCTGTTTAGTTTCCAGCTGGACTTTTATGAATGGTGCAGACATTTAAATGTGACCTCAGCCTCGTCCCTTGAGGATGAGCGGCTTGGGTCCCTTTGATCTCTCAGCCAATGTCTTTCAAGTTTCCCACCCTGTGTAGAAAGGGGCCTTATCCGAAGCAGTGAAACCATGTACATTGCTTGGACAGCAAATTCCGGGCTAATCCCCTGAACCTGAAGGCCGCCAGTGCATCATTACTCTTTCATGTGCCGGGCAAGCGGCCGGGTTGTCATCACTGGCAGAGAAAGTGTCAAAGTGGATGTTTACATCAATAATTAAAACTGAGGGCTCGGGAACAGCTGAGGTTTGGGCTGGTGTTACCCTTTAATATTTCCTACAGTTTGTCCCTGAGCCGCCCATTACCGACACATTTCCCAAAGAGTAGGTACTATATCTGCTTGTTTTTATAAACGTCCATGGACCAGGTGTAAATTATACTACAGTATAATAGAAATGTCATTTGGGGTGTTAATCTCACAACAAAGGGGAAAGGGTGGACTGGGGTTTCGCATACATTTTTAAGAAAAGGTAAAGACAGCCTGGTCTCCCATGAATTTACGTTCCCATACAACAAAACTGCATTGTCAATTGTGTTTTGAGAGAAATTTTGAGAGAAATTTATTTTGTTTTTGACGTGTTGAAAACTATGTGTCTTATCATAGCTCCCAGAAGTCCATGCAAGAACGTGGTCAAAACAGGAGTTTTAACCAGGAGAGAGCTGTTTGTGACCCGTGTGAAACCAAAAGTCAGTGCTGATTAATACAATAGAATATATTACGTAAAATCTTACTTTTTTTTAAGCCAAACAGTGATGTCTTTTACTAAAGGCAACCCAAGTGATTTTGTTACAGTTTTCTTTCAACAACGTCTTTAACACTTCAACCGTAATCTGAGAGAAAACCGCTTCCCTCAAAACGTAATTAGGAATACAATTAAGTTGCATTGGAACAGAACTTTGTAGGAGGCCGGGTTGGTTCAGGCTGTTTTTAGAGGCGATTGAATGAAAGTAAATGCGTCGACACAAGTAGATCCGAGTGGATGCAAACGGTTTTCCCAGAGAGTGTGACTGTCTTTCATAAACCTATAAAGATGAGAGGAAAAGGACAAAATAAACAACAATTCCTGTTGAAATACAGGAACTGTAATCTGTAACTGCACTACTGCATTTTATTTATTAAACTGCACAGCAACTTTTATTCAATTCTGTATTTTTTGCTTTTTAACTGTTTTTTTATGTTTTAATGAATGTTCTTATTTGTTTTTAAATCTTGTTTTCTTCTGCATTACATTTTGATGCTTTTAATGTCAATACATATTATGGCATATTAGCTATTTGATGTGGAAGATATTGGACATAGTGGATTTGGCTTTCGTAATTTGCCTTCAGTGGTCAAGTTACTGTCTGTCCCTCGCCTAATTTCAATTTCTTTATCCCTGACGTTGCTTTGGAAGTCCTCATAAGCCATTTAATAGTGGATATCATGCACCATGGAGAATCTGAAAACAAACCGCATTGCTTCATTGCCCCACATGGACCCATCCCACAAGCGTAATAATAGCGTTGAAACACGTTTGTTACCAGAGCAACAGCAGAATCAGCAGATCGGATGGAACTGGGTTAATGTGAAAGGTTCACCAGTAAAACTTCTCCCGCCCTCAGCAGTTACAGCTCTGTGGCTGAGGAAGCCACTTCAATACCAAGTGGACTTTAAGTAAAACAAAACTGTGAAGCAACCAAATGTGTTAAACTATTCAAATGTTAAGCACGGCATGAATGTGAGCAGCGAGTACGATCGGCTCCTGTTCACGATTGACTTTCCTTGGATGTGAAAAGGGTGCAACAACGGAGCGGGTCCACGTAAAGGTCCTGGTTTGAATCCACGTGGTCCCCGTCTCCAGGCAGACTTCATCTAGAGAAAACCTTGAAACATCATTCAGAGCAAATCGATTGTGATTGTGATATAAATGTCCACACAATGTACCACGTACTACACTAAAGACACATGAATGGGATCCATGGGGCCATTCCTTTGCCATTTATTTTCTTGCACTATCCAGAGAGGATTAAGCCGCATTTACTAGAGGCCACAGGACAGAAATAGTTTATTTTTTGTTCTTCAGAGGCTTTAATAAAACAGATTATTAATGGTCGAAAAAACCACAATCAAGCAAACAGCAGTCCGGACATAAACCTGGACAATGGCAATTAAACATCCAAATTAACATTGTTTTTCCTTTTACCTTTAAATGCTAAATAAATCCCATTGTCTCATTCCATTGTAGTGTAATAAGTTAACAGTAGGATCCGGATACGTAAAATGATTTTAAAGCATTTGTTAAAACGATATGTTTGCGTTTTAATCATTTATTGATTTCAATTTATGAGCTAATTAAAGCTATAAAGTTACAACAAAATAAACCCTAAAATTACAGTAAAACTTAAACAAAGCACACTGTGGTAGTAGCTTGAATTAAAAATGTGGAAATACAAAATAAATAATACATTTTCTTATTAAAATTGCTTAAAAAAATCAATTGCTTGATTTAGCTATAGTAATTCCACCATTTGTTGCCTATAAGATAAATTGAGTCGTGTAAAAGGGATGTAATAATATATGGTAAAATGAGATTTCATGTGAAATACTCATAATAAAACTGGAAAACCAAACCAACCGGTAGCGGATGGGCTCATTCTGTTCAGATTATGTTTATTTAAGCAGGTTGTCCGCCAATCTAATTGTCATTGTTGGATCTCAGTACTACCGGGTACTTCTAGTACTTCCAAAAAACACATTTTTAATCTAAAAATGGACAGAAACCCAACCCGAAACGCAATTATGAATATGCAAGTACCACCGATACTGTTGAGTGCGTGGCGTCACGGAGGAGCTGCTTCCCTCACTGCTGGCGGCGGGAGAAAACAGTGTAGTGTGATTTACGATGTTAATCATTAGCAGGAGACGAGTGGAAGCGTAGAGGGGAGTGCAGAGAAGCTGCAGCGCCTGATGGAGCGTGTCCCCTTTGCTTCAGCCAAGCTTACAGTTGGCTCCACGCGGAGAGGCTGAGCCCACTGCCGGCTGATGGAGCGAGGTGGAGCGACAACCAGCCAAACGCAGGCGTTTATTTCAGGAATGGAGTCTAGAAGACGACCGGAGCCGAGTGCCAATCGGATGAGATCACCATTCTGTTCACATGCCGAACCCAAAAGGGGGTTGAGACAAAGCGAAGGCCGAGGACGGATCCAATCAAGCATGAAAAAAAGAAGTAGACATTGTCTCCAAATGCAAAACTAATCAGAGATTGTCAAGTTTCTTTAACGGTAAATCATCCATGAATCATCATACGCTTTGACAGCTGATTGACCCCACAACACTCAATTATAATGTATAGACATTACAGCAGCTGCGTTACTTTTTTGTATCAAGTTTTATTTTAAATACGCAATAACTTTGGGGTGAAATCCTCATTTCTGAAATAATGAAGCCACTTTTAAAGCTGCAGTATTTTATATTTTTCTGAAAATAATTGGCAAAACTTTCTATGACTGCCACATATAATATATATAATGCTGTATTATTTATTAACAAATATCATATAGTGCTATAATTATAAGTACAAATATTATTACACATTTCAATAATTTCAATAATCATTTCATAATAATTGTTGGTCACTCACTGACACATTTTTGCAGGTATCTTAGTGTATTATAGTTAACCATACATTAGAATCTTTGAATAATCCATTTTAATTACTAATATAATGAATTATCATGTGATTATAAATGGTCATTGTTTGCTTTAAATTATATTTTACATCTATGAAGTTTTAAGATGTTTATAAGTACATGTTTGTGGTGGTACAGGGCACCACCATCAGGGGGTGCCACGTTAATCCTGGCCGCGACCTAAATATGTCTCTCTCTCTTTCCGTAGAATCAGATAGATGCTGGGCAGCCGGGAGGGGGACGCCCGCCGCTCGCAGCTGCAGAGCATTACGTCATCACGGCACAGGTAAAGGCGGCCTCCTCCCGGAAGGCCGGCGTCGAGTGATTGCTACGCTTAGCCTACGCCACGCCAAGCAAACCCGTCGACCCGAAGACTTAGACTCTAACTTCACGAGACCGTCACGAGAAGCCGCCGAACGCCACGGCAGCTCATGCATCACGAGCCTAGCACACGAAACCACCGAAGCAGCGAACGGCCTGAGTATTTCCGGATGCCACTTGTCTGTGCATACGAACTGTAATAAAACACTGTCTACTGCACCATTTTCCCTGTCTACCTTGCAGTTTGCTTTTGGGTCCCCTCACGAGTCGTGACAATGTTGTAAGAAGTGTTATGATTATTGTTATAAAGCATTATGATTGATAACTTATACATATTATTAATAACGCATTATAGATACGAGGGTCAAATAAAGTGTGACAGATCTTCCGAGTTATACATTCAGTCCAGAGTAACATTATTATTCACATGGCGTCGTCTCTCTGGCCACCTGATGGATGGAAGTTTAATATTCACTATGCTTTTACTTCATTTTTGATCTCCATCTCCTGAGGGACCCATCTGCCTCTTAAGCTTCTAAATGCTCCAATACGTTCAGCAGCCACTTGCTAACGGAGGCTGTCTGGGACTGTCGGAGCTCTTTTTCTCTGGATAATACAGTGTCTGTGAAAAACAGCAAGACTCAATCAAAGTTTAAAGTTGTGGGTCAGAAAACCAAAGTTTGCCCCTTTTAAAGTTACACTCAGTAATGTAATCCATTGTCAATATAAAACATGGATTTTTGCCTTTATTATAACAGCATACACCTTTTCCGACCAAACCTTGAATAAAGAAAGTAACACTTTAGCAGCACTTAAGTGGCACTTTGTAGTTTGGCTTTATTGAAGAAATTCTACTTTCTTGATTCTTGTGGTTCTGAGTTTGTACTCATGGTTGAATGCACTTATTGTAAGTCGCTTTGGATAAAAGCGTCAGCTAAATGTCAGTGGCGACTGTGGGTCAGTGGTTAGCAGTTCTGTCTTTCAATCAAATGATCGGTGGTTCGATCCCCGACTCCACTAGCCCATGTCGATGTGTATAGCATGTAAGTTGCTTTGGATAAAAGTGTCAGCTAAATGTCAGTGGCAACTGTGGGTCAGTGGTTAGCAGGTCTATCTTTCAATCAAATGATCGGTGGTTCGATCCCCGGCTCCACTAGCCCATGTCGATGTGTCGATGTGTATAGCATGTACGTTGCTTTGGATAAAAATGTCAGTGCCGACTGTGGATCCGGTTAGCAGGTCCATCTTTCAATCAAATGATCGGGTGGTTCGATTCCCGGCTCTGCTAGTCCCTTAACCCTAATTGCTCATTGTGTCTACTGTATAGCATGTAAGTTGATAAAAGCGTCAGCTAAATGAAATGTAATGCATACTCAAGTACCATAAACAAGCCATTCATTACCATTAATTGTGATTATTGCTAAACAATGGAGGTATCGTCGATGCCCCAGTGTGATTCCCGGCTGCCGGATACTGAACTGGCAGAATCCAAAGCCACCCACACCGGAGACATCCAACCAGCAGCTCCCACCATCGCTCACACGGGCTCCATCAGAAGCCGGCCGCTTTATGAAGCATGACAAAAGTTCTGGACGGGGGGGAAGCATTTCGTATCACAGCAGCTGTCAGGGAGGTTCAAAGAGGGTTCAGAGAGGAGTCGGGCTTCACCTTGACGTGAGCTGCTGGCGAGACTCCGCCTGATGCAGACGCCTCCCCGTCTCCACGGATGGCAGGTCAGATTGCTGGAATCGCCCTTCTGATGACCCGTTTTTTTTTTTTTTTTATTTCTTCCCGGATGCCTTTTGACTGCTTCAATGAAATAAAACAGGCCACCGCCGAGGCAGCCAAACTCTGGGAGTTTAGGAAGCTGTACTTGTTTTTTGGAGAGCGGGAAATTGAAGCATACAGTGTGTACAGCATAGCAAATGCTTGACTATTTTCCAAAAATACGTGACGGGGGGCTTCAAGGTGTGATTTTTTTTCGATTCGTCTCACTGCTGATTCGCCAGTCAAAGTTTATCAAACACACATTTTCATATAGTCTACTCCTTGTCCTTGAATGAATAACACGACTATGCTCGGACACATATAAAGTATGAAGGCCGCTCAAACTTAATGATACTGCTGACAGCTTTCACTTTGGTTATGCTCATCCTCAGAATTCTCTGCAGGCTTTTGCTACCTGAAGCCTGAATTATATGGATGACAGACTGCTCACAAATGATCCATGGGAGTGTGGGTGCATTTATGCTTTCGCATTTTACTCGATGGATGATGGATGTGGGATTAGGCGGTATCATGAATCATATCAATGTTTTCCCAGTCACTGTCGAGACTCCTGCAACTAAGTCTGCTTCCTGAAATATTCTCATGTAAAGGACGGATAGTGTTTCATCTTCTTGAGGATTAACGTGGAAAATGTGAAACCCCACCCATAAGCGTGACAAAACACCCCATAATTCATAGAATGAGTCAACAAAATGCTCTCGCTACTTACTCGTGATTCAATCAGCACTAATACGAAATGATTATATTTGTTATAAATCCTCTGTACTATACTATATTCGATGCAGAATACAGTTCAGCAATAATGCTGCTTATGCGAGTCCAAATTCGCCTTAATTGGTCATGAAGTTGGTATCCACAAAATAATTTGACTCCATTTTTATCTTTTGTTTTCTATTTCCAAGAACAGGCACAACAAAGCCGGACAGATAAAGGTAAGGAATAGACGGGGCTCTTATGGTCACAATTACGGAAGAAGGAAATGTGCAGAACACGACCCCTCTCGGCCCGTTGTCAAGTTCATTAAAACTCCGGCGCGTCTCGCAGCATTTTTTTGATCGACGAAAACAACACATTTAAATGGCCAAGTAAATGTCACGCTTGTTGTCGTCCCCCTGCTGTCAGTAGAACGACACACACACACACACACACACACACGCACACACGCACTGCAGTCTTTTTCTATGGTCTGCCATGTCAACAGCCTTCGACATCATTAGGGGGCTCAGAGAATTCGTCTTGACACCGACCATCAGCTGACAGGAATCACTGCTCTCTGTGCGTACGAGCCACCCGATGTTTAGCTATATAGCTAGCATCCGCTATGCGATGCTCACCACCAAATGACCCGGCAAGGTCGGCGTGCCCTTGCTGCATTCAGAGCCCTGTTCGTAAAGGAGTGTATCAGCATTCAGTCAAGTGAGGCCCGTCCTCTGGAGGAATGGACTGGATCCGGAGAGGGAAGTCCACCAGGTTGCTCATTATTTTTGATATTTTCTACGTGTGAGCAGTATCTGGAGTCAGAGGCACCAGGCGCAGTTACACGGTATTCACAGGGAAAGGGAATATTCGAGCAGTGGAGGTGGAAATCAGATCCCTTCACATTGGATTGAACAAATCAAAGTGGGCAGGCTTAGAGTTGTGCACCTGAAGGTTTCCCCTTGAACATCAGTCACGTTGTTGTTATGCCCACCGATATCCAAACACACGTCTCGTCCTGTTGTCTCACACTGCCGGGGGATTTTCGACAGTTTTATGACTTTTGAGGCTCGCTAGTCGCCCAAAGTCTGATTGGATTCATTTTCGTAAACGCGGTCGGTGCAGGAAAACATTATGTTGTGGAAAAAAAATATGCAGCCTTTATTGGATATATCTTTGTAGAAGGTGCTATAAACGAGATTATTCTCTGCAGACATCAACTACACACACACACACACACACACACACACACACACACACACACACACACACACACACACAATATATATATCTCAACTTTACATAGCAAATAGTTTGATCCTACATTAATGCTCAGATTCATGTATATTGCACCTTTTTAAATAAACCAAAAAAATATATTTTTTTCCACTGCAAATTATTTTTCCAAATCATATCATACATCAGTGTATATTTGATGTAAAACTGGTTCTATTGTTATTGGCTCTTCTTTGGCTTTTGTTTGTGACCTCTCCAAAGTTGGCGATCTCACAATATAACCTTGTCGCTATGATGTGGCTCCGTGTTCAACAAATTGGTCGGCTAACTAGAAAGAGTGCGCCGCCGAAAGACGGGAAGTGCTTTTCCTGATTACCTTGATTAGCAAGGGAGATTGGAGGTGTGCTCTGAGTGTGTCTGTAGTGTAATGCCAGCTTACGTGTGTACCCATTTAAGTAGATGCCAATGCCGTAATTAGCAGATGTGACACTCGTGGGCTCCTCTCCGAGTCAGATTGCTTAGTTTCCTGCATCAGAGCAGGACCCTGGTTGGCACAGTGGCTGGCAGCTTCCCAGAGGATGCAGAGGCTTTCCTGTGTTTGCAGCTTAGTTCTCCCGGTGCAGGGAGGGAAGTCAACTACAGACATTTTGTGGCCTGTTCAGTCCATCACTTCACTGCGATTGCTTGCCGGCTAAAAGTGGTCCGACATTGCAGCATAAAGGCTTGCTTTTGTACCGGTGCAATGATGGAATAGCATCAGACACAAGAGCAATAAACCTAAAGCGGGTTTGCTTCTCCAGCAATTGGCCGATCCATAATTTGCTATTTTGTTTGAGCAGGAAGTGAAGGCCCATCATGTTTCCTGTCCCCGGAGTCCTATTCTGATCATGTAGCCTCTCCAATGAGATAAGAGAACAAACATTGGCAAGCAGCTCATCTGCAAGTCAAGTGTCACTCAGGTTTCCTGTGTTGCGCGGCAGCTGTTAATCATTGTGAATAAGAATGCAGGCCACCAGGTGTGAGACATCTAATCCATCACATCAGCCTCATTCTACGGAATGAATTATGGAGATTAGCATTTAATTATTTTTACATTGTGCTGCAATGTAGTAATCCCCAGGAAAATAGGTCTATTGGATTTCGACAAAAAAAACAAAAAAACAGCTGTATTGTGCTTGTCGCGTGTCAAACAAGAGATATCCTTGACTTTGTGGAGAAGTTGCACAGTTTGAGGGAAACAACAAAGTCAACCGAATGCATTGGAGCAGCTCAATGACTCAGTTACTCCGGGCATCATCTTGGGGCTAAAAGACGATGGATATCCTAAACAGTCATGACAGAGTGCCTCCATTCTTTGTCATGCCGTGAATAATGCGCCAGTGTTTGGTCCGTCAGCTGTGGGAGAGCTAAATGCTGCTGCGAGCTTCGGTTTGATAATGATTGACTGCCAGACGTGTCTTAGAAACTTTGCTGACTGCTCATTACTTCAATCCCAATTAAACGGGAGAGCCGCGGTCATTGATAGTCTCAAACAACGTGGCAGACGAGGAGCGTGCCTGTTGCCGTAGGAGACTGTATCGGGCCATTGTTATCACCACAATGCACATGTGTGGACATTGGCAAACCTGCAAATATCCACTGCAGATTGCTGTTGGCTGAAATCAGGGAAGGAAATAAATGTTCTCCATCGACACAAATACTTTGCAAGCGTAATGATATCATACATTTCGGTGCAGTCAAACACAAATACGGTCGCAGAAGCCTGTAGGGCAATGCCTCAGTAACATAAAAAAATGACAAGTTAATTAAAGAAAACAGAAAGAATGCTTTCTGATAGGGAAACAACTTTATTATTAAGTATGGTTACACCGTGGTAACCATAATTAACATTTTAAGGGGATTAAGGCCATGAATTACAATCACTAAAATGTTTATTTTTTGTTTAATCTTTTGGTGAAAGGTATTGTCCATATTAACATTGATGCTGATCATTTGTAATATTTCAGACCTGGATTCTGAAGTTTGCTGTCACCTTGTACAGGTAACAATCACAAAAACCCATTCGAACCCCCAACTTGTCCAATACCGTCCAATGCCTTACACATCTGAATGCAATGTATCGGGATTTCAATGAACTCCAACCTAAACCCAACCGTGTCGTTGCTAGATGCTCTGAAGTGGTGGCAGATGGGTCAAACAAACACAGAACCTTCACCCAAGAGACGGCTGTTTGTGTCTCGTGTGAAACTAAAGACAAAGCTGACTTATTTTTGTCACGTGAGTCGTGCGTTAACATTTATTATGCGTTAATAATAGTTTGAATTTTTGCACTTTCTTTATTGTTTCTTTGCATTTTTGCACTTTATTGTTTTCACTTCATTCCTAAATTAACACACTGCTGTTTTGTTGTATATTTTGATCATCTTTTTATCTTATTCCTGTTATTTTATTTAGTGTCTGTTACCGTGACCAACAAATCTTCCCTTGGTGATGAATAAAGTACCTGCCTACCTACCTGCCTACCTACCTACCTACCTGCCTACCTGCCTACCTACCTACCTACCTACCTACCTACCTGCCTGCCTGCCTGCCTGCCTGCCTGCCTGCCTGCCTGCCTGCCTACCTACCTACCTACCTAATATCGTTAGTCACTCAAGCATTGTAGGCACTCGCTAGTTATTGTCAACTTCAGTCTTAGTGGTTTTGTTGCCTGAACCTAACTTCCTGTTAGGATGGAAGTTAATCTTGAAAAGACAATATGCATGAGACGATCATCTATTATCTATTACGCTACCGACCATGCCTCGATATTTGACAATCCAACTTTATTTCGGACACATGGGTCCATATAAAACGTACACATGAAACAGACCAGCAGCCTTCAGACAACACACAGAGCATCTACTCCAATTTAAAACAAAGGTTACTGAGGGAAACAAAGATTTCCAAGCTTCAGCCGTGGCTGTTATTTCTTAATCAAAACAGCAGTCGACTCAATTCTCAACCCCTGTGCCAAATGTTGAAAACTATGAGTAACAGTTTAGCAAAGAACACAAACAGTGTTATCGGCAGTTGAGCTTTTCCTATTAAACTAAGTAACTCAAACTGCAGGCAGACAATTTAAAGCAACTCTAAGCAAATGCTCTTGTTTTATTAAGATAACCGCTGCAAACAACAATAGAGAAGTCAGTGTGTCAGGCACAGACTGTTGTCCGGGAATCATGATCGAATCCTGACTGAAATACAAATTTAAGCAGCTCTTCAAGAGCTAAGAAAGTCTGACATACCGAGATAAGAGATCTCGCCTCACTTGTCCTCTTGATAACCTTTGGAATAAAGTACCAAAGAGCTAGCCCAAAATGTGTGGTCCCATGGATCGTATGCATCGCGAGTTCACTGACACAAATACACCGTTTGCTAATTGTGATAATGATTTTGAGGTAGACGTTTGTGGTTTTGACTGAATTGTCTTGACAACTAATGGGTGGATTGCCATGAAATGTTGTACAGACATCCATGTCGTCCCCAGGATGAATTATATAAACAGTTAAGTGCCATCATTAATTAAACATTTAAATTTGTTATACCTTCACCACAAATTACATCCCCATCAGTCTTTGTGCTGAGTGCTGATAGGCAGAGACATTAAACTAAGATAGTGAACATTATACCTTCTAAATGTCAGAATGTTAGCATTGTCATTAGGTTAGCATTTAGCTTAAAGTAGTCCAGCTGAGGTGGTTCGGGCATCTAATTTGGATGCCTCCAGGACGCCTCCCATTAGAGGTTTTCCGGGCACGTCCAACTGGTAGGAGGCCCCGGGGAAGACCCAGCTGGCCTGGGAATGCCTAGAAATCCCCCAGAATGAGCTGGAAAATGTTGCGGGTGAGAGGGAGGCCTGGGTCAGCCTGCTGGACCTGCTGCCACCAAGACTCGAAGATCAAGCAGCTGAAAATGAATGGATGGATGGATGGATAGTCCCATGGATGCCTAGCTGCCTCATAAAGCTGCTAGTGTGCTTGTAGGGTCTTTGTTGTGTGTAGTTGAATCTAGTTACAGCTGCTAGTGTATCAAGATGCCCAGTATACTTATGGCTCTATAACATGTACACAACCTCTTTTCTGATATTGCAACTTGAATGAGAATTAATTAAAAAGAAAATGAATATTTAAAATGATAAAAGTACAGTAATTAAATGATCCATTTGGCAAAATTCATTATCAGAAAACCCTGCAGACGAAGCCTTGAACAGATGTTAGGCGATCCTGTTGTTGGCTGCCACCCCTCCTCTCCTCTTCAGCAGCCCACTGCTCCTACTTAGCACATATGAAGTGGATAGTTGAAATATTGAATATATACAACCTGAGAGGCAGCACAACGCTGCATTGTTATTTATATCATCAATTTGAATTTCAAAAGGAAGCCATACTCTCTTGCTAGAGTGATGATTCATAGACAGCATTTTAAAGGCTGTGCCGATCGGCACGCCGCCTTCCAACAAGTGCAAATTGACAAATAGGAAGAAATGACTTCAGAAACACTTGAGGACAAATGGATCAGGAATGGGAAAATGTTGAAAGCTTTTGTTAAATCCGCTTTATGTTAACAGCATTTGATCAGGTTTTGGCCAGTGTTGCGGACAAAGTAATACTAGAACTCTATTGTATGACGAGAACAAGAAATTATCAGGTTTTTCTTTTCCACTGATACTATTACACCAGACTGATGCCTTGAACATAACTGGTATTACAACATAACTCGGGATACAGATACTTTTCCCCAATGGAGATCACCTTCAGTACAGTAATCAGTGAAGTGTTCAGTTTTTACAATTTATATCTGTGTCAATAAATACTGACTCGCTTGCTGGTGCCAAAGCCTATAAGAATCAAAGGTCTACTTAATCACAACCCTGCCATATTAGTCTTCCCCTAGCCTTACCCCTGTCTCCGGTGAAGAATGGCTGGTCCTGCTTAGGGTCATCCTGCAAGGCCTCTCATAAATTCCACCGGTGTTACCTGTCTTCTGGCACTTTCTTGATAACACTCATTATTGCTCAATGACCTGGAGGCAAAGCTTCAGTTTGGGCCTCATCACCTTCAGGCTATAGCTGAAGAAGCTCCCCGTTTTTTTTTGGATTTTTTTGCAGCTCACCTTGGCTTTTAAAAGCCATAAACTCATGCCCGACAAGTTAGCCAAGAGACAAGAATCACAAGCGGTGATTATTTGATATTGTAAAGTGAATCACTCCCTCCACCGTCCTCCAGAGGAAGTTTTTTTTCCGAAGGACCAAAGGGATGTAACCAAGATGTGTGCAGTTTATGAGGCTCCTCAATCACACCGAGGAAGACTCAACCCGGGGCAACAATGAAAGTTGAAGCCTCCGTCGGCGGTGAGATGAAATAATAAAAGAAAAGAGACGAAAAGAAACACCCTTACATCTTCTGATGTAATTTTTCCCACTCTGCGATGATCACTCCAATCCGAAATAATAAATCAATATATAGACGACGGATATAGCGGCATTCATGACAAAGGGATGAACTGGAAACTGTAGACTTTGAATGGTGCTTCAATGTGTAGTGCTGGGTGAAGCACCTTTCCTCCACATAAATACTCCTCTTAAAACACTCATACTGGAATATATAAATGCTCATCCGAGAAGAGAAGCCATTGCAATGGTCGAATAGAGCGAGAGGGCCCTAGGAGGCTATTCACACTAGTGCTGATAGTTGTTAAAGCCCTGTGTGCCACACTTCAAATGGGTTTCCAACAGCTTGCGGATGTGAACAGGGCAGTGGAGCAACACCATAATACACTCTGGGATGTTCACCTCAGGCAAACACACTGTGATGCTAAGCACCTCTCTCAAAGCTGCCAAAGAAAGTCCATTGATTTCTCTTTTTGTTTGTGGACTTGTTTCCATTGTGGGATTTGAGGGAGAAACCTACTAAACCACTCCAGCAGTGGAGGCTTCCCAACAGCCAATAGTTCAAAAAATAAGAAAATCAATCAATTAACATGGTTCTCTTTCTCTGGCAACTGAAACAGGCCTCAAAGGACTTTCGGAAAACTAGGTCAAACTAAGAAGTTACATCCCATGATGACATTTAAGAGAGTCCATGACTGAAAACCAGTTTAAACTACTTTTTTTGTGTGTCTCTTCTGCTTATTTAATATCCCGACCAAAGTGCATCTTCAAACACTTGTGTCCTTGTTGTGACAATGCTTTTAGTGCTCTATAATCTCACTGTCACAGTTGCCACTTTAACAAATTGAGAACACTTTTCTGCAGTCGCATTGGTTGCCAGTCGTCAAAGGCCGAGCTTCAGCAGCATGACATGTGTGCTTGACATTCGTGACAGCCATTTAGCTTGCTGAAATAGACAATCACAGAAGAAGCGCCATTAAATGCTTGGGATTTGTTGCTCATGTTAGTTTATGTTCGGCTTCTCTAGAGACTGTGTTGGGGGGAGCAGTCCTAAAGTGAGTAAATAGAAGAAGTCAAGATCAATTCAAATTTGGGCTGTATCCTTCCCTTAGACACGAACCATCTGCCCAATGGCAGTAAAAAGAGATTACATTTTGTCAGCTGGTGTCTGCATTGTAAGAATCCCACCTGGAAAAGGAGTGTTTTTCTCCATCTACGAGCTAAATGAACAATGCTGGCATGAAAAGCAATTGACTTTTTACTGCCAGTTTAGCTGGAAAAAAAGCAGCATATTTGAGCCGTTTATCTCACTCACTTCCAAAGTTGGAATGGCAGAGATCTCTTCCAGTATAGACAAAAATACATGATATTATAGGGTGCTTTTAGACTGTTTTAATGCCACATCAAGCCTAATCTCCATTATCCATTCTCTGGAATGGCTGCAGAAGTAAGTTGTGATCCATGTCATAATATACTTGGCACATTTTCAAAACTTTACTTGCAATCACAATTTAAAATGTTTGTTTCAATAAAAAAGCGCCAATCAGCCTGTCAGCTGTGGTACATTTCACTTCCTTGTCCCAGTTAAACTCAACTGGGGCTGACAAAGATGGTGGACACTGGTGAGTGTTGAACTCTAATCCAAGCATATAAATGTCCCTCGAGAAACCTCTTGTGATATCACAGATGCCCATGTTTTTCTACAGTGAAGCGAATGCAGCAGGAAATAAGCAGCACAAACTTCTGAACCAACACAAACCTAATTGCTCTGAGGGGGGTAGGTGGTAGGGGTCAGTGGCATCCACCACTCGTCCACTATGGCCTCAAACCCCCTTGAGATCACGTTGTATGAAAGTATGTAGAATCATCCTGCTTCTCCAGGGCTCTAGGTCCAGCCAAGCCGGTGTGTCGTGGGTCTTCTCCAGGGTTTTTGTCCAATTGGCTACGTTCTGAATACCTCCAATGGGAGGCAGCCAGAGGGCAGCCGGTAACGGATGTCCACCTCATCCGGCTCATGGCAGTGTGAAGACCCAGTGGCTCAATGCAGAATGTTGCACATATCTTGCATAAACAACAAATTATAATTATTATTATCTTCCTGCTGAACTCAAATAATAAAGAAGTCCCTAAAGAGGAAGACCAAGTGATGCGATAGAAAGCTCCACAACACAAAGTACATTTACTCAAGTACAATCTCCAGGTACTTTGAGTATTTCCATTTCTCCTTCATCCTTAAATATTGAACTTTTTTTTAGAAATACCAACTTACGCAATATGACAATAACACATTTTACTTTATTTATGATGAGAAAAAATCTATACAAATTGTCTAGCTCTTCAAACTCCCATTGAGACTAACTTGCGGTCATAATGTTTGACCCTTCCCACCCACATAAGCTCCGCCTCTGCCTAAAATGCATTTACAATTTCAGAGAAGTTGACCAAGGTCACTTGGACGCTTCATCTGAAAGCTAAAGCTGAGATCAACCATCCTACACTGAAACAGATCAGACTAGCAGCATGAAAAGAAACAGCCTTTCTACGCCACTTATTAAATAAACGGCAACGCTCACGCTAGCCCGATTCCCTTTCTGTCTCTGTGACTTTTCCCTCGATACAGCTGATCTCTCAGAACCTCTCAAGCTGTTACGACACTGATGTATGAGGACCCCTGTGTGAGACATCAAGGATTTTGATAGAAAGTGATATTCTTCTCAGGCAACACTGATGAAAGTAATGCATACAAATTCTTGTCTTGTTTTCGCTGGTTCTGCTTAGGATCAGTAGAAATCAAAATGCCATAACTGCTTGTGTCGGGAAAAAAAAAGAAGCAGATTTCGAGTCGAAGCTTCGCAGTGGATTTGCTATTCTTGAACTGACACGAAAACTAGTTTTTCTCTGAAGATGAGGCCATGTTCAATTCACAGGGAGTCAGCTTAATATGTGTTCGAGAGAAAGAGATTAAGCTGGAAACAACACTGAATTTGGGGTTGCATGATTACAGGAAGTAAAGACATCCTCACGCACATCAACAGTGCATAATATAAATCACATGTGCAGGTTAGAGGTTAAATTGAATCCGCTTAAAAAGCACATACATCCCACATGACTTCCAACAGAGGTCGGCCATATATCACACTTGTGCGCATCGCAGTGTTTTTTTAAAAAGCGCATCAGAACCGCCGTCCCTGAACACAAGTCAATCAAAGTCATGCATTCATCCCGCATCGTCCATGTAGGGTCACATTTGGCCATCATTCAGGACGGGAACTCAAGCGTGAAGCTTTAAGGACATTATCTCCACCCGTCACATTTTTTTTCCATATGCCTAACCCTGCTTGCACGAGCGGCGCGGCATAGTTTATGCTCAGCCGGGCTCTGGGGAACAGGGCATGCTGTACGTGGAACCAGCCATATGTGACCCGGCTCATAATTCAGTCACATGTAAGGAGGGAAATACGGTCACCTGTCTGCACCCGGGGGCTTGCAAATCTGCAAGCTAGGCTGTATTTCATGTTCATCCCCACACATTTATAGGGAGTTGACCATGACATCCAGAAGATATTGGTGTGTGTGTGTTGGGGATTTGAGGTTTACGACATATGTGCCGATGTGTGTGTGTGTGTATTTTATATATGTGATAACCAGATTTTTGCCAATGCATTAATTTGGACTCATCCTCATTTTAATTTCTTAGTGAGAAATCATCATTAAGCTACATTTTTAAACCTGCATGCTGGCAAAATATATGAAATTGTGGCTTTTTGGAAACAACCTGCAACATCACTGGTTGGCAGAGGCATACGAAAGTGATGCGGCAATTAGTTCATAGTAACATTTAAATTAAATGAGACACAATGAGAAGCAACACCAAACTCAGTTTTATCCTTCAGGTCAATGTGTTGGTGTCGTGGCCCTCACATAGCATCTATGGCTAAATGTTAGTGGATTTAACACATACAGGAAGTGAAAAGAAACTTGAATAGGATGCTATGTTGTGTTGTGTCTGCTGGTTGTGTTAGTATAACATGAGCCATAAAACCTGATAAGCTGAGGATATGCCGGGAGTGTTATGGTAAATTTGTTTTTCGAAAAATTGATCAAAAAAATGCTAAATCTGGCTTTAATGATACCTGTGAAGTAATTCTGCTATAAGGTTGAAGGCTCAGACGTTTGGAATAAGTGGAGTAGAGTAGGTCATTAATTAACATAATTCCATATCCAGAAACGGCAGCACCACATGTGTCCGGGACGTCCATAAAGATAAATATATCCACTTTGATGCCACATTCCAATAAAAAAATATTAAAATATGCCTTCAAAAGAGGTGTTTACTGATGCGTCCCAGTTGAAGTCAGATGCTGAGCCTCGCTCACTCCCTCAGAGCACTCGGCTCTATGCATCACGGCAAATAAAACGTATAGAGCCATCCACCACAGCTGAAAGAGCTCTGAGATCGCCTGTGTTCAAGCAGGCAGAACCATTGGAATTGGTTTTGGGCCAAATGGACACCAGTTGGAATCAGAGTGACCTCAGTCAAGTTGCCTGTGGGAGGATGAATGTTGTTTAGAGACCTGAATCCCCATATGAGCCAAGGTCAGAGGTGCATGCCAGATATAACAAGTGCCTTATTAATATATAGTATTTTCCTTTTACTGTTTGTGTTGTCTTGGAATACATCTTTTAACCGTAACCCTATTTTCTCTGTATTATGAAAGCTAACATTTCTCACCTGAAGAGGGATATCTGTGGGGAGACTGTGGTTCAGTGGTTAGCAGATCCGTCTTTCAATCAGAGGACCGGTGGTTCGATCCCCGGCTCTGCTAGTCCATGTCGATGTGTCCTTGAGCAAGACACTTAACCCTAATTGTTCACCGTTGCTGGGTCTACGGCCTCAGATAAATGCAATGTAATGGGGTGACTGTGGCACAGTGGTTAGCAGGTCCGTCTTTCAATCGGTGGTTCAATGTTTTACTGAGCACCTCTTTCTTTTCGTGGTCATTTTTTCTCTTGGAAAGTGAAGAAAGCTCATGTTAAGGTTAATGAGGTCTGGTCATGCAAACACACTTTAAAACATGTTTTTAAAAAAAAGATGAGCTACCAGTTAGCTTACTTTTCTTGAGCTGTGAATGCTCTCCACACCACATGGTTAGCTCCTTTTATATCCTTAACGACATGAACTTGGTTTCACCCTGAACATACGACAAGGTAAAGACACATCTTTAATTCAGCGCCGCACCCCGGCCCCTGTGGAAACGGGAAAACACACATTATCGCCCTTATCTGTAATCTAATGAGTCAAAAGGAATTATGTTACACATCCTCCGAACCAAAATGCATCGACAATAAACTCTGAGCCTGCAGCTTTATTGTCTCATTCCTGTGTTATTGAGCCAATTGCGTGCCATCGAAGGCCATTCCACGTGCCGGTGGCATCGCAGTGCTGCAACTGGAAAAGACGTATTGAGTGCAAGGAAAGTGGGCTCTCGGTTCGGGGGGGAAGAATATCTAAGGAAGTAAGAGTGATGAAATGATTTCAGAACAACGGGGACGTCAGCAGAACTGCAGCCATCAGTGGGATATCCAAGTTTATTAAAGTTCCACAGCTCGCTTCCTGTCACTCCGATTCTTTGTGAAATAAAGGGAACGCTGGTGCTGATGCTGTAGAAAACAACAACAACAACATCGCAATACATTATTCAACAAAAAAAAATAACACAAATAATTCATCAAACATTGGTCCCTCTTTCGCTCTCGCCAGTTATTTTACATTTCTGCGCCTTGAGAAGGGATTCGCAATCAAAAGCCACTTTGTTCATAATAAACACGGGTAGAGGATTAAGTGCAGATGTCAACAAAGAGGCGCTTGTTGATGTAGTAACTGGCACTGAATACGCACATCCAGCCAAGCCTGTCCAATTCACTGCATGTATACACCGATAGCAACGGGCTGGTCAGAGGATTACAGACCGGGGTGCCTGTTCCTCTCGGCCCAGCTGGCGCAACACAGGCTACCACTGTGTTGTCTGGGCGAAGCAATCCACTTAAAACTGGTTGAAGCTGCTTTAATATGCATTCATTTGCAATCTGCAGAAGCCTACACCTGAATAATAATAATGAAACACACTACATATCTGTGTTTTGTTTATTTTCCACCCACAACATGTGGAGATATCATCAGTGCCTCCTCAGGGCATTCTTGGGCGTTGCCTTTGATGTGTGATTGACGGGTTCATTAATTGGTTGACTTGAGAGGATGGCAACTCGCCATTGGGCCTAAAGTATTGAGCGGGCGATGCAGGGACTGTCTCGTTTCACTGGATGCCCACGCTAATGAGAAGGTCACTTTAATGTCGGATGCAAAGTCAAACGTACAGATGCATACTGACACATTGCAAAATATAGGACTTTACGCCATATAGTTTGCTGTGGTGCAATTATTATTTTCTCACTTTACCCAGACGTAGCATGTGTACATTTATTGTTGTGCCAGGTCTCATTCATTATTTACTTCAGCTTTTTATATGATTTGCATTACACAAGAACCTCCACCTATCAGAAAACAACCAGAAAACTGAATTTTCTTTTCAATGCTTCTGTTCATTAATTAAGTTTACATTTTAAAACTGAAAATGTCTTTGTATTGCAGCAAGCTACAGTGTGGTCTAATGCCTCAGAACCTTTAATAGAAGATGTGCCATTGTAGATGTGTTATTGATAAAAACAGAAATGTGGACTGGTGTACGATACCTACATCCTGCCCATACTGACTATATTTCATTGGTCCTTCTTTGAGATACGTTGCTTACTTACGACGGTAAAATACGTAAAAGATGTATTTTTAAACAAAGCACTTACTGTAGGTTTGAGCCAATGCTCAGTGAAGAGTAAAAGTAGGTGGTTGTACACTACAGGTCATCCCCCAGGGGTGAATACGTATAAATGTACAAGGCAGCGCTCTTAGAGTACATGCTTGTTCAGCAAAATCTTCTTGCGTGACTGTGAGCAAATGAGCCAATTCATTGTATTCACACATATTAAAGAGGACATATCATGAAAAACGTATCTTTTGCATCGCTCGTGCATATAGACTTATCTCATTAGAATATATACCGGCCCTCGTCTGAGTATTTACAAAACTACCTTCGTAAAGGCTTCTCACAAGCCAATGGGCTTTTTCTGGAGGCGGGGCTTAAAGAAACAAGCACTTTCAGACAGAGGCTGATGCAAGTATGTTCACACAGACGGTATGAGACAAATATATGTATTTTTTCTAAATGAAGGCATGCAAACCTTCCAGAAAAGTATGAACTTGGGCAACTGTGGCTCAGTGGATAGCAGGTCTGTCTTTCAATCAGAGGATCGGTGGTTCGATCCCCATCTACTGTATAGCATTTTAAAGCGTCAGCTAAATGAAATGTAATGCAACTTGAAAATGAGCATGATGTGTTCTTAATCCACAGAGAAAGATGTGGAAATATGTCATGCTGGCTCTTTCCTTTCTGCTGTGCGTGGGCAGCTGAATGGCAGCTCCTGTTGGCAAATTTGCACAAAAAAAAACGCACAACTGGTCGTTGTTCTCTCACGGCAACAAAGATTCGGGAGGATCCCCGCCAGTGGCGAAACCACCGGGGTGGCAGCTGCCACCCTAAAAGAATTGCTTGCCACCCCACTTGCCACCCAGGTTGTCAGAAGTGTCTCCTATAATATACTATACATTTATATAATGGTATTATATTTTTGCTACTTAAGCTGTTGATCTCTTTGGTAACTTGTTCTAAAATCTTTAAGTTCCCCCTCCCCTGTAAAATGGTTGAGTCCATGAGTCCGCTTTGCTCTCTCGTCACCGTGGTTGCCCATCTCCCGCAACTAACTGGAGACAAGCCTGCTGTAGGCTTCCAGTGATGAAAGAAGGTACAGTACTGCTGAATCGTGAATCAAGAAAATGTGATGGGTGGTCATATGTGATAGACAGTTCCGTTGTAATTTCAATCGTTTATTTAATTGCTAGCTTGCAAAAGTCGGTAGCATACAGTAGCTAGCTCGCTATACAGCTTGCTTGTGCTAGCTAGCCTTGAAGTTACCACTGTTTGCTCAGCTAACCGTCTTACTAATGTCTTTAGTACAGTAAGGGGGACTGACAGAAAATGTTATAGCAGTTTTTACTCAGTTTTTATTTTCATTACGTATGTAACTTAACTGTTAAGCTATTCCATTGCTCTTGTCTGTTTTCACTATCTGGATTTGTATAAATAAATATATATAGACACCAGACATGTGTGTGTGTGTGTGTGTGTGTGTGTGTGTGTGTGTGTGTGAGTGATATGCCACCCTTGAATTTCAACTTGCCACCCTTGCATTTCAACTTGCCACCCTTCTGCCACCCCATGTAAAATTTTCTAGAATCGCCACTGGTCCCCGCCCACCAAAACCAAGCAGCCGCCCTCCTGTTGAATATCTGAGTGAACTGAAACACTGTGAAATGCAGAAGATACACTGAAAATCCTCCATTCATATTTTGTGATTCCTTCTCAGCTGCTGAAAACGTTGTTGAGCGACATTGCGCCCCACAGCTACCAAAGCAGAGGTACCACTCTGTCGTTGATCCGTGCACCAAGTTCTCCACCAGAGACACAGAGAACACAACTTCCACACTATATTCCTAACTTGGTAGAGACAACCTTTTTCTTTGAAGCCGGCCACCTGAAGGCGGTTTTCTGTGCATGTAACGGTTGCACAGACTTGAGCAGTGTCTCTATTTAAGAGGAGGCCACCTCTCCAACAGACGTCCTGAGTTTCTGTTTGACAGAATATTGCGACATGTGTCAGCCCCGCGATATTGCCGTCGTATTGTAGGCATAAAAATGTCAGCGACCCTCCTCCCATTCATAAATTTGGGGGTTCAATAGACGACGGTGAAAGATGATGAAGGATGAAGATGATTGGCATTCCACCCTGGAGAACCGTTGCTCCGGACAAATGAATTGCGAGGGTGCCCCGCCTCATTTCAATGAGCCCCCCCCCCCCCCCGCTATGTTCCAGCATAAATCATGTTAACCTTCTCATTTTCAAGTTCATCCATTTTTTAAAAAGGTGCTCTTCCTCCTGTCTCAGTGGCTACGGGGCCCCGCGGATGCATCAAAGGGATCTGATTGCGGAGATCCCATTAAACCTGAGACTGCAGAATATTGTGTCGCTTTCCCCGGGAATGCCAACTCTACTATCCGTCATAACTCTGAGCTGTCGTCGCGGCGCTCCGCGCAGCATGCAAATGATCGTGGCGGGTCCAAGGATATCTGCGGATAAAGGGTGTGAAGAATCGGTGTTACAATGCCCCCATAAAACAGATGATTGAGCCGCACCATGACAGCAACACCCACATGTGGAAATGCCGGGCGCAGCAGACATCGTGACGGAGAGCTCGGCGTACTTGGTTGGAAGGCAATCCGTGTCGGATTTGCACTTCCATTCATTTCAACAAATTATTTGTTGTATTCTTACCAGCTTGTCAGCTCCGGTTTAGGAACATTTTTTTTTATTATTCTAGCATTACCCTCGTTTATCACCGGGCCGAATTTGGACAATTCTGCAAAAAAAGTCTGCAGAATTATTGACAACATTTTACAATGTGGAAAGCTGAAGAGAATTTCGTATCATTATCTGTGCATGGCAGCTAAAGTTATGGCAAATAAACTATAGTAAGGCATCTAAAAGGTCAGGAACAGATGGTGATCAACTGCTGCAGTGTGACAAACTGGGGTCTAATGGTAAAAACCCACTGGAAGCAAACAATGAGCATCATCCCTGTCTCCACTTTTTTGCTCGTATACTCCAGCGGTTGCCTGTTCATTATCAAGCATTGTGTAAATTGGCATCCTATCACTTTCTCCAACTATGTTCTTCACTTTGTGCCAAGCAACACTTTGCTTTTCATTGTATTGTGAACCACTAGACACAGGAACAACTACTGTTGTCTTTATATGTATTTTGTTTATTGTAAATGTGTGTATATATATATATATATATATAGATGTATGTACAACAAGAGCTACGTGTAACCCGAGTTAAAGCCAATAAAGCTGATTCTGATTTTGAAAGCAAGGGAAATGGTACAAATAAGTGATCCTTAAAATGCTCGCCGTTCACACATAAAAGAGCTATTCTTTGTTAGTTTTCTGCATTTTCTGCTAGGGCCAACTGTAGATCAGTGGTTAGCAGATCCGTCTTTCAATCAGAGGATCGGTGGTTCGAGCCCCAGCTCTGCTAGTCCATGTCGTTGTGTCCTTGAGCAAGACACTTAACCCTAATTGTTCACCGTTGCTGTGTCTACGGTCTACTGTATATCATGTAAGTCGCTTTGGATAAAAGCGTCAGCTAAATGTAATAATGTAATTTTCTTTGTAGAAGTCAAGAAAGAAACGTTGTTTGAGATTTTGACCCATTTGCAAGATATTTTGGTTTCTGCAAAGAAATACATTTCTGACCCACGGCCCAGTGCTGTCCCATTTCAATACATGTGTTCTTTATAGTTACCTTTGCTTCATGCCCTTCACCGAAAACCCTCGGAGCTTCTATTTCAAAAAGTTTTTTTTATTTTCTCCTTGGGTAACTCACTCTTAATAATTGCTGTCTGTTTTTTAGTAGGTCAAGGTTGAGCCCGAACTAAACCGGGTGACCTTCGGTTCTCCCGAGAGATTTCATTACTGGTTCTTGTTTGTTTTTCTATGATGGGTTGTTGAGAAAATAACATATGAGGAAGATCTGCCCTCAGTGTTCAGATGTTCTCGGGGGAACGCCGTGCAGGGCTCCTCGTGGGAATGCGTGATCTCAAAACTGGGTAATTGAAGCAATTGGTGCCATCAACAAACACATTTGTGTACTAATATTATCTTCATATTGAACGTTTTAGCCATTTTTCCAGGTGATGTTTGGTAAACACTACGTTTTCTTTTCTTTTTTCTTTGCTTGTTACTTGAATACAGTATACATGTAGATAGTGTACCTCTTAAATGGGTCAAAAATCAGGCTCAGAGGATGTGTTATAAAGCTTTTGATACCATATTAATATTTTAGAAACCAGACTTTGGATTTGACATGTTCACATCGGATGATAAGAGGCCAGAACATCAACTAGTTTATTCTTTAATATCACGATTTAAATGCTAAATTAGTACAGTTTAGAAAGAAAATAAAACTGCATGTCATTTTTAAATTATGTAATAATCCTTTTTTCTAGCAATGCTCCCTGGTCTGTGTGAGTGTTTTCACAAATAATGGCCACTTTGTTTTAGACCGACTACTTCTGTCTACTTCCATTGACATCTACAATTCCCCCAATTTGTCCTCACAGCCGTATAACTGCCCCTTGAGCACCCGAACACGGCTGCTGTCATCGGACATTCGCCGTGATTTTTCACACCGGCTTCTCGCAATCGCCGCATCAATGCAACGTTGACCTGCGACGCAATCTTTAAAAGACTACCTGGATTTGCTCTCAAATTCGAACAAGAAAGGAAAAAATGAACGTCATCAGTCTCCTATAAAAGATAATACAATCAGAGTGGAGGCTTCTCTCCATTTAACAGAGACGCCTCACGAATGTGTGTCGAAGAGATTGATGGCTGACGCTTTGACGGCAGCACGGGGGAAAAAAAAAAAAAAACTGAGTGCCCCCACGGTTTCCCACTTAATCTACTAAAATGCTAATGCGTGACCGATCGATACCACAGTATATTTACTTCAGCTCTTTTTGCTGATATTGCAATTGCTTGAAACGTCAAGCGGTTGTGAAGATTTTGTTTTTTTTGCCGGAGTAATCGAAAGCTGCAATAGAGAGCTAAAGGAAGGGCCTAGGTTTACTCAGATAGCGCCTGATATAGCTGCACTACAACCTGAAAACGACCCGTGAACCATGATGTGGTAAAGATGTCAACTGGTAGACGTAAGCAGGAAAGAAGCTTCCAGGCTTTTCTTGATGGAGCAAAAAGCAAACAGTTTTGACACCGTTCATTTCAGAAATCCTCTTTTTTTTCCCTTTTCCCTCCTCATCCGTAATGCTGCGTTAGATCAAGTCAAGGGTTGAGATGCATCCAAGCAAATGACAGCGAGGGTAGATGAGGGGTAAACGCATGTCGCTGTGGATGTGACGGGGGACACAATGTGAGAGGGAACGGACCAAAATAGATTCAAGATGAAATTAGAGAGAGAGAGAAATCATAGATTGAGATTTCCTCCTCTTTCTATTGGTTGTATTGAAAAGACTTTTATTTTGACGGGACTATACATGAATTAGCTGACTGACAAAGATTTCCACGAGAATAAAAAAAAAAGAAATAAGGGGAAGTAAGTATGTCGTAAATTGTAGTAATTTATTAATATATTAAAGCAGTCTACTACACTGTAATTACACATTAATTATACTATGGTTTGTATTATTTAGTTGCTGATGAAATATATGCAGTAGAGCGTAGATAAAGAAAACTTTTTTTACATTTATTTATTTATTTCAGGGTGTTTTTCATCTCATTTTCCCATGTGATTTAGTCACTAAACATTAATTTATAAAAACATACATTGCACAGCTGCAATGTAATGGCTCCGGGCGATGTACTTAAATGTACGTCCACTAGAAGTGGAAAAGGTTGATTTGGGCACTGACAACATTATGGAGAGGAGCCCCGCAGAGAAATAAAATGCTTTTCAATTGAATTTCTCAAAAGACAATTTTATGTTTGTGTATCGGGTCGTTTCCAAAATGTTGTCTGACAGTTTGAGCTAAGCCGGTTGTAAAAACCAACACTTTTAGTGGACTTTCATTAATGGGGAGGAATTACGGAGCAATTACAATTCAGCCCAATTAGCGTCTGCATCATTCTGGCTCAATACTGGACCAGTTTCAAAAGTTGTGGTTCCCATTAGTCATTTAGACACAATATCATGGGAAAATAGGGAAAATTCCCAGATTTTACAAATTTAATGTTTAATTGAACGAAGGGTTTTCCCTCGAACTATGTTGATGGATTTAATTCATCGCACTTTTAAAGATAACTTTAATAAAAAAACGACTTTGTCTGTTCCACATAATGCATTTGATTTCAGTTACAGACGCAGCATGAACTGTGCTGCGCTCATTTTAATAAACACACATGACCGCCGAATCTCAAGCAAATATCTGCAACCAAATTAAACAAACAGAAAATGCTTTGGAAGGTTTTAGAAAAGACAACAGGCGCTGTTAGGCACCGCGCTAAGCCTGATTAATGCAAGGCCTTTTGAGTGCTGAGGAAATTATTGAAATGAGACCAGATTGCATCCATTTCCAACGGCTTCACACTTGACTTACTGCAGATATCCCATTCATAGCGGTTTGGTTGCTGGTTTACTGGCCCCACAGACGGTAGAGTCACATCCTTTTTAAGTAGGACATTGTGAGAACATAAACGGACAAATTAATAACTCAAAAATCTGCCCTCAATTTCTTACTCCATGGAAGAAAACCCCTCAAATATCTCAAAATAACACCCAAAAAAGGTCTTTTAGACCGACCGCTCTTTAAAAATCTTGTTTCAGTACCTCAAAGTTTTCAGGAAAGCACTCTTTACGTCTGATGGAGCGTGATGCAGTCTGTGGCCAATGACCCACGCTGAGATGTATTGACTGGAGCAGAGCTATTGGAAAGATGTCTGACTCAACAGAACAGTTTTGGAAAAGTGTCCCCGGGAGGCTGCCTCGGTGGCTTCATTAAAACCTATACCATTTATACGTCGGAGCTCTGTGCACTGTGTGCGGCAGCCATAACTGAGGTTAGTCCAAGAACACTGTGGTTGGGTCCCAGAGGGTTCCTTAACTCAGCCCTCAGCCACATGTCAGGTGGACAACATGAGGTGTAAAGCATTAAATGGCGTGTGTTTTTGTTTTCTTGCTCTTTTTCGGGCTGAGAAGGTCACTTTCAAGGCCTGTGCCCACCAGCGTCTTTTTTTCATCCATCATCCGAAACCGCTTATCCGGTTTTAGGGGCGCTGGAGCAGATCCCAGCTGTCATTGGGCGAAGGCAGGGTAGACCCGGGACTAGTCTCTAGTCTAGTCTATCCAGGGCTCAAATATAGACAGACAACCATTCACGGTCACATTCATACCTATGGACAATTTAGAGTCCAATTAACCTGAACTGCATGTCTTTGGACTGTGGGAGGAACCCGGAGAACACGGAGAGAACCCACGCTGACACGGGGAGAACATGCAAACTCCACACAGAAGGACCGCCCAGACCGGGATCCGAACCCCGGCCCCCCCGGGCTACAGTGCTAGTCACTACACCACCATGCAGCCCAGCGTCTTTTTAAAATGTTTCACAATTTTAAAAATGTTGACCAGTACTAAACAAATCTTTTGAAAAATGTTCTTTTTAATGAATTATTTTTACATACGAGTTGTGGTCCAGGATATTCATATCTGAGCTAGATCCCTTACAAATATCCTTTATATAAATACATTATGATAATTTACCTATATACTGGTGCACTTTTATACAAACCCATTTTTATTAAGGAAAAGGTTGAATTATGTTATTGTGCTTCACCCGTTATTTGATGCTAAAACTGGAATGTGACACTTTTACTGGCTTTTTTGATTAACGATTTCAGTTTCTGTCACCAGACGTCCAAACCCACATGTGAGCCACTTCAGCGTCTTATTTACAGCGGCACAAGGAAAGCATGAAAGCAACAAAAGCTTACTCGTGGAAATCAAAGTCTAATTATCTCCATGATTAATACGCCCAGTCCCGTCATGAGCCTTTCTTCAGCAAACAATAAGCCCGATAGTCCATCCATTTTCTAAAGTGCTTTTCTTCCATAACCTCCGTCTCCATCCACTTTGCAGTGCGTTACTGACTGAAAGCTAAAGTGTATTGACTCAGACTACTGATAGGAAAATACCACCTGATGTTCCCATTGTGTGCTGTGCAATTTTATTTGTATCATGACTTTGTTATTTAAGAACAGATGAATTCGGTCTTTTAATAAATTTTTCATAGCAAACACATCTGCCATCAATCTCACTATCTTATCCTTATGTATTCAGCTTTATTAGGATGAGCAGAAAGAGATAAAAGAAGTGCACCGTGTGAACTTAAAGCTTAATAATGCACATATTATAAAGTACGTTAACATCTATTATGCAGCTGCATATTCATTCAGCTATATTACAATCTGTTTGAATACGGGAGCATGCGATGAGGCAAACTGTGTAGTGCGCCTCTCACCCAGTGCATGCTGGGAGATGCTCCACCCCTTTGCGACCCTGGACCGGACAAGTGGCTTTAAGGATGAACGGATGAAACATGATGGTGAACTTTGCCTGCAAGTAAGATCATTTTATTGCAAGAAAAAAAGCTGCTTTCTGGTGATTATCAGCAGAAATATTGTTTTAAAACCTCTTTGTTTTCCATTCATCTAAATCCAAACTTTTAAAGCTGTTCTTCTTCAACGATCACACAGCGAGGATAAGGGTTGACCTTAAATGCCATCAATGGGTACTTAACAAGATTGAGATAAAAGTCTATTTAATAAGTTCCCACTTATGCCTCCATGTATTATTACTGGTCTCCAGGCCTTACAGTTCCAATAGTTTTCTGTATGATCTATTTGAAAAGACAATTATTTAAAGATTCATCCATATTTAACATCACCTGCTGTCATTGAACGTCACTCATCCTTTCACACACGGACCGGTTTACAAAGCGTTTCGCTCCCGTGGCGCTCGGGTCCACCGCCAGCCTCGTGAGCCGTGACGGCGTCTACAGGTCCTCCTGTAACGATTTTAATCAGGAGCTCATTATGTCTCGCTCACAGAGGCCACTCAATCACATCAATTGATTAATTAAGTGCCAAGGGCGTTTGGGGACCCAGGTGGCGACATGATCCCCGAGGACACGATGAAGGTCCGAAAGCAAGAGTCATTAAACAAATGGTTCTGCGGGGTCAGCATAACTGTCCCACTTCTACGTCTAATTAAAAAAGCAAGTGGTCTTCTCAATAAAAATCGGATGACTTACTACAAGGGCAGATGGTCGGCCGGAGCTTTCTGGTGCCGCGCTGCACACTCCAGTGTTAAGTCAGCAGGAGAAGAGGACGAGAGGAAGGAAGGGGATTTGTGCAAGCCGGCATCATAGTGAAGCATGTAATACAAGCTAATCCTCCTCCACTCGTGCTGCTGCGAGGCCGGGAAACGGAGGGAGCGTCCGACCTCGCTTTGACTCAACCTGCAGTGATATCTGGGTAAATAAGAAGTATTTATTCATACTCACTGAATAGCATCAACACTGTGGTTCCACCGGTTTGTTTCGTGGCCGTCAAGCTGCTAGCGTGATTAAAGATTTAGATCCGTTTGCTTGTACGGCCACTGTGCATACAGAGGGGTTGGTCTGAATGTAGGGGGATTGAGCATTTCTGGGCCTTAAGTGGAAGAGAACATCAAGTTAAACTGCACATTAAATTACAGCTGCAAACGTACTGGACCCTGGAGAATGTGTTTTTTTCTCATTTGGTTCATTGGTGCCAGAAAACACAGTGGGGTGCATTAATGTACAGCTTGAGTACACTTCAAATGTTAATATTGCCTCAAGTCATATTCTACTACGTTTAAATTTTGCATCATGTAAGAAAGTTGGCCTGCAGTTTTTCGAGGTCATCTTAAAAACCAAGCTTTGGTCATTTTTAAATGGACTATTTTTGAACAGCATAAGACAATGTTAAGCCCATTATAATAGCAAGTGCGTGCACTGGCCGGGTCACTTGACAATCAAGTGTGCCGGCACAGGATGTTCCCAAAGAAAAAGCCAAACGACCCTTTTTTTCAGTCACTAATGATGTGCAGGTATGTCTCGTTAGACCACTCATTATTTCCAGGCTATAATTTTAATGAAGGGTTGCAGACGTTCAGCCGCGGCAGCACACGGAACAGTAACCGTTCATGGAGTTATATTAGTGAAATATTTGCAAAATCTTTGCCTTGCATTTGCAGTAAGATATGACCCACTGACTCCTGCATGGAAGTCCTAGAAGAAAGGGTGTTGGGAATAAAGATCAGCTGTTTGCATCATCCCCCGGGGTTGACTCGAGCCAAAATTGTCACCATGAAAGAGAACCTCGCAGTATGTGTTCTCCCCCCAAATCTAAACGACTCCTACCTGGCAGGCGGCGGCCTTCGACTCAGACTGACGAGTTTGGCTAAAAACGAGAGGGGGGGGGGGGGGGAGGGAGGGTTGTCGATCCAAAACCCACAAAGGAAAGAGTCAGTCGCCCTCAACCACCCTTGAGGAGCCCGATCCCTTCCTTCCGTGAAGTCAATCAGTGAGATTACGATCCATGCTATTTCAAAGCACAGTATGGGAGAGTATATCCCGCCATGCATGGATAGATATACTACAGCTGTTCCTCCGGCCTGGTTTTCCAGCTCCTCTTAGGGGGATACGGAGGTGTTCCCAGGCCAGATGTGTATAATCTCTCTCGTGGTTTTCTAGGTCCATCCCACGGTCTCCGCCCGGTCGCACGTGCAGCGAGAACCGCGGGCGGCATCCTAATCAGGTGGCTGAACCGCCGCAACTGGCTACTTTTGATGCAAAGGAGCGGCTCTAGACCGAACTCCCTTCAGAGGTCTGAGCTACTTACCTCATCTCTGAGGGGATCCCGGTCACCTTTAGGAGGAAACTAATTTCGGCTGCTTGTATCCAGAAGTCTTTCTGTCACTACCCTCAGCTCCATATTGACATCAGGACAGCAGAAAGTCTACATCTTCCGTCGCAAACTTTCGACTATACCTTAAATAAGGAAAGTAGCACCGTAGTAGCACTTAAAAAACTCTTACTGATAGCACTTTGTAGTTTAACTTTATTGAAGAAATTGTACTTTCTTGATTTTTGTTGTTCTGAGTTTGTACTCATGGTTTAATGCACTAATTTACATTACATTTCAGTGAGCAATGAGGATTATGGACATTTTTGCATTTTTCATTCTTTATTTGTATTAATTAATTCTTTATTTGTATTAATTACATATACTCTCTACATATATTGTGTTTGATATTGTAGAATTATGTAATTTCTTTTACATTTTCTTAGTTTTTAACCATTCGTTACTTCCTCACACCATCTTTGTTGATTTATTGGCCCGAGGGAAAAGAAAAGCAAATAAAGTCACATTAACGTGTTCCCCCTGTTGCATTTTCTTTATCATGGAAGTCAAACCTCCAATACAAATTTTGAGGGTTAAATGTCTTGCTCAAGGACACATCGACATGGACTAGCGGAGCCAGGGATCGAACCACCGATCCTCTGATTGAAAGACAGACCTGCTAACCACTGATCCACAGTCGCTTTGTATTGTGAGACGCCTCCTCAGCTTCCTTACTGCTGTGTATATGGGCAATCGTTTGCCAACACCATCACTATTTTAACTTTATAAGTGGATATCATGTTAATATCGTGTTCCGCTTGTTCTCAAGTGGCCAAAAGATCGATTTTGTGCTAAAGGTGGTGAAAATAGAGTATGATTAGACCTCGTGTTTCACTATTGTACTGTTGTGACACATTCTCGAGCACTGCCTAGTTACTCTCACATTAACCTTTTGAAAGAAACAATTATTGCACTTACAACCATGCTCTCTACTCAATTAGCTCAAATTATTCCTCTGTTTACGTTTCCATTATTGGAACCGCTGTAATCACACGCCATTTAAATCCCCACTTCCTTGGAGGTCGAGGAAATGTAGGATATTTTTTTTTGTGTGTGTGAAGGCCAAACATGGCCTCTGAACATGTGTGTCGGCAGAGAACTCCTGAAAGACTTTTCAGATGTTAGGACACTTACCTCGGCCTGGAGGGGGTTGAGCCCGGTGAGTTTCAGCTTGGATAGAGTCCATTTAAGAAGATCGCCGTGTGCCCACTCAGAGCTGATTGGTTGACAGGTCAAATGCATCTCCATTCCCCTGTAGTGAAAACCTTGATGTGACCTTCTCCATCCAACTGGCCTTTTTTTATAGGGAACACTTAATCAATAACCCCCGTTGCGTGGAGTCAGGTTTCAACACGAGGCAGAGACTTCGCCCGCCATGCTCTCAGCTTGAACTCCCAGCTCGTCCACGCTAACGTTTATTTTTTTATCACCGCCCAGGCTCCCATGTGACACCCTACTTTTCATTAATGCGGTGTATAATATCACCCTCCCATTGTGCAGATGAAGATATGAAACGTTGCGCGTGATAAGTTTTATCTAGTATAAAAGGCGGCTGTAGCTCATGGGAGTGAATGGTCGTCCCGAAACTGCAAGGTACACGGTTCGATTCCCTGGTAATATTATTTAGTTGCCGCAAATAATTTTCCATCGTTGAGCATCTGAGCCTGCAATATTAAAACTGTCCTAGTAATTAAATACTCTTCCATGCCAGTAGGTAGCACAATAATTACCTATATATGCTGTATTATGCTACAATGTGCCATTCTTTTACTTTTTATAGCTTTTAAATAGTTTTTTTAATGTAGAAAATGTGCCACGGCTCAAAAAAGATGGAAAAACACTAATGAACTGAATTGTGAGGGAAAATTCTGCTGATCTACGAATGGAGGCCTCCTCATCAGCATGTACGGAAACAAAAAACACGCTATGATGCATCTTCATGTGCAGAAACACACATGTTCGTCTCAACCTCACACACACAACTCGCCCACTGTTTGAGTACTGTACATGTCCTTGAACATGGCGGAGCGATACCCGATACATATTTCCAACATCCTACATGGTGGACATCGATTGCATACAATCGATACCTGAACCTCGGACACTGTTACTATTTCTACGTCGATGTTAACAGCGATATGGCACCACTTAAAGCTTGAATCAATGAGATCATTGAAAGGAAACATGTCACTGTGACCTCCACGTGGTGTCACACACACACACACACACACACACACACACACACACACACACACACACACACACACACACACACACACACACACACACACACACACACACACACACACACACACACACACACACACACACACACACACACACACACACACACACACACACACACACACACACACACACACACACACACACACACACACACACACACACACACACACACACACACACACACACACACACACACACACACACACACACACACACACACACACACACACACACACACTAACAATTAGTGCATTAGCTCTGCTTCCTCTGAGCTGGATGCAGCCGTTGTGGTTTTACAAAGTTTCTGATTGATCGTCCTTCATCTCCAGCTTAATTCTGCAAACGTAAACACATCATACAATTTTAATTCGCTCTCGATTGAGGCGACACCTCGCCGCTGTTCCACCGCACCAACCGTTTCCTTATACTGATCGAGGACCACTTTTTTAAAAAGTTCATTAAAAAAGTACGCCATGTTCTGTGTCATGAAGAATAAGTATATCGCTCCGGGCTGCAATTTCACTTTTCATAAAGTGTAATAAAATAGTAATTTCTTTGTTTTTTTTTAAAGAAGAATACCAACCTGAAACTCTAACTCTCACAAGGGAAGGCTTCAGTGAAAGACATCAGAAGTATGATACACATCCTCCCAGCTGAGATGACACCCTGCCTGAGGGGTGATGCTGTGCACCTTCCTCTCTTCAGCAGGCTCTGCTCTTGCTGCACATCCAGATGAACCGTCTCCCGACACATTTGATCATATCTCCGCCGCTGTAGACGGCTCGGTGTCTCCACCCCAGATATCAGCTGACACATCCAAGTCCCAGAGGGCGGCTTAATAACGCTCGTTGTATTTCCTAAACCTATAACCTTAATTTGCTTTTTAGCCTCAACCTCACATTTATTTTGTTGGCTAACTTCACTTTAAATTGCTTTTAAAGTAGCGGTAGTAGTGATTTTTTTTTGTTAACACATTACATGCCATGTGAAGAGGTTGTGGTCATTTCATGTGTATGTGAGATCACGTTGTTTTGTGCAGACTTTTCAAAACTGGACTCCAGACTGCGTTGGCTGCAATATTTTAAAAAAAATCAATATGAAATTTAAGGTAGTGATATCGGTTTCAATGTGGACAGTACCCAACCCTACTAGACAGACAGACTTAACAGACTATTTTATTATATCAAATTAGCAATAACTCCTACAAATAATGTATGACATTTTGTTTAAAATGTATGTATGTATGTATATATATATATATATATATATATATATATATATAAAATATAAAATATAATATATATATAATATTTTAAAAAATAAACGAAAATGGTGTTTGTTTGTGGAAATTCCAGGCAAAGCTTTTATTTTGAGAAAAACAATTGTTGACTGAGCTTCTAAAATCCACCTTGAAGGCAGCCCACCTCTACAGTGTGACTAACCTCAGTAATCCGTCCCAGATTCACACCTCTGGTGTCAGGCAAGCCTTTTCAGAATAAAAATCCCTCGGCTTAAACCCAGAGTTGCATGACCCAGCATCCTGCTCGGGTACCGGTTTGTGCAGATACTTAATCTGTCAAAATCTGTGTGTGCGCATGTTTAAATGTGGCATAATGTTCCTTATAAATACCAAAGCCAACAAGCCAGCCGGACAACTTGTCGACCACTTTTAGTGTAATTAAGTCCGACTGGACTTCAGTGACCTCACACAGGCAGGTCCAGGGACATCTGAAGGCTAGTTCACATTTTAATGAGAAAATCAAATTATGGAGTGAGTCCTCCCTCAATTCCCTTCATTCATCTAAAATCACTTACACCAGTGTTTTGGCTTTTTTTTTTTTTTTTTTTTTTTTTTTTTTTTAAATGGTGGCCTTTACAGTAGCATTTGCATTCAACACAACTCAGGGGCTGAAAACATCCCTTTTGTATGCAGTAAATGCTTTGAAATTTATTATGCCGGAGTCATCGACGGAATACAAAATATTCTAAGCACTTCTTATGAAAGGGCTTTTATTCTGAAGTTACTCCTCGGCAGTGACAAACGCTGCAAAAAGAGTTGGGTCGTGTTAGGTCAAACGCCAGTAAGCAGCTTTTGTCAGCTGTGAAAGAGGTCTTTGATGTTTTTAAACCGGCGCGTTATGACTAACGGAGCTCCGAAACGTCCAAATCATCGGCGCTCGCTTTAAAAAAGGGGTTATAAAGGATATGCATGTTTCCTCAAATACTGACAAACTGCAGCGGCGAAGGGGAACCGAGCTCACGAGATGATCTAACAAACAGGGACGTGACCGCATCAACCACCTTCGTACCAAATGTTGATTTACAGTACATTTCATTTATCTGACGCTTTTATCCAAAGTGTCTTGCTCAAGGACACATTGACATGGACTAGCGGAGCCTGGGATCGAACCACCGATCCTCTGATTGAAAGACGGACCTGCTAACCACTGACCCACAGTCACCCCTTTTCTCATGGAACATGTCATACACCCAAATATTAAATTAATTTCACAAATCAGTTTCTTATGCTGATGAATTAAAGTCATGACTGTAGTATAAACATTAGACCCAAGATCGAACCACCGATCCTCTGATTGAAAGATGGACCTGCTAACCACTGATCCACAGTCTCCCCACAGATATCCCTCTTCAGGTGAGAAATGGCAGCTTTCAAAATAAGGAGAAAAATGTATTCCAAGACAACACAAACAGAAAAAATGAAAATACTATATATTAATAAGGTACTTGTTATATCTGGCATGCACTTCTGACCAATTATTTCAAAGTTGAAGCGTTTGCATTATTTGCATTTTGCCGTGTGCAAAGTAGAACGCATCATCGAATCAATTAGGTAGTAATAATGTTCCTCCGAGCTTGACGGAGGTGTTACGGCCTTCTTTAACAGCTCGTGTATCTCACGTAATATGGATTTTAAAATACCGCAGAACAACGGACTCCGTCGCTTCCGCGGCCCTGGAATAATTTACGCACTCTTGCCGCTGCAGGATGCACCTATGAATAGCGTTGACCTGCAGGGCCCACGGCCATCTGTGGCCCTTCTTCTTCCACCACCTCCCTCCTCCTCCTCCCGCGGAGTGGGAAAAACTCCCAGCTGCTCTTTTGGCCGCGGCCGAGCTCACCAGGAGGAGTATTTAAAAATCCCTAATCTATCACTCTGCCCAGCCAGGCCTGTCTCCGCTGGCTGGCTTAGAACCTACAACGATTTGCACCGTCCATCCCACAAGAGAGACATCGTTACTGCTTAGTTAATCTATCACACAGGGAGGGAGGGGAATACCGAGCGAGGGAGGGGAAAGAGGGGAAAGTCATCTGGATCACACATAATGGTTGAGAGATTTACCGGGATCATATGTAAACGACCCCTACGGTATCAAATGCCGACGAAGAATTCACCCTCCCCGGATTGCCGTGGCCTTTTTCTTATTATGATTTCGTTCCATCAGATTACCCCCAGTGTCGTCAGATCACGAGCATCCTGCGCCGTGTTTTTTTGTGCGCCCGCTTGACACGGGGAGGTAATCAGACATCCCGAAGTGATAATAGAATTAGTAATAACTACTGAGAACGTCCACGCCAGATGTGGTATTACTGAACACGGCGGGGCAGCCCGCACAAAAAGGGGGTTTATGTTAATCGGCCTATTGAGTTGAATGGATGAATACATGTTTACATAACATTTCATTTAATTTAGCTGATGCGTTTATCCAAAGAGACGTACATGCTATACAGTAGACACAGCAAACGGTGAGGACCACCAATCCTCTGATTGAAAGACAGACCTGCTAACCAGTGATCCACAGTCACCCCCACATTCACACCTACGGGCCATTTAGAGTCCAATTAACCTAACCTGCATGTCTTTGGACTGTGGGAGGAAGCCGGAGAGAACCCGGGGATCGAACTACCGATCCTCTGATTGAAAGACAGACCTGCTCACAAAACTGCGCCTTGTTTTCTGGACTAATAAATTAACTTTTTCCTCCCTTGACCCCCACCCTGACACTTGTTAAAGCACTAGATCCAACATTTTAAAATAGGTTCCCAACTCTATTAACAAGGAAAACCATTATCCTCTTTACGTTAGGACTAGCGGAGATTGAACCACCAATCCTCTGATTGAAAGACAGACCTGCGCCACAGTCACCCCAAAACAAGGATATTATAGAAATTAGCAGCCTGTATTTTCACTATTCAACACGAGCGGTGGTGTTTTGACAGTAAACGCATCTCAGGGACGGGTTCGTCTCTGCAGTGCCGACCCCCGGAGGCAATTTTGTTTCCAACCCCGAGCGGCCGCCGCTGGTGGTCCGAGGTAACGAAGCGTTTTCGCGGCTCGTCTGCTGAGACACTCTGCATTTCCTCCCTGGGTTTTTGACTTTAATGGAGGCAGCCGTTGGGCATGCTGGTTCAGGTTCCCCCGGTGAGCTCCGCTCAGCAGCGGCAGGCAGACTTTGTTTTCACCCGCCTGACACGTTCTGGGCTGTTTCTTTCTCGAGAATGATTGCGATTCCCAACCACATTTCAGAAAATCAATGAGATCTGCTTTGGGGAGAAGGGGGTAAAAGAACAGGGCCTGAATGCATCAATCATCCTGCTTCAACTGTTTTGATGCAACATGGCAGAACGAGGGGGAGAGCGAAGAGCATATGAAAGGATCGACATCATGGCTACTTCAATCGTCTCGGTCAGCAATAAGACCATGAACGCTGCCCACAGGGAGGCCGACACCCACATCAGACCATGGAGGGCATTTTGCTGATTTCAGGTTAACAAAAGACAATTATTGCTCTTTTTTTGTCATGATGTGGGTGTTTTCTTGTTTCCTGTTTTATTTTGTAGTCCTGTCTTGCGTTTCCCTGCACTTCCTGCCCCTGTGATTGTCTTTACTGCTGCAATTATCCAGTTTTTTACATTACATTTCATTTAGCTGAGGCTTTTATCCAAAGCGACTTACAGTACAGTAGACAGTAGACACAGCAATGGTGAGCAATTAGGGTTAAGTGTCTTGCTCAAGGACACATCGGCATGGACTAGCGGAGCCGGGGATCAAACCACCGATCCTCTGAATGAAAGACGAAGATGCTAAACACCGAGCCACAGTCTCCCCACAGATATCCCTCTTCGGGTGAGAAATGGCAGCTTTCAAAATACGGAGTAAATAGGGTTAAAAAAATGTATTCCAAGACAACACAAACAGAAAAAAGTAAAATACTATATATGATCCTCTGATTGAAAGACAGACCTGCGACTTGTTTTCTGGACTAATAAATGTACTTTTTGAATTGTTGCTCGGGGATTTGGGTCCTCCCTTAACCCCCAACCTGACACTTTTTAAAGCACTAGCTCCAACATTTTAAAATAGTTTCTATATTAACAAGGAAAACTATTATCCTCTTATATACATTATACATACAGTATACATTATATACTGTTCTCTTCAAAACTTATTCTTTGATGAGCCTCTTCAACTCTTTATTTGAATGTCTCGGGCATGTATGTGTCATGAATGGAACAATACATTCCAGCTGAAATGATTGCTTTAAGTCTAGTCGGCTTTGGTCTCGACACAATAACACTTCTCTTTGGCTTTAGACCACGGACAAAAGGAATAAAACCTTCTTTGCTTCTGTGGACCACTTTGGCTTTTTGTCCGTGGTCAAAAGAAATATTGCGGTTGATTGGTGGTCACGTAAGGAAATCTATTTCTGCCAGGTAGTCAAAAGCAGTTGAAGAGTTTTAAATAAAAATGAGTTTATCGAATATTTCTAGCTCTGTGTTCTCTACAGGAAGGAAGAAAAAAAAAAAGATGGTGGAAATATGTCTATTAGTTCCATCAGCCTCTTCCATCGAGAGTCGGGACCTCTCATTAAACACCTGTTTGGACTATATTAGGCGGCGTCTGCGTCACACTGGCAAGCGCTCCTGCCCACAATGAATCACCCCATCACGGCTGCATTATGAAGACGAGGAGGGCTCGGCCGGGTTGTTAGAGCCGGTGTCTTTGTAATTAGGCCAAACCCAAGCTTAGTGTGGTGTACGCAATAGGGCTTATGTATCTTCATAATCCTCTCCTTTCAATGTAGAAAAAGTTTGACAATACTGCCACATCTTTGATGATAACGTCATTGACACAATATAACGGGGTTATAGAGAGTACAGCGAGAGAGTTGAGCGTTACAAAAGATATTTATTTATATATATATATATATATATATATATATATATATATATATATACACACACACACACACACAATAGTACACGTGGTGAATTGACAAAGAATGGAACTTAGATTTGAGCGTCACAAAATATATCTATCTTTTGTGACGCTCAAATCTAAGTCTAATCTCTCTCTCATTCATATATATATATATATATATATATATATCTTTTGTGACGCTCAAATCTAAGTTCCATTCTTTGTCAATTCCCCATGTATATTACTGTCATGCATTTCTTTGCATCCAGTCCCTAATTGCACAAGATTTTCAGCTCTTACTTCACTAGATCAAAGTGAAATGTCACTGCTGCTCTGTATCCACAGTTTATGACTAAAACATGACAAAGTAAGAACGTGAATAATTATGTAATCAACCGACATGCACGCAGTCACTCCCCTTAAATTCAAAACCGGTAACAGGATACGAAAGCGTCAACAAACTGCACCGGTCTGACCGTCCCCGCGCGGTAGTGTACAGTATGGAGTCATTACGGAAGCAATGAATGTGTCGTGTAAACAGGCGCGAGCCGGTAATTGCAAGTAATTCCCAAAAGTTCCTGTGTGCTTTATTTTCAGCGTCAGTGCATTATTTCCTAATTATCTTGCTGTGCACTTATTGGAGTATTTGGACAGGCATTTGTCTCCAGGCAGCAGCATTGCAGTCGGTGGTTTTCTGTGTGTGTGTGTGTGTGTGTGTGTGTGTGTGTGTGTGTGTGTGTGTGTGTGTGTACACTGTACCTGCAGGCAGAGCCTCGCTGGAGATCTGGCAGTGAGCGAGCGCATATGTGGTGAGTCATCCTCGCGGTGGCTCGGGTGACACGCCGATGCACGTGCTCGAGCACATGGTTGGTTACACTCCACCGGCGGGGATAAGGGGGACTCGGTGCTCTTTAATCATGCCGTCAGTTTGATGCCCCCCGCGTACGCAGGCGTCACTTCCTTTAAGTGCAGGACCTACAGTGTCACGTCATCGGGTGTGGAAGGTTCTTCGGTTTCACTCTATATTTCCATTTAGTGACACTTCATTGTGTTTTCAGAGGAAAATATCTTCTCCGTTTCTCCACGACATGCATCTGGAAGATGCGGCGTGAGGCTTCGCGGCATGAGGTTTTAAGGGCGGCACGGTGGCTCAGTGGTTAGCGCTGTCGCATCGCATCAGGGACGACCCGGAGGCCTTCCTCTGTGGAGTTTGTGTGTTCTCCTGTCTGCGTTTCCTCCGGCGGCTCCGTCTTCCTCACACAGTCCAGCGACGTGCAGGTTAGGTGTCCCGAAAACTCAAAATAACCCCCGTAGGCGTTGATGTGAATGTTTTTTGGCTATTTTTGTGAGTTAGCCCCGTGACAGACTGGCAGCCTGTCCAACGTGTACCCGGCCTCTCGCCCACTGCATGCTAGGATAGAGGCTGCAGCCCTTTGGCAGCTGTGAACAACACAGATCGGTCATGGAGACGGATGGAGTGCATGAAACACATTTATTTAGATGACGCTTTTATCCAAACTAATTGTAGAGTTGTACTAATTGATTATGACTTAGACTTATAAAAATAATGTCTATGTGTAAATTAAAATACTTATGAAGGATGATAATAATACTACTAATAATTAATATGGGATATTAAGCCTAGAACACTAACGTTAAAAATAGTCACACTAACGTCCGGTGATTTTCACCCAATATAAAATATTCCTCATCAAAATATATTAAAATACAACTATACAAGGCAAATTGAAGTCCTCTTCTATTATGTTCACCTATATAATTTATCATAAAACAAAAAACAGGTATCATGGGGGGACCCTGAAAAAAGGCACAAAATTGGGACATGTGAGTCTTGTCCTGTGAAGGAAAAGTCACATGTCAATGTAAAAACCTATCCGAAATGTTTTTACCCTCCAACATCGGGTGAAAATCACCCGAACACATGGCTGTTGAAAAAAACAGGGATCGGAGCAGAGAGACACGCCCTCTTTCTATAAAGACACGCCCACTTTCAATAACATCAGTGAGAAGCAGGAAGCTACACAAGGACCCACGCAACTCAGAAAATAACGTTAACACAATCGCTCGGGTGAAAATCACCCGACGTTAGTGTTCTATGGTTAATGAAGCATTATGAAGATGTGTATTGGTAACATACTAGAAAGCCTCTGTGGGTTTTTAATCACTGAAAAGTACATTACATTACATTACATTTCATTTAGCTGACGCTTTTATCCAAAGTGACTTACATGCTATACAGTAAACCGTAGACACAGCAACGGTGAGCAATGAGGGTTAAGTGTCTTGCTCAAGGACACAACGACATGGACTGGCTGAGCCGGGGTTTGAACCACCGACCCTCTGATTGAAAGACTGACTTGCTAACCACTGAGCCACAGTCGCCAAAGTAGTAGACTATTTTGTTGTTTTCACATCAAATGTGCTCAAAAGCTCCAAGGGCCACATTTAGAAGAGTTATTATTATGGATGGTGAACTCGTAAAGCATGATGCATTGTTAAAAGGCAACATATGGAGTTGCTAAGCCGGCTGCAACAGAGCTGTGGCAGGTTAAAGCTATGATTATAAAGGGCGTGATTATCTCCTGCTCATGTAAGATGCAGAGTAAAGGGTGCAACAACCGCTGTGCAATTACAATGCCCCTAGTAAAGCTTTTCTTTTACACCTCGTGCTTTTACGTTTGACACTTTTTTTTATTGCTTCTCTACAATTTCACTCCAAGTTGTTCTCGATTGAGTTTTTATTTCAGCCTGTTCTATAAGCACAGACCAGTAAACACATATTTACAAAGTAAGTTACCCTTTTGTGTAATATGACACATTAAAAATGTTTATTGCTAATCTTAAAGCATTTGCCCTATCGGTGTTGATGCCATCTTAATTTGTAACTGATTTTGTTTCCAATAGCCTGCTGGGTACCCACCCCCAAAAGCAAACTTTGATAAAAAAATAAACATCAATGCAGAGATCTAATGAATTTAAATCACTCTTCAATTTTTGAGGGGGTTTACTTGCTTTACTCCGAGTTGGAACGCTCAAATCAATAGGCCACCACTGTTTGATGTCTAGGTCTTTGGCAGGCGCTGCCTGTAGAGTCAACACGAATAAAGTTATTTCAAAAATAGCGTTGGCAGAATCTCCGCCTCTTGGAAAAAAAAAGAAAAAGCACAGGGCTCGAATCAAAGTCTTGATTTAAAAAGCAGAATGACATCGCTCCGCGAGCATGCGGCGGGCCTCCTGCGAGGTCATGTGCCGCCGCTTCCCGCAGCCAAAAACACACACAAGGGCCGAGTGTTGTCGGAAATAAAGACGTGAAATCCAAACACACAAGATGAAAGTACAGCATCGTGCTCTATATTAAGACGGCAACGCCAGCTTGTTGTTTTTATAGAAACATGGAGCTGAGGGAAGTGACCCCGGCCTACGAGATGATTCAGGAAGATTTTTATTACACGTTTAAAATAAGCAAACAAGCATGAAACACTGTGAAGGGGCCTGAAAGTTGGGTAACGCTTTCTATGACGCACATTTCTATTATGCATTACAACACTACTTAATAATGCATTATAATGTGCTGATAGCACTGTGTGATTACGGTTGTAGCCACACATGAATATTCATAATGCTTCATAACGATAATCAACACATAAATCATGTGATGACTTAAGCGATCAAATATCACAATATTTCATAATTGCTATTTACTCACTGAAGTTGTTGCAAGGATCATGTAGTGCATAGTGCGACGACCCTCCCATCCTGCAGGAGGAGCTGGGACGGTCTGCCTCCGAGAGGGCATAAAAGGCGGCCCCAACGGGAGTGTCGCTCTCTCTGACATGCTCTCTCTCACTCGGCAGGGCCTGCGGCACAAGACACCTCCTGAGTTGCTTGATGAAATGGTCTGGGCCTGAAATAAAGAGGTTTTGTGTTGAAGATTGAAGTGTGGCCTCCCTTTTTGTTGCCAGCCTTGAGCCAGGTGGTAACAATAGTCATTCCCATACCTGCAATACATTTTAATATTTGTATGCATTATGTGATTATGAATTACTCTAACTTAAGTGGTCATTGTTTTGGGTGTTTTTGCATAGATTTAGCAAAAAATTACTACTTAGAGTAACTCATAAATGCACCATTATGCAATATAACAGAAATTATAATGCAGTATACACAGAGGACTTATAATACAAAATGATTCTTGCAAAATAAAAGTCAGTGAGCGACCAACAATTATAAAGTACTCTGACACTTGAACTTATGAGTCATCATAAAATGCTTTATAACAAGCTATAATTAGTTATGAATGTATTTGAGTGCATATACATACAATTAAAACATTATAATTATGTTTATAATGCATTATAGACATGAACATTATAAAAATAAATGCATTTTTTTCCAGTTACACAACATGGACAACCTGATAATCACCAAGGCTTTTGCATACGCGTCTATAATAAACTATAACGTGCAGTTCGTTTGGCCCATTAACCCATCTTTAAAATTATGAAATATATCTAGTATTGACTGTAAACGGTGACTGCTGTTGCCAGCTGTTGCCACTTGCATCACACTGTGAGCACCTATACCACCTAACCCTGTGTCATGCGGAGCAACGCCACTGCCGCCTGCGTCAGCACAAAATGTTCTCGCACATGCACGTAAATATGACACATGCGAACGCCATATCTGGGGTGTGGTGGCGGTGGGGGTTAAATCACAGCACATCACATTATGCTATATCTCAATTATCTTTTTTTAATTTTTATTGAGGGCGTTATGATCTAATTACCATTAAAGCTGTGCTGGCTATGAAGGAGAGGAGGGGTTTGCTTCAGAGTCTGGGAATGTTTTATTATGTCACGTTGGTTTGCATCATGAGATGTTTTATGGAAATTGTTCCCCGATTTAAGCAGTTATCGTTTTTTATTTGCACGTCTTGGATTCAACAGTATGCATGTTGTGAAGGAGTACTTTTTCATTTTCAGTGTTGTGTTCATCAGGGATGATACTTATGTGAACAGCACCACAGGGGTACAATTAAAATACATGTTATGTTTGTCATGTGTAGTCCTTGATCTATGAAGGTATTAATACACAAAATAGATAGCCCAGTTCTCTAAGGTGCGGTAGGTTGCAAATATAGTATATAAATATATAGTTTTCATATAAAAACTATTTTACTTGGGAATACTAAGTTGAGTAGGCCTAATGTCTATACTACTGTCATGACTTTAATTCATCACCATTAGAAACTGATTTGTGAAATGAATTTAATATTTGGGTATATGACAAAAACATTAAAATAAGGGTCTATTTTCTTTCTGGGCGAAGCACAACCCTGACCCTATGTTTTTTGTGTCTAAGTAACTAATGGCGACAATTATTCGCCTTTAAAATTAGTTCAGTATTTGGGGAGAACGCTGCAGATGTTGGACGCTAAACAGGATGTTATTGTTCACAGTCATTGTCCGTCCACCACAAGTTTTTGCCATTTACAGGCTCAGATTATTTTAAGATCTTCAACCTATTACGGAAAGGACCCTCCAGAGAAATGAAACCTATTTTGCTCCCTTTTTGATATTATGTGCGACTTGTTTCCGGGAAAACAACGATGGAAACGTAAGTAAGAGCAGTGCATTAGTCATGTAGACACGAAAACATGAGGAAACAGGGTCCAGGTTGAACAATACCAAAAGGTACCTTTTGGAAAGTGAAGGTTTTCTACAAAAACAAAGAAACAACTCCTAAATCCGTCTTTCTTTTTTTCATCTTTCTTCATGAATAAACCGACCCTCTCGTTCCAGTCATGCATATTAAACCAGATTATGTGTGGACTTGTGCACATATTGACGTTTTCCCTCCTCATGAATAACGACCTCTGAGACAAAAGGTGTGGAGAAAAGAGATTTTCAGTAAAAGTGCATCCTGGTCATCTCGAGCCGAGCACATAAGACCTGGCCTGTTGCTATGACTACGGCAGGGGTGGGGGTGGGGGGGGATGTTGTGGATCAGAGCTCGGTGGACTCATCTGCAGACAGACAGGCAGGTTGAACTCTAATTTCCAACCCGAGCATGTTCGACGGGATCCGAATGCAGAAATAACGCCCGACCCGATCGGTCCATATGGCCGGGTTCTCGGAGGACCAGCTGCTCGGGGCTTTCAAGGCCGTAATCTTTATTTCACACTCGCAGTGAGCTATTTTAAATTTTCTGATGAGGGGCCGGTGATGCCGAGGCAAGGAGGAGGACAACGAGTGGGAAGAGGGAACCACCTGTGGGCATCGTGGTCACACACTGATATGCAAGAGAACAGAAATCTAACAAAACACATTGCCGAACATATTTCGGATATTTTACTCCTGTTCCTCAAATCTCTAGATCCTTGAACAATTCTTTGTGGAACCCACACAACAACAAAGCATTTCATCCATGAGTTACCCGTGCGATTGGAAACACATTTTATTTATACTGAAGCTCTCTCTCTGGGCTGCATTAGTAATACCATGAGAGGCTGGTAATTTGATTTTGCCTATGCAAATTGGATATTTCAGTCACTCATCCAGGGAGTAAAATAATTTAGAGGGGAACCTTGGCAATTCAAGCACAGGGCCGTGTGTTGTTGTATCGCACAGCAGCATCCTCCTCCTCCTCCTCCTCCTCCTCCTCCTCCTCCGTGGGGCAAAACCAGAGGACATTTTCTTTGAAATGGCTCAAAAGAAGAATGACGTTAGCATAGCTCTCACTTGGTGACTTTAATACTATACCGGAGAGCTTGCCAGCAATTGTGTGAAACACTTGTCATTCCAGAATGGGATTAAATTTGCCCCAGATGGTCCAACTTAATTTTAAATTCCAGCTGAGTTGATCATTCAGTTGGAGTTTCGGACCAGGGTAGCCAAAGAATGAGATCAAATTTCAAAGTAAAATTAATTTTGCTCACAGTTTCAGACCCACTTTAGGATTAGCGGCCTCCAGCAGGCAGACCAACACATGCTGGGCGAGTCCACCTTCACGCGAGTCTTTCTGGAAGGCGGGCCTATGAAGCTCATACTCTACATCACACCTCTCTCAGAGGCAGATCCTGCACAGCCGGGGAGGAGGAATGATGCTGAGAGAGGGAAAGGAGCATCTAATCTTCTGCTTGTGAGGCCTCGGCAGAATTCTGCGTTTTGCTGAGTCAGCATTGCTGATTACCGTGAAAGATGTAACCACTTGTAGTCCTCGAATGAGCTCACTGGATTATTAGGCTCGCTAGCAGCTTGACTTTAGAGAGAGCGATGGCCCTTTGGTGAAGACGGAAATATCTTTACTATGCGATGCATTGCCATGAAAATGTGTATTGGCATTTATATTCCCCAAAGGATGAATCCTACTGCCTAATGATCTCTCCTCTAGCACTACCAAGAGGTTGGCTTTTAGTGAATTAAGCCGTTTGATGAATGGCTATACAAATTGGTTTTAGATAGTCACGGGTTTCCAGAGAAGTTTGGTGATCCCTGACCTTTCACATTATGCTACCAGCAAGTCAAATGTGTTACATCTAAACAAATATCTGCAAAACTAATGGGATTCAACATAGTACTGATGTACAGTACTGTGCAAAAGTTTTAGGCAGGTGTGAAAAAAATGCTGTAAACTAAGAATGCTTTCAAAAAGTGCTAACAGTTTATTTTCATCAATTAACAAAATGCAAAGTGAGCGAACAAAAGAAAAATCTTGTTAATTGATGAAAATAAACTGTTAGCACTTCTATTTTTGAAAGCATTCTTAGTTTACAGCATTTTTTCACACCTGCCTAAAAGTTTTGCACAGTACTTTAGGCACATAGCATAACTGTAAATACATCCCAACAGAGCCGCTTTGTTAGGATGGTGGGGCTTAGGAAATAGAAGCAGATGACGAAGTAATGATCATGTTTTCATCATCAGGTCCATGCTTGCCATTTTCATGGTTTGCAAATATGAAAGTAGAACATTTCAGGAGATTATAGTAATTAACACTAAAATAAAGATTATTTTTTTAAACATTTATGTAAGATCTGTACCAACCTGTGTATTCTGTGTGTGTCTTCGCAGTGTTTCCTGATTGTCTATTCCCTTCACCTGTTCTTGTTTCAGACTCCTCCCTCCTCGTGTGCCTTCCCCCCTGTGTGATTGTAAAGCCCCGCCCTCATTGTTTCCACCTGTGTGATTGTAAAGCCCCGCCCTCATTGTTTCCACCTGTGTGATTGGAAAGCCCCGCCCTCATTTTTATTATTTAGTCTGTCTTTCCCTGTCAGTAGTGAGACGGCCTCCTTTGTTAGTGTGTATTTGTACTCAAAAGTGTCAGTTTTCAGTACCAGCGTTTCCCTTGTTTGTGACTTTGACCAGTAAAGAACTTTTTGCTTTTGCCTCATCGTGACTCCAGTCCGTTCTGCTGCTCCAGTCGTGTCAAAATTACGGTAAAACAACTTGCACTTTTATCTGTTTCACTAATTATCACAAATATGAAAGTAGTGCTAACATTATTGTTGAGTTAATTGATTAATCAATCAACAGAAGAGTAATATACAAACATTTCAGTATTGACTGATCAGTCGAGTAACAAACGTTTTCTTGTTTTAGCTTCTGAAACGTGAATATCACTGTAAATAACTTAGATTTTGTCTTATTTTTTTGTTATTTTACATCTAATAGACCAAAAGATGAATTGATTAATTTAAAAGATTAAAATCTTAGTTGATAGTGAACACTGAACGATAGGCACCCTAAAAATTAAGACCGGAAGATTTGGTAGCAGAGATCCGCACTGATGATTTATTAGAATGTGGCTATTAGGGAGCAGATTATATTTAAAGTGCTCCCATTATGTCCTTATCAAACTGGTTTAGATGATTGCAATGTCAACCTTTCACAATAATGGAGTAAAGTGCTCTTCTATTAGCTGAAACAAACACCAGAGACATCACAACTCTCGATTAGCAGGATCAAAGGACAACTTGTGTGGTAATCTCAATGTTTCATTATTTAAACTGCAGAACCACCTTATGCAAATTCTGAATTAAAATGTATGAAAAGGAAATTGCTGCGTTAAATAGTGCAATTAATCAAACTGGTGCCGGTGGTCTCGGGGGACCTTTCCCTATGCGCAGTGGGAGGCATCTATAGGACACTGCTCCGTGGATTAAGTGAGTCGTTGCTTCATCGCCGTCGACCTTCAAATCCATTTGGATTCATAAGCCTTTGATGTTGGAATAAGTATTGGAATATGACCCTGCAGACTTGTGAACGGCACCTTCCAGCCGGCCGATGTTGCTCGTGAAGGCACGCACGCTCGGTTTGAGGATTTGATTGAAAATATCGCATTTGGCGTTAGTCTCATGCAATATGCATGCCTTGTGTTTCCCTTATTGCGTTGCTTGTAGTCCGGCAAGCGCGCTCTCCTGCGTCTTGTCCCCGTCCATGCAGTAGATGCTAATAACACCATCTCAGCTTGTGCAGATCTGCCTATCCATCCTGAACCCATATCCCCTTCCTACTAATGGACTGTCATACGAAAACACACAAAGAGCCGATCGCATCTTTTTATTGCTGGCAGCTTTTTGCTCTCCGGTGGGAAATGTTGTTTTGCTGTCAACTCATCCCTCTTTTCCCGGGCTTATATTTGTGGAGACAGCTTCCAATTAAACACAGCAGCCAATGACACATATCAAAATAATGCGTGCCAAGAACTGGCTGGAATGGAGGAAGTTGCAGCTAAATCTTTCAACTCGGCTTGTGACGTGGACGGATCGAGGCGAGGAAAGGTGTAAAAGACGAAGCGGTATATTCACACGCGCACAGATGAATCACTCCCATAGATGTACATCCTGTTCTACAGATGCGTAGCAGCTATTTGTTTTCCGTGGAGAGATTTAATGAGTCTATATAAAACAAAATTCAGTGTGGATGCATTGATTAACCACATAGCTTGCCTGTCAAACTTGAATTCATTCATGGTTTTTTTTTTTCCCCCCGGGGATATCTCGCGAGGGGCCGGTCAATGAAGCGTAAACATTTTTCATATTTCTTTGTTTTCATCAGCATAAAAACATAAACCCTCCAGCACCACTACCTCAGGGGTACATATATCTCAATGTGTAAATCAGAGCGCCACAGTGGAGCTTTGCAAAAGCACTTACTGTAACTCTGCTAGAACGATTTGTACCCACGGGTGAGAAACACTAGGAACTGTGGAAGAATGGGCGAGGAATGCATTTGGATGTCCTAATATATCTAATCAATTTTGTTTAATCAAGAGCTGATTCTTAATTCAGGTCTAATTGGAACAGAAGCGGCACACTGTGGTCGCTGAGGCAGAAAAAAAACATGATTATAGGACAAACTTCCATATCCAAACAGGATATGAGGACACACGCTGGTAAGTGAAAGTGAACCTTTTGAGCATCATATAAAAAAAAAAGACATTTGACCTCTGCATTTAGCCCATCTTAAGCATTTCAGAGCAGTGGGCAGCTTTAAAGAGCCTGGGGAGCCTCTTATGTTTCGGTGTCTCGCGGAAGGACACGTCGACCCGCGGATAGGAAGAGCCGGGGATCAAACCACCGACCTTGTGATCAGAGGACGACCGGCTCTACACACTGCCTCCTGAAACGGGCCAAAAATATGTCCTCCAAAGGCTTACATGATCAGTGACTACAGTTAAGTAATCTCTTAAAAGCTCATTAATGCTGAATCTGAAGGCACAAAGGTTCTGTTTGTAGTATTGACCAATAATGTTGGACCATTTAACCAAAGCTTTGCTGGTGTCTGGAGCTAAAGAGACGTAAACACATCGGCCGAAATGGGATCTCTGAAGCTATCGTCTGACGAGGATTTAGCTTTTTATTGGTTTAAATCATATACTGGATATAAGAAGCCTGTATATAAATAACAAAGTCACTGTGATGTCACGCATTGGTTTGTAGACGTTTTGAAGCCTTGAGATCGGCATTTTTGGCCGATGCCATCTTTCTTTTTTCGCAAACCAGAAAAGACAAGGGGGGAGGAGCTTAGTACTGCTGAATAAGACTTGTGCAAGGCGCTCAAATTGGTACAATTTACTTTCATGAACTGAAAACACACTGAGAAAGGGCTAAATCTGCCTTATTGTCTATTTAACTCTAAATGGACCATCATTAACCAAATGAACATGCTGTATCAAGACTTGAAACTAGCGATTGAGACCATAAACCCATGTTTACGATGTTAACTATGGTGATAAATCAAGGTGAAGGTTGGGTTATGAGCTTGTAAATTTCCATACATTCATACTGCCTTATGCAAACCAGAGTCTCTCCATGGCGATTACAAAGAATGCATGTTTTCGGCAGCTCTGCGTTGGCTTCCCTTTGCAGAACCGGAGGAATCCGCCTGGTTCAACAAGTTTAACACTCTGGAAAAAACGGCACAGAAAAATGAAATCGAGATTACATTTTTCAGCTTTGGAGTCATATTTTCTCTTTACACTTTTGCCGTATGACAATGGTGCCTCGTTATAGAGAGAGCTGAGATTGTTCTGCAGTTGTTGATGTAAAACATGGGTATGTATCTTATATGCAAGTGCCTTTTTAAAAGGTGAATTTAAGAAATTATGTAAAATCGAGAAAATAACCTCAGGGTCCAGAGGGTTAACTTGGTCGTACACATCGTCTCGACCCCATTGGCTTACCCGTGGTCTGACCGGTAGATGATGGGATCTGAGATTAGCCGCTCAGTAACTTAGCCTCGGCTAGCACACAATCATAAAACAGCACTTCCCTCGCATCGCTGGACATTGTGCCCGAAGCCACGGCGAACAAAGTGCCGGGATGCCCACTGCGAAGGTGTCGCATGGCATTCACAATCCTGTTCCCTCTGAAAATCCTCTCATCTAGCAGCATTATTCAGGTTCCTGCAGCTCACCACGCTGCTCAAAAGCCTGAGTTAGGTTAAGACTCTCCAGAGCAGGGCCAGTGCTCTGCCACTCAGGAAAACATGACAACAAATTTGAATTAATAGTCATTTTAACTTTGATTTTTCTGGCCTGAATAGAAGTTTCCTTTCAGAATAAAATAGATTATTCTCAGAACAGGAAGAGACTATATGTGAATAATTCAGATGATATTTGAGTTTGAATAATGCATTTCATAATTAAATGTGGACTACACACACTGGTGGGACATATTGTATATATTATTATGACAGATGTAACTTGCCCCCAAGCATTCCCAAAGTTTATAAAGTGCGGCGCATTCACTGACATGATGACCTGCAGTGCTACGGAGCTGCCGAGCTTTTTCTAGCATTTCCACCATGATTTATGCTGTTTTCTGTGGCAACATTAATGTCAGATATGCTGCGAAGGCTTTGTTTTGATCGCAGAAAATATGGACACGCATCCGTTCACCTTTAAGCTACAGAAATGATGTATTCATCCTTATTAACTTGGATTTTCTACTCCAAATTAGTTTTCTTCTTGCCTCTAAACATATTTTATTTGCAGCAGAACTATGCAAACTGATTTTTTTTAAATTATTAAACAGATCCTAAATTCTGTTTGGGTCAAAAGACGACGCATATGAAATTGTAATTGTGTGATTGGTCCCCAGAGACTTGTTTTTTCTGTCCATACTTATAATATAAAAGTGTAGACGTCCCGATGTGGAACTTTTAATATATGATCCTTTGAAATGTTTTACTTTATAAACTGTTGTATTGCATTGATGTGTTCAAGTTCTTTTGAGCTAGTGAGCCGCATATATTTTTGCATTCATTTGTGGTTAATTATTTCTTTGAAATGAACCCAGTATTTCTGGTCCTTATTTATTGTAATGTACTGTTTTGCTCCATATGCAGATCAGATTAACTCTGCAATTACACACCATTTGGAGTTATTTATTCTATGTGACGAGTATATAAAGAAGACAAGGAAGCAAAGTCAACAGGAAGTGGAAGAATTGGGAGTTTGTATTTCTGTTCAAATTAGTTAAATGACCATATGCCCTATAAAGGGTATAAAGTCTAGTCTGCTTGATTCCATCATCATAATCTTCATGTGTTGGGTATGACAGCTGTTTGACAGGAAGTAATCCCAGCTCAATCCCAGGGGGGTCTCAGTATTGTAGCCTCAAAGCAGCCATCTTGAATCTCATCATCTCGGGTGTGTTTTCCCACCGATAAAGAAAGGGGGGCGGGGGTGAAGGGGTTAATGGTAATCTACCTGTATTCAGCTGCTGGAGAGTCAACCATCCATCATGAAACCTAATATCTAGTGATATTGGAGTTTAATGTACATGCTGGCTATTGAGTAGCTTGTTCAAAAGCCTGCACCTCCCCATGCTGGCCATGTTCCTATAGCATCACCACTGAGGGATTTGAAAAGGTAAAACAATGAGAATTTAACAACTTGTACCTTTTTTCTTTCTTTTTCTTATAGTACCACAAAGAGTCTACTGTTTTGGATTTAAGAGATGGAAATGATTGGGCCATCTGCCTTTTGCTCATGTGAGTAAAACCTGGTTTTCAAAGATATTTAACACTTCAGCGAACAATCTATTCATAGAAAATAAACCAATAAATAGTGATTAGTCTCTGATTACTTTTCATGTGACTTTTCAGTGTCTCGCTGAGGATGACAAGTCAAAGCGTGCTGCAGTGGGTGTGAAATATTACTATTACAAGGTAATGGTCAAAGCCAGGGCTGGGCCATTCAGCATTACACATTTCTGTTTATGTTGCACTAAAAAATATAATACAACAAATGAACTGTTAAAAAAAGTATTTGCTAAAGTGAATTTGGAATTATCGACCCAGTTTGTGTGTTTCATGCATAATCAATACATTGAAGCCACCTGTGACAACACCTATCGCTGTTGTGATTTTATTTCCAGAATTCTTTAAAGACTTCTCACTATCTGGATTAAAAAAAAGATTTATATATTTTTTTTTATTAATATATAGATTGCCTCTGGAGATGAAATGTAATATCTTGCTCATGTGACTCAACAATTGTTATCAGTTTCACTGCTGTCTATTGATTACTTTTAAAAATGTTCCACTTTCATCCAAAATAATGTGTATTATGAACCTAAATCATATCTTTTGTGAATCAAACAAGTCATTTTTCCTGTCAGCGACGTGAATAAACTGTGACAGAAAAATGAGGGGGTGACAGGGTTATGTTTTGCATTATTAGAGTTTATAGCTTCAGATCAGAATCAGACATTAAAAGTAAAGTATTGATGGCAGTAAGATAATTTATTCTTTTGGCATTAAAGCAGTGATGGATAATTTATGGAGAATTTAAAGTACCCCAAATAGTCGAGATTCTATAGACTTAAATATCCCTCACATATACCTTAAATTCATTAAATGGACCTTAATTGATGATCTGAATAATATTGGTTGTAGTTTATTTTGATTGTCACATGACTTTGGGCCCAGCCGATCTCCGAATTCAATGTTTTTGCAGAATCTGCAATCGCCGTATTTTGGGCAAAAATTTTAATGAGACATATTGAATAAAGCTATTTAGAAGAAAACATGAAATTTAAAGTATTTGATTGCAGTTCCTGAAAGATTCTTTTATCATGTGTTGAGATGTCTAAGTCTGTTTTTGATAATTGGTGTAGTTTTGGCAATTTAAGAAAAATGAAAATATGCTATTTAAACCCGCCCGCTGGTTTCAGGGTTCAGACAGTATAAGAACAACAATGTGCTTTTTGAACATTAAAGCATGTAAACAAGTAATAATAACCTACAATACATGAAAATGTATTGAACCTGAAAATAAGCACAATGTGTCATATTTAAAGCATAGGTCGAGTAAAATTCTGCTAAATATGAGAAGCTCGTTCCTCTGTGCCATAAAGGTAAACGGTTGATTAAAAAACCACCAGTGAGCCTCACCATCACATACTGGATGACATGGCCATTCATTATAACGGACATCGTCCCCGTCGTCTATTTTAAGCCCATCTCATATTCGATGCCCAGCTGCGAACACTAAGAAGTGCACTGAATGTGAATCAAGCCGCAGCTGAAAATGGCACCCAAAGAAATGTACAGCACTTAAAAAAAAAAAAAAAGAATCTTAGCTGCTTCTCAAAGTCACTTATGACCTTCAGGGTCTTAGCCCTTCATTCCTTTTGACATCTGTTTTTGCAAAAAACAAAAAAACTATGCGTAATGCAGAAGTTTGGAAATGTGCTCCCGGTGCACTTTTAATCTTCTAAATATCCATGAGCGCTTCAGGATTTGGCCGGTGTCACTCTCAGCTGATGTGACGCACACCTCCGTACATCCAGAGGGACGTGGCAACAATGCCGCGCTTTAATACGCGGTTAGTGTCGCTCACTATTCGGCTCCCTTGCAAACATTTCAAGTTCCTGCTTCCCGACGCTGCCAGGTTGACGGAGCGGTGAGCACAACACGCATCCATCAGGATGACGGGCCTCCTGCGCGGTTTGGGCCCCGTTTCATTACGGCCTCACGAGTCTGTCGAGTGATGGAGCTGTAATCTGTTCATTACGGTCCAGACGCATGCAAAACACTAACGGGGGTCCCACACCTCCTGGTGACGCGCTGAGAATTTAGGAGAGTTAATCTATGTATGAAACCTGCAGCAACAGTACTGAAATCAATAATGTTGATCATATGATTCATATATGTTGAGTTAAAACTTATTTATATTGTTTAAACGGGTATTAAAACACCTTTTAAAGGTATGGCACACTTTGAGAATCAGTTTTTTGGCTCAGTTTAGGATGATGGGGTGGAAGGAAACACCTTTATATTGATTTTTTAATTGTCAAAAATGTCTAATTTCATAATTTTCAAGCCCATGTTCGTGGCTCAGATGCTCAAAAGGTCGTGCTGTGATGAATGTGGCTGTGATAAATGCAAATGCAGATCCCACTGTTTTGATTGCGAGTCAACCTTTTCATACATGTGCCGTGTTCTTCAGGGCATCAAATACCTCCCTGCATCTGCTGCATACACTTGAGCGTCATTTTTCCTCGGTATCAGATGCCGAGGGCTGTGACGAAGAGCTTTTTTTTTTTCTTACAAGGTGCTCGATTTAACAGGCGCGGCGGGTGGGTCGAACACAGGGTTCAGTGTTCCTGTTCCAAAGTTTTGTAATTTATGCAAATAGTTTAAGCCAAACTTATGTTTCAGTAAAACTTCATGAAGTGGTTTCATTTGATCTCACAATGGTAACCATGTGTGACCGCGCACTGGGCAACCCAGTGACACCGATACGTCTGACGAGGAACCAGTCAGTGACCAGTTGGAGTGAGGATGTGTTGACTGACAGTTTTGCTCAAATTAGAATTCAAAAAATCTCTAAATATATATGTTGCGGGTGAGAGGGAAGCCGGGGTCGGCCTGATGGACCTGCAGCCACCGAGACCCGACCCCGGATAAGAGGACGAAAATGGATGTACGGATCTCAAAATAGCAACATATGGAATCGTAACCCTACTATTATGTGACAGAGGTCTGCAACGTATGTGTGTGTGTGTGTGTGTGTGTGCGCCCAGTTGGGATGTTTAAAATTAGTATTAGCAATTGGAGTTAAGGATTTCTTTTGAAAAGTCCAGTTTCTTAGTTTTGAATTTTTTTTGCGTAGGTTGTATAATTGTTCCCCGAAAGGGTCGATGATACAATTAGTAGAGATAGTTTTTTTTTTTTTAACCGAAAGCCGTCGTCTGTGGTCTTTTTAACCTCATTTAATCACTCGTCTCTCAATGACAGGTAAACCTTCGGGTAGTCACTTTACAGACATGAACCCAGCCACCCCTTCTAATACAGATAAGTAACTTATATTTACTAGACTGTTGGGGTGCTGCATATTTTATGAACATTCTTGCCAAAACACAACCCTAGTGAATACAGAGAAAGCTTTAACAGTCAAATCTGATGATGAGAAAAGGAAGTTCTTGCACCTCTTTGTGCATAAAATAAGGAAAGAAACAATTAAATGAAATATAACCCTCACTTTTGGGACAAACCATGTAAAGTCTCTACAACAAGAACTCCAAATGACAAATAAAAGATGGGATTCAGCTTCATGAGAACGGCCATCAGTGAGCTGTTCATAATTCATGACTTCTTAATTAGTTTGATGGATCGAAGTCATGACGAGTGGTTCTGTTCAGCGGCGACTTTCTGAGAGGAAAAGTGAGGCGATTACAACCGCACATTACCCGTGACATCCATCTTTGTGGTGTCTCCATTCAAACGTTTATCATATTGCAGGTATTAGAATAGATAAAGGCTCAGTTTAATTCTTTATATTAATATGAGACGCAAACATGTGATATAAGTCTTTTACGATCCAGTCTGTGGAGCGGTGTTTTACTGTTAGGCTGCTTGGCTTTATCACAATGATATGATTCTCAGGAGTAAAGATTTAAGAGAAGAATTTAGGACAATATGGGGACATTAGCAGGGATGTTTTTTTTTTATACTATATACCTGAGCTGACATTCATATTTATCTTGAGAGCAACAAAATGAACACTCTTGAAGGAGCATTACAAAAAAGCTGTCAAATGAGCTTTTTAATTTTGTAACCGCAGCTCATAATGTTAAGACTCGTAATTCTATTCAAGCTTTTAACATTCAAATTAATACCGTTTCCTCATGAGTCTCATTCCCCCTTATGGTTGCATCTGAGGCCTTTCACTGATGCACATCTTCAGACTTACAAACTTAAAAAGCAGATTAAGCTTCAGTTCCTCTCCTGCATTACAATAAGCTGTCAGATTTAGAGTTATGAAAACCTGACCGTGTGGCTGTGAGCCTCATGTGAGAGGAAATGCATGATGGGAAAGCATGAGTTTTGAGTAAAACAAAGAATAAAACTATGAAAAGGTTATTTGAACAAACTAGGTGACATTCTTTAAAATACCCCCACAGGCATTGAGGGGAAAAAAGCTACATTAATTATGAGTTAAGCTTTTTTTCTTGTTAGAATACATTTAAATCTTCCTTTTTGGTGTGCCAGAGTGATATTTTTCTTTTAACAATGAACATTTGCTTATCAATGTGTGCGTGTTATTTTCCGCGGGGCAAATGTGCCCCGAGAGAGATTCTGCAGTCGAGAGATAATCAAAAAAGGATGCAACAGACATAAAGGCGAGCACAATAGCCCACCGTCGCCCTCTGTGATGCAAGAGCAAAGCACTTCTTCTCATTGTGGATATTTTTCATATTTGGTGAAAGGTTCTTGGTTTTAAAGTGGTAAAATTATAGAAGCTGCATGTTTTCTATATTTTGTTTGCAGAGGTTATTTACTTCACTGTTGCCCTCTTTTTGTTCTGAGAACCGTGGGAATTATCTTTTTATTTTTTTTTTGGAAAAGATGACAGCTGTCAATAGTGTTTGTTTACCATGAGCTTTACAGTCTATTTTTTTATTTTAAAATATAAATATAAAGAATACATTAAAAAAAACAAGCAATTTGGAAAACACTGTTTTTCCATTCTGTTATCGCAAAAAAATTATTTTATGTGATCTTTTTGGCTTCATAGGTAAGATTAAAAGCAACCTTGTAGGCAGGACTACAATACTCCTGATGTAGTGTGCCTGACATATAATGGATTATAAAAAAAAAAAAAAATACAAGGCTGAATATAATCCTCACCCACTCACCAGCGGCGTGTGTGATTTTTAAATCTCTGGAAAATCAAATATTAAGATAGCTGTTCCATTAGCTGAGTGAGAGCAGATTCTAACTAAATGCAATCCAAGCAAATGAAGCTACTGTAAAGTGGGAATTAAACCAGGAAGCCCGCCTCGCCTCGGCGCTCGTAACAAAAGGTCTAATGTGACCCTGAAGCGCTGCGTGGCATAAATGTGTGCGCCTTCTTCCTGTGTTGGTTCCCTGAACAATCGGTGCATTTCCTTTTCTTTCCGTTAACTCCCAAACCGTTTATCCATCTGTCTGCGGGTACTTACAAACCTTTTAACCAATCTGTTCATGTTGCCATTTTACTTCATGCTTGTGGGAAAATAAAACTCTTACCTGTTAGTACCTCAGCTGCCAGTTATAGTTCAGCACTCTACCACACAAGCAAAGCGGGAACAGTGGAGAGGGGTGTTGCTTGTAATGTATTGGACAAAATGACAGAGACATATAGATATATATTTATTTATATATATATTTATCTTTATGTATATTTATCTGTATTTATATTTATCTGTATTTATTTATATATATTTTTATATATATATTTTCTTTTTTAATATATATTTATATATATATATATACATTTATTATATATATATTTTATATATATATATATTTATATAGTTTTATATATATATATATATACACATTTATTTTATATATATATATTTTTTTATATATATTTATATTTTTATATATATTTTTTAATACATATATTTATTCATATATATATATATATATATATATATTTTTTTTTTTTATATATTGCAGAAACAAATTTAATCCCCTCAAAGAAAAAATGTAATTGTGATTTTCAAATGTATTGCATTGTTGTAATTAGGTGTTTACTTATTTTTGTCCAGCCCCTGTATGTATTTTAACCACAGGTGATAAAGTAAAACACCCCGAAAGTTTAGCTTGTTCTACAAATGAAATATTTCTGAATATCATCAAGCTGCTTTTCATGACTTTCTTTGGATTTTCTCTTCTCTGATAAATGAGCCATACCCTGAGCTACTGTCGATCTTTTCATAATGTATGTGCAATTACTCATTCAGGGACAAAAGTTCCACTCGATATGTACGACTAGTTCTCTCTACAGGTTTTGAATACATCTATTCCTCACATGTGCGAGCAAGTGAATCATGTCTTTCTTTTTTTTTTTATCGCCTCACAAATCCAGGAAATCAAATTGAAATATCATGTGGCACACTGAGCCCTGTCCCTCCTCCTGCAGCACAAAGTGCAGCCCCACCGTGTGCTTGGTGTTCAGCCACAGGCTAGTCAGCTGTTGGCCTCTTTTTTTTTTTTTTGAATGGCCTACTTTCCAACCAGGATGGAGGTCTTCAGGATAAACTCCCACATCTGTGCTCAGCCTCTTGCAACGTATGTCTTGCGTTGTGGAGCTGCAGCAGTACATTGCATTGTGCTCTCTGCAGGTATCTGAGCCAGATAGATCCAACCCGAGCCAGTGAGGCGCCACTGCTGATGCCATGCCAGTGAGGCGCCACTGCTGATGCCATGCCAGTGAGGCGCCACTGCTGATGCCATGCCAGTGAGGCGCCACTGCTGATGCCATGCCAGTGAGGCGCCACTGCTGATGCCATGCCAGTGAGGCGCCACTGCTGATGTCATGCCAGTGAGGCGCCACTGCTGATGTCATGCCAGTGAGGCGCCACTGCTGATGCCATGCCAGTGAGGCGCCACTGCTGATGCCATGCCAGTGACAGCTCCACTGCTGATGTCATGCCAGTGAGGTGTTAGGTCCCACTGCCTGTGTGAATTCAGCCATGTTTTAAACATCAACAATACATTCATGATTTAATTAATTATTATTATTTCCTCTGACCATGGAATTATGACTGTGTACATTATCCCCATCCATTCACTGTTTTTTTTATTTTTTTATGTATTTGGTAGTGCGTGTGCAGATGCAAGTGTGCATCTCTGTGTCTGTCCACGGCTAATGGCATACTAATGGCCCCATTAACCTAACATTTTTTTCGCTATTTTATGATTGTATGCTCAAGGACAGCAACACACACACACACACACACACACACACACACACATAAACACAAATCTGTGCGACTACATTACCAAACAACGGGTTGTTGGCCTTAAGATAAGATAATCCTTTATTAGTCCTGCAGCGCGGAAATGTACAGGATTTACTGCAGTATAGTGCAAAAAAGATGTAAAAGTATTCTAAATAAGCAATAAAAAAGGTAATAAAAATAATCCGCAAAATCTGACTTTATATACAGGCAGAACTTATGGTTGGATACTTTTAACATGTTAATAAACACAACTGGGCAGCAGAGTCCTGCAAACAGCTCATGTCTAACGGTGTTAATACAGCTTACAGTACTGCAGAAAGCTGCAGATTAAAATGAAAAATACATGATATGACTTAACATTGCATTGTGGTGTTGGCACGAGAACATGCAACACTCATGCAAACGTTGAAGACGTGATTGGTGATAGAAGGTAAACACTGCCCGTCTCTCTGCAGCGCCACAGTAACAACATGCAAATAAAAACAACCCTCACACTTCCCTTATGGTCCAAACTGAAAATGCCATTAGTGTGTTTCTCCTTTATATATATATTTTGACTTTACATGGCCACATTTAAATTTGATTAATTTACTGCATTTATGAAGATTGGTTCTGCAGTGTGTTTGTGGATGGACACACACACACACACACACACACACACAGAGAGTAGGATGCCCTGGTGGCCTCATGGTAAATGCCATTTACATGCCTTATAACTGGAAGGTCCTCAGCCAGAATTGAGGGGACCTTCCAGTTATATGGCATTTGTTGGATCTCATAACCTGGACGTTTTGTGTGTGTGTGTGTGTCGCTTGTTTTAAATATCAGGGTCCTAGTAAAAGGGGAAAAAGCCTATAAGTCATCTTTAAAAACTCAAAATACTCAGTACATGGTTGAACCTGTGGTTAAGGATCCGGGGAGGAACGGCAAAGACTTCGGTCCAGAGGATGGAATACACAGATGGTGTTACACACAGGGTGTTACACACAGGTGGTACTTTGTGTGAAATGACCCAAAAACATTTGCAAACCGTCTGTGGCATCGTTCAGCCCTTTTTTTTTAAATGAGATTCCTATTCCGAGGTGTCAACACACTAAAGGGTCATCCGGGTAACTTTGGGCATGCAGATCTCCTCGCCGGTGACTCTGAGGCCAACATGGGGCTCATCTGTGAGGCGGCCAGCACGATGAGTGGTGGATTCTGCTTCAGGAGTTTTCAATTTCTTCCCTTTCCCTCGACTCACCGGTGAGGAAAACACACAATCGGAAACATTCAACACAAAAGAGCCGAAGTTTTTAATGAGAGCCACGGCACAAGGTCGTCTGAGGCTAACCTGCAGCGGATAATAAGCTAATGTCATTATTAAAGCGCAGTAATATGCTTTTTTTTTTGGTTTCAGTAAAATTATTATTATTATGCCGACAGGAAATCTAGGATTCTGTGTGAATGATTCTTGAGGTGCAACCAAATCCAGCCGCCTGAGCACTCGGTAAAAGGTCAGGTGAATAATTATCCTGTTGAGAGCAAAATCATCGGCAACATTTCACTTCATTCTGATGAATTGTTGATCACAGCTGGAAAAAAACAACAAAAAAAAGATATACGTCCCACTTAATTTGTGTTTTTTTTCATTTACGTTGCAGCTTCACTCCACTGCTCGGCGTTCACGACTGCCACAAATGGATTGTTTCGTCCCGGCGTCAAATCATTTTCGCCGTTCTCACTGACACACGGCATTTGTTCTGCGCTCAAAGTGTTTGAAAAGAAACAAATGTGAAATTGGCCGTCACCTTCGGTGTTGAAGTCTTCGGGAATCCTGCTCGCTCTCAGTCGCTCGCATCCACTCCGGCTGCGCCTAATACGCCCGTATCAAATGAAGCAGTGCGGCGTTACAGCGCCGAGTTGGACGACTGCCATCACAAAAGGCGGTGAAATGAATATATTCCCGGCGCTTTTTTTTTTTTTTTTTGGAGGATGGAAATGTAATCGATTGAAAACAGGTCGAGGGTATATTATTGAATGCTTGCCACTGCTGCCCCATTTATAACGTCCTGATTCAAAGGACTCGCTGCTATTTGAAGACAGCAACTTAAAACAATGTCTCACAAATAAAATCAGGACTATTTTTTTTTTTATACAGATAAATAACCGAATTCAGCGTTTGCTCCGTGAGTGCCGAGCACGCACTTAATGCAGTGACAGATGTAATGAAGGTCACGGTGTTAATCTCTTGCACAGTTGATATGCACATTGCATAATTGTCATATGGACACTAAAAGCTGGCTGGTGAAAGATTTTGAACGCTTTAATCAGGAGCACAATGGCCTTATGTAACGTTCCTGGCCTCCATCCCTTATGGATCGGTGAGGGGAGAGGGGTGCCGTGACATATTAATTCATAATGTTGGGCGCATCAAAGTATGCCAGACTGAAATGTAAACCTCCCGTCAGAGAAATGGAAAGTCGTATTCGGCGTATGGAAATAAACGGATTTCATTCCCTTGTTTTCATCTGCCTGCTCCTACTCCATCAAGGTGGGATGCAGACGTCGAACAGATGTTCTCCATTACGCCGTTGTTTATACAGCACATCTCGCTTTAGGCTCCGGCACACCGAGCAAAAGGGCTGATTCCACTTATTGGATGCACAAGAACAACAAACCTATTAAAGATTGTGGTATGAACAGTATTACAGGCCCAGAGGAGGCGATTTCATTAATATTATTACGCATTTGGAGGACAACCAATGAAACGGCAGGAAAAAAAAAACGTCTCCTTGCTGCTTTTGTTGGAGGGCCTGATCATTACTCCACTGTTTGCTTGGTATGCTGAACTTGGAAGTTTACTGCAGGCAATATCTTGTGCTCCTACATCGCGTTGTGATCTACTCACAGGGGAGGAGAGGGGCTATAAAATCCAAACTGCCTGCAGCTGAAGATGAATACGAGTTCCCTCCATTTAAAACAAACGCTTTCCACTCCGGAAAAAGAAAATAAAACACATGATACTTTTTTTTTTAAAGAAAAATGGATTACGGCACTACACTGTTAATTTCCTGGGTGAAAATATGAAACTACTTCCTCGCTGTATATGTTCACAGCTTGATAAACAGTTCTTCAAAGCACAGCAGCAGTTTTCCATAGTGCCCGATTAATCACTTATAATAATCAATAGTGTTGTTTTAATCTTTCAGAAGCGGACACGAGTGAAGCCAAAGCCGGAGTTCCTTAAATTTAGATTATCTCTAATTGCCAGCAGGGGGCAACTCCAATAAAATAAGTCTATGAAAAAAAAAAAAGACTTCTCACTTAATATATTCCCTCAGTAAACATTTTAAACCATGTGTTTTTGATCTCAATGGCTAGATTAAAGTCTTCATAACAGCAGGAAGTTCATTTTAGGGTAAAAAAAAAAAAAGACCAGTGGTTCTAAAATCGGGGTACGAAAAGGTACATGAATTTTCTTTTTTTCTTTAAAATGAGCATCCATTAATTATGAAATCCTTTAAAAATTGTTATTTAATAAATAATCAATAAAATACAAGTGTGTGTTCATAAACTCAATTGTATTTATTACATTAGACACTGATGGCACAGCGCTGTGTATTATATATTTTTTTCAACCTAAAACTGGACGATGAAGCAGGGTATGTTTTAATTAGCGGATGTTTCATATTATTGGTTATGACCAAAGCAACAGAATTATTTTTTCCCCACTCCTGATTTCCCAGTGTCTTCCAGGAAGTCGGGTCGCCGAGTCTGAAAGTTTAGTCTGATTGTGACTGATTGTCTCCACTGAGTAAAGACGTTGCATTACGATGTGCTGCTCTGTTTAATTACTGATGCGATGAGCCAATCAATGGCCTGCTGTGCTGAATCAGACAGTTCCTGATGCATCTCCTCATCAATAGTTACTCACTGAGGTATCCTGTACGTGGCCTTTGCTCTGCAGTTTACAGACACTGCTCCTTTTCCCCGATTATAGTTTATGAATGTGTGAGCATTTCTTTTGATGTCATCAGAGCAACTATTGCATTTTTTAGATGCTTAGAGAGCTGAAACTGGGCCGTTTATGTAAAAAAAGCAGATATCACAAAGAGAAACATGTGATAGAGTAAAATATTAATTTACTTCGTGTAGCGTTGATGTTTAAGTTCTGATTTTCTGTCCTTTTGTTAATCTTGTGATCCCCAGATGTATCATGTGACCTTCTGAGGGGTCCCGAACCCCAGCTTGATGCAGCAAAACTCAACTTAAAGACAGTCTTTAAAAGATTAAGTTATCTGAATTATATAGAACATTAAAAGGAAGATCCCCTTAAAAGAAATGTGACATGCACAAGGGGAAAAAATCTGTCTTTTTAAATGCTTCATAACAGTCAAAGCTTCCAAGAAGCAGTCTCAAGGGCTCCTCTTGTTCCAAGCTTTCCCTCTGATACTACCACTCCATTGCTTCATATCCATCAGAAGCAGAGTAATACCACTTCCAAAACAATATTAAAGAGCATTTATTCTCAGGTCAAGAGACATTATTTACACATATTTTATTCTGGGCTAAATGCATGTATGTACTATACGCTCCCCTTTGTTTAAATACACACACATACCGTTTATATTGTGACATTCACTGTTCTAGAATGGAAATTGAAGGTATTTCAATGGGCATAATAACTTCTAAAAAAAAAAAAAAATTTCCCCACCGGAGTAAATTCAAATAGTTTGTCTAATTTGCCACAAGCTGGACACAAGTGATATAATTACAGATTTACAACAAACTGAAGCCTCTGAGATGCCAAAAAAATGAAGATTTTGCATGATTAGTGTGTATTGCTCACATTGTGTTGCCCTAATTTTTCAGTGTTTTTTATGTTTGCTTGGATTTAAGACAAAGTGTTGATTCTCCATGAATATTAAACGATTCTCCTGAAAAGCCTCAACCGGAGTGAGAAGGGAGTCAAACTGCAAGATGCTGCCTGTCAATCAAACGTGACCTTCCACATCTTCAAGAAAAAACAATGTGAAGTGTACTTCGCTGGCACCCCCCCCCCCCCGACCTCGCTTGACAAAGTACAGATATTATTGAGTCTACCTTCACTTCACAAAGTCAAAAAGTTTAAAACTTATGCAAGCCTCATTTCCCCACATTTTCTGGTTTTGTTGAATATGCTGAGGCAATCTTCTGCCCAGAATTTCAGATAACACCAGGGAGCCGGCTGGCGAGGGGAAATCTATTCGAACTTCCATCAGACTGCAGAAACAAAGTGGAATCGCACAGATTTTAAGAGGTGCTAAATTGTACCCATTGCTTTTAGAACAGCAGTAATGGCTAATAACAAACAATAGGCATCCTGTTAACATGCTGCTGATTTTTCTAGCTGATGAAAGTTGAAAACCATGGCCGGAGAACCATCAAGGCTCACATTAGTTCCCATAGGAGGCAATTCAGTCTGCTGGGTTTTAATACATGGGCTGTTTGGGGGGGTGGGGGGTGCAGAGGTGCTTGCTGATAGATGGAGGCCGTGGAGTTGTCTGGCAGCATGGGAGACCATGCATGCTGCTGCACCCAGTGGGAAGCTAATGACCGATGCCCACTAGCTACGCAACGAGGATCTCCAGCACAGCTCTCTGGCAGAGGGGGGATTTTCTCCAGTAATTGGAGCTGAGAGTCTGGGTGCACATACCATTCTGGAGGGGAAATGGCTGTGTGATACCACGTTGTTGCAGGGATAAATGCGTTTTGAGTGTATTTGCGATGGAGGTAGCTTATCAGCCGTCACTCAAAAACCTGATAAATAGATCTCAAGCGGAGATTGCCTCTATTTAAAAAGGTGCTAAATATGAGATTGGGAGCCTTTCAATTGCCTCTAAATGGCTCTCAACATGGCGACGACTGAGCAAAACTACAGCTAAAGTCCTGACCGAGCTAACGTTAACCTGGATGCTAAGTGTCCATGTGCTAACTTGCACTAAAATCTTGCTACAAGCAATGCTACAAAGCTTAGCTTAGATTACAACACACACAGAGGGAAGGTGACTACATTCTCTGCTCAGGTACGTTGCTTTACTATATAATTACATGGCAAATAATGATAATAACTTTATTCATAGCACCTTTTAAAAACAGACATTACAAAGTGCTTTGAAAGACGACGCAGCAAAAGCAAGGAAATAATATAGAAAGCTCAACAGTGAGGCCCAACAATGCAAGAACTAAGATAAGTTAAACCCTAATAAATACAATTAAATCATTTAGTAAGATAAAATAAAGGCAGCTCGTTCTAAAGCCGAGAGACACTGATGGCAAAAGCACCGTCACCTTTAGTTTTGATTTTCAAATTTAGCACCAACTTAAACTGTGTTTCTGTTTCCTGTTGTGTTAAATGAACATTTAAGAGACTTCTCAAAACTCCCGATCTCATTTGTGGTTTTTGGGTTTGTGTGAATGGCCCCAGAAGGATCACGTCCCACCGGTGTTGCATGAAAACAGAATTGAGTCACTTTGGGGTTGTGAATTAATGGAGTGGTTTAATTCGCTTTAGGCATAGTCGACTGCCCTATTGTTGGCCGTCCCAAGAGAAAGATCGCCCAGGTGTGTTGTGTGTGTGTGTAGAGCCAAGTACAAAAATACGTTTGCAGCCGCATGTATCACCATGCAGACAAGGATGCAATGTGCAAGTGCACAAACAGGGTCGCCCAACACAGACGCACAAAGGGGAAATGCTACAAAAGTTTGTTTTTGTATTTTGCAGTGAGCCTTGACTTCAAAACAAAAGTAGTATTTTTTATTTTTTAATACTCTGAATGAAGGTGGTGGGGAATTGTGAAAACCAACGCACTTTGGCGGCGTCTTTCAGGAAAGAAGGATGACATGGAAGGATTTACATAATGTGGGTTAGAAGGTAGCGTTGGGAAATATTCACATGTTCACATTGCCGGAGATGGGGGCTGTCATTGTACTTTGGCTGCTCTCATTACTGGGAATTCCAGCTGTTTGGCACCATTAATGCCCTATTTTTAGCTAGTTATGTTGTTTTTCTCCCAACATAGATCCATAATGGCATCAATAAATGAAATAGAGCATTGCTATATACAACTATCTAGTCTACGAATAACAAGTGTGATTGATACTTGTTTAAGAAGTTCTGTGTTGTACTATCTGATAAATTAGCGCCCTCTTAAGAAATGACATACCTCTCGGCTGATGGGGAACTTCCACGTGTGGTTGCTTTGCCAGACGGTTCAGTATTCTGCTTCAAGCCGGACATACCAGAAGTTTCCCAGTCATGGTTAGGATCAGACATTGATGTGCATGCAGCATATGAGACACAACGTAGGGGCGACGGTGGCTCAGTGGTTAGCAAGTCAGTCTTTCAATCAGAAGGTCGGTGGTTCAAACCCCGGCTCAGCCAGTCCATGTCGTTGTGTCCTTGATCAAGACACTTAACCCTCATTGCTCACCGTTGCTGTGTCTACGGTCGACTGTATACTGTATATCATGTAAGTCGCTTTGGATAAAAGCGTCAGCTAAATGTAATGTAATGTAATGTAATGTATATATGTGTGTGTGTGTGTGTTGGGCTCAGTTTCAGAGGGAAGTGGGGGAAAGTGGCTCAGGGAACGGTGCTGGGAAGAGGCCTTTTTTGCCAGAAAGCCAGTCAGCATGCACATGACAGCAGCCATTTTGACATATCATAGCAGGGTAAACAAAAACCATGCTTCATGGTCCCGTCTTGGTCTTATTACTCGTGCCGCAGCCGTTGCAGGGAGCCGGCAGAGCTCTGGCCCACCTAAATGCAACAGGACCATAATTAATGTTATTAATTCCGCCTGTGTTTACCCTGCAGTGCCGCGTCCAATTTGCCGCTGTGAAAAGGGGCCTATACCGCGAATCTGGCACCGAACCGCCCAAATTAAATACAGCTGTAATTAATATGATTAGTAACACCTGTGTTTGATGAGTCAAATAAATCCACGAGGTGTGCTGCAAGCTCGTTAGAAGTACTCTCTTCCTCACAGTGGACCGCTGATGAGCGATTAAACACAAGTGTGTGACCGTGGCTGCCATCTTGGAGAAAACGCAGCCGGCATTTTGTCAATTATCGTATTTTGGCTGTCGGAGAAGCTTCACCATTCATCACGAAGTTCCACAATAAATGCCTCGGGGTGTAAATCTGATCCAGTCCTGATTGCGCGGCGCCATCGTGAACCGTGCCCACAGTATTTATCAGTTTTCCAGAACTCTTCTGAATGTGTTCACATAAATCAGCGGCGGTCGGCGGATCTTTAAGTGCCCCGAGCAGGATTTCAATGAATTCAGAGAATATGCACAAGAAAACTCCACAGAACTATACGTGAGTCGTGTTGATGGATGTGGGATGAAGTTGAATTACAAGCACAAGGTAGCAATAAAACAGAACGCATGGCTTAATCCCTCACATATGTGCATTCATGAAAATATAGGTTGCCATTTTTCTCTGTGAACTCCAAATGGGTCAAAACCGAACACTTAACAAGATAAATGTGTCTTTTGTTATTACCTGAAGGTGTGAACACAAGTTGCCATCTTGTGTTTGTGTTTCATAGAAGTCACCTTCTGAAAGGTGCTGAATTTAAATTTTAGCGCTGTAATCAACACGTTCACACCCTCAATCATCAATTAGTCCTTTTTTTAAACTGTAATACGCTAGGTAGCCCTCTTGCATCAGCTTTAGACGCATCAGGGCTTGTCTTTCCAAGGTCTTTTTAGGTTTTCGGCTCGGATCATGAAGCGGTCACCGCTGATGACGCCGTCCCAACTCACAGAAGTTTAACGCCCACCCTCTGATTTCTCTTCAGTTAAACACCGTTAGCTGTGTCAGGACTGTTGCGCTTCTGGCACCTTTAGCCGCTAACTGCCATGAACGTATAAAGAGAATGGGGCGACTGTGGCTCAGTGGTTAGCAGGTCTCTCTTTCAATCAGAGGATCGGCTGTATAGCATTTAAGTCACTTTGGATAAAAGCGTTAGCTAAATTAAATGGCCGACGCCATGTCGAGAGCTGTGTGGAGTCGATCCCTCGATCGTATGTGCTCTGAATCTCCAATCCAGCAAACCCCTGACTATAACAACTCAGAACCAATGTGGGTAAATGTTGCACAGCTTCCTGCATGAGGCTTATAACAAAGGTTTTTCCTGGTGGCTAACTGGTCTACTGCTTAGTAACAAGCAGTACAGAACTACTGTAATGCATTGGAATGTGTGGCACCATGTTTACTCACAGGAGCCCTGTGGAGAAGTATCCATTTGGATCTGCAGAAGAACAGGCGTTGGTGGGTGGTCGCAGTATGGCAGCGAGGAGCGGACTGTTAATATCATTTTGAGCAACGGCCCCCATTGGCATGTCAAACAGATGTGTCCCATACTGTGGGGCGCTTGGAGCAGTGAGCAAAGGTAATAGATGTAGAGCTTGCAAAACATAAGGCCTGCAGAATAGTGTGTGTGTGTGTGTGTGTGTGTGTGTGTGTGTGTGTGTGTGTGTGTGTGTGTGTGTGTGTGTGTGTGTGTGTGTGTGTGTGTGTGTGTGTGTGTGTGTGTGTGTGTGTGTGTGTGTGTGTGTGTGTGTGTGTGTGTGTGTGTGTGTGTGTGCGCGTGCGCGTGCGTGCGTGCGTGCGTGCGTGCGTGCGTGCGTGCGTGCGTGCGTGCGTGCGTGCGTGCGTGGTGACGATCACGGTGGGTGGAGTTGCAATGATGATTAATGGCAGCTTCACACATGCATTGTTTTAGGCTGTGTACACGTGCCGTTATTGAATATCCCCACCACTTTTCAGATGCATTTACAAGACAATAAAGTAGAGAATGAAATATAAACGGTGGCGACTATGTAATTGAAAGTCTACCTGTGCTCGTGACTGAGAGATATCAATATTCATTTCCATGTCCCTGCTCCTAGCTGCTGGCAGCTCCACACTTTGAGCTCATTTGTGACTCTGAGGAGTAATGACACACACGCCGCTGTGATACTGAGCAAATGCCTGCTGGCCACAAACACAAAAGACTGATATGGCGTCCACCAAAGAAGCTTTCCCCCACATCCACTTTGACATTTTTCACTTTTTTTTTGTTTTTTTTGTTCACATTATTTGCTGGCAAATGTTTTTACATGTTCATTCCTTTTCTTCTGACGTGTTCACTGGCTAGCCGGGGGAAGCATCTTCTCATGTGAGACGTGATAGTTGAGTGCGTTTCCCTTTTGTTTTCCCCTGCAGCACCTACTTTTGATCCACTGTTTCCATCTCACATTACAGAAGATGACAAGTCTGTGTTGAGGGTGATGGTGCAGGGCTGTCTTTTATCAAATACTGTAATAAGGTGGTCAAATTACTGTAATTTAAAGGGTTGGTTTTTGAGTGTCCCAGAAAAGTAGAAGGTAAAAAACAGACAGAACCGTATTTCCACTTGATTTAATGTCCCTGTTCATCGTAGAATTCAATTTTCAGATTATTTTTGATGGCTTCGCGTGCGCCCCCTTTTTCTATTTTTATTCTGAAGTTTTTGATTCCTTTTGAGCTTGCATTGGGTAAAGATCCCCAGGCGTAAAAGTAATAACTCATCTCTCATGTCTAGGTTAAAAACAAAAGGCCTATGACTTTCTTACTGCCTTTTATCTGAGTAGCTTTTAACTTTAATTGTCTTCAACAATTTACACAACTTATTTAGTTATTTTTAGCAGTCAAATTTCATTTGGAAAATAAACTGCATTTTTTTTTTTAGACTGAATTTGCTAAAATATGATTGACTTTTGGCAATCTGCCCATGAACACATTCAAATCATACCCTCTCGTCTCGTGACCTTGCAGAGGACACGTTAGGTGAGCTCTTGGAAATAGCTTTTCCGGGGAGTGACATTAAACTCACCTCCCTCGGCGCCCTGCAAAAGCGGGCGGTCTGATCCCCTCTTGTTATCCAGCGGAAGGCTAGATAGTGACTCCCCGACAACATTGGGACTCAATTGCCTGTGCTTATTATCCTTTGGCATAGAAACATCTCACGTCCCACTCGCTGCAGAGACTGACCTCTATTCCATCACTTAACCGCTGATGATAAGATGGGGGGGGGGGGGGACTCGAGCTGACTTATTCATGTTGAACAAACCGAAGGTGAGCACGCGGCGTGTCACAGTTCCCAGGTCAATCATGTTGACACATGTCAGCGGTTCAATGAATCCAAACTGTAGCTTGCGAAGGTTAGCTCTACATATCCGAGTGGCGATATCTGCCTCCCTTTATGTTTTGGTTCGAAAATATAATTTGACAGGGAGATAGCGTTGCGCTTGGACAGATTGCATTATTGAGCAACCTGCGCTGAGCAATGTGCGGTATAGCGCTCTATATGGCGATGAATTATGACTACACGTACCATTAAACATTCAAGATGACTCGGTTCATTCTGGAGTAAAGGTCAATGGTGTAGGGTTTGGCGAGGCTATTGGATATCTGCAAGCTAAACCAATCAATGCGCGACCTTCACGGAGCGCCCGTTAGCCGTGGCGTTGGAGGCCAATCGTGCATGTCGAGATGGTTGGTTATGAAAATATGAAGGATTTCAAGCTTTCTGGGATTATTGAAACATAACAGTTGAATTAGGTATCAAAAGTTGTTAGAGCGTCTCGTATTACTGCTATATTCCTATGGTCTGAATACATATTTTAAGGACTGCGGCACTAATTCATGGTCAGCTTTACAAATGTAACTAATAAGATTGTTTACCCCTTTCTGTTTTTCTTTAACTTTTTCGGGTATTTTTTCATGCAAAGAATGGGCAGTGATGATCGTTTTGTTTACCCAGTAAATGCAGCATTTAATTTAATAGTTCTATGGGTTGGGAAAAAGGAAAAATGCTAATAGTCACATGAGAGCGGACTCATTTTTATATTCTCCGGCTGTTTTTCCCGATCATGTGCTCGGCAGTACATTTATTTTGCGTTTTTAGTGTCCTTCCTCATCGACAGTTTATTTTGTTATCTTTTTAATTTACCATGTGGCGCATGAGAAGTCAATTAAAACATAGTTGGGTTTGTGCTTAATGAGCTGTATGAAATAAAAATGACAAAAATTCCGTCTTTATTTAAATGAGAAGTTGCTGAGCATTAATCATGCTTTGACGTGATATGGGCTTCAATGTAGACACTTGGAAATCACCGAGTGTAAAATTAGAATATTTCTTCATTTAAAATCTGTATTTAAAAACGGTGATTGAATGAAACGCTTACCTTTTTTTTCATTACATTACATTACATTACATTTAGCTGACGCTTTTATCCAAAGCGACTTACATGCTATACAGTAGACCGTAGACACAGCAACGGTGAGCAATGAGGGTTAAGTGTCTTGCTCAAGGACACAACGACGCAGACTGCCGGAGCCGGGGATCGAACCACCGACCCTCTGATTGAAAGACCGACTTGCTAACCACTGAGCCACAGTCGCCCAGAGTTTAAACGGTTTTCAATGATTTCCCTTTAATTAGCAATCAACTTGTATCATGTTGGCGTTAAACACAAAATGACTCGTCAACATGGACATTTTATTACACTGCATGTATGTAGACACTTGTGTGAATCTGTGATAAGCGATCAGCGAGTGTCAAAACATCTTCACATGCCATCTGTCCACATTTTCAAAAGGTGCAATGACGAGGATCCTTTAAACCTTGTAACACACACACACACTCACAGAACTCCGCTATCAGGCCTTTCAAGGGGCTTTTTGCAGACCATGCAAACCAACACATTGCATGCACATCATTGTTTCCTGCACAACCGTGAATGAGCTCTTTGAGTACATGCGATGTTTAGACGCTTGTGTCATGCACAGGTGGTTGAGCTGTGGTTTGAGGAGGCAGAGATGAAGGGAAGCTTTGCTGCTAATTAGAGTGGTTGCCGTGTAAATGACTGGCTAAATGTTAAGAATGAAATGTATGCATGCAAGTGGGCTTAAAGACACGGTTGTCTTCTCTATTTTTTTTTGACGTGCTTCTATGGTGAGTTAGAGGGTTCAAACAAACACAGGACTTTCACCAGGAAAAAGTTGATGTTAATTTATCTTTTGTTTTATTATGACGCCTCTATACTTTACTGGCGCCAGTTCAATAACAAATGTAGTCGTTTTATTTAATAAATTAAAAAAATAGTTGTTTTTGTCAAACGCTATGCCTGTAATCTTTAAAACGTGACACGTTGTCACTGACGAGTCCAAAATTGACGCTACAGGTGAGTTGTGCTCAACCTTTTTTCAGTGATGTACCCCGTGTGAAATATGCCAAATACCCCTCTAACCAGCGTAAAATACTTTTTAATACACCGCGCTGTGCCATTAGTGTCTGATTTAGTGTATAATATATACAATTCAGTTAATGAACGTACAATTATATTGTATTGAATATTTATTAAATAACATTTTTTAAAGGATTTTTCAATGGATGCGAATTTTCAATGGATTTCAAAAGAATCTCACGTACCCCCATTTGAGAACCACTGCTATAGGGTACACTGGAGGGGCGTAGTTTATTAAAGCGAGGGAGTATGAACGTGTTAATTAATCTGAATACAGATATATCAGTGGAATAAACACTTTGTGTTACACACTTTACTTCTCACTGTATACTAAAATGTAAAGGTTCTTAAAGTGGTTTTTTTTGTGCAACATTTGTGTGTTTTTAATATTTAAGTGTGCGTGTAAACATCCGCTCAGACAAAAAAGTAAGTAAACTCCAGTAAAGAAGTTTTATGACTGCACTTCCTGAACGTGAAACCTGAGTGAGAGTGAAGCGGTGATGGCCTGAAGTGGAAGAAAATAACAACTGGACTGGAGCTTGAGATATGTCTGTCTGAGCTGTCACACGCACATATCCACAGACAAACACCACTCAGGGACCGGATGCGCGTTATTACATCAAACGTCTGTGCTGTCAGGGAACGAGACTACCGGCTATTTGTGGCCCAAAAGATGGACGGCAAAAACAGTCCGGCTGTCAAACATGGCCAAATAAAACGAGACAAGTTGCATCTGAACAAGGGCTTGCTTGTGGGTTGTGGCGGTCTCTGAGTGAGCAGCAACGCTCTTATAAGACTTCAGCAACACTGACTGCACTAAGACTGCAGCAACACTCTTACTTATAAGACTGCAGCAACACTCTTACTTATAAGACTGCAGCAACACTCTTACTTATAAGACTGTAGCAACACTCTTACTTATAAGACGACTGCAGCAACACTCTTACTTATAAGACTGCAGCAACACTCTTACTTATAAGACTGCAGCAACACTCTTACTTATAAGACGACTGCAGCAACACTCTTACTTATAAGACGACTGCAGCAACACTCTTACTTATAAGACTGTAGCAACACTCTTACTTATAAGACTGCAGCAACACTCTTACTTATAAGGCGACTGCAGCAACACTCTTACTTATAAGACTGCAGCAACACTCTTACTTATAAGGCGACTGCAGCAACACTCTTACTTATAAGGCGACTGCAGCAACACTCTTACTTTTAAGACGACTGCAGCAACACTCTTACTTATAAGACTGCAGCAACACTCTTACTTATAAGACGACTGCAGCAACACTCTTACTTATAAGACGACTGCAGCAACACTCTTACTTATAAGACGACTGCAGCAACACTCTTACTTATAAGACGACTGCAGCAACACTCTTACTTATAAGACTGCAGCAACACTCTTACTTATAAGGCGACTGCAGCAACACTCTTACTTATAAGACGACTGCAGCAACACTCTTACTTATAAGACGACTGCAGCAACACTCTTACTTATAAGACGACTGCAGCAACACTCTTACTTATAAGACTGCAGCAACACTCTTACTTTTAAGACGACTGCAGCAACACTCTTACTTATAAGACTGCAGCAACACTCTTACTTATAAGGCGACTGCAGCAACACTCTTACTTTTAAGACGACTGCAGCAACACTCTTACTTATAAGACGACTGCAGCAACACTCTTACTTATAAGACTGCAGCAACACTCTTACTTTTAAGACGACTGCAGCAACACTCTTACTTATAAGACGACTGCAGCAACACTCTTACTTATAAGACTGCAGCAACACTCTTACTTTTAAGACGACTGCAGCAACACTCTTACTTATAAGACTGCAGCAACACTCTTACTTTTAAGACGACTGCAGCAACACTCTTACTTTTAAGGCGACTGCAGCAACACTCTTACTTATAAGACGACTGCAGCAACACTCTTACTTATAAGACGACTGCAGCAACACTCTTACTTATAAGACTGCAGCAACACTCTTACTTATAAGACTGCAGCAACACTCTTACTTATAAGACTGCAGCAACACTCTTACTTATAAGACGACTGCAGCAACACTCTTACTTATAAGACGACTGCAGCAACACTCTTACTTATAAGACGACTGCAGCAACACTCTTACTTATAAGGCGACTGCAGCAACACTCTTACTTTTAAGACGACTGCAGCAACACTCTTACTTATAAGACGACTGCAGCAACACTCTTACTTATAAGACTGCAGCAACACTCTTACTTTTAAGACGACTGCAGCAACACTCTTACTTTTAAGACGACTGCAGCAACACTCTTACTTATAAGACTGCAGCAACACTCTTACTTATAAGACTGTAGCAACACTCTTACTTATAAGACGACTGCAGCAACACTCTTACTTATAAGACGACTGCAGCAACACTCTTACTTATAAGACGACTGCAGCAACACTCTTACTTATAAGACGACTGCAGCAACACTCTTACTTATAAGACGACTGCAGCAACACTCTTACTTATAAGGCGACTGCAGCAACACTCTTACTTTTAAGACGACTGCAGCAACACTCTTACTTATAAGACTGCAGCAACACTCTTACTTATAAGACTGCAGCAACACTCTTACTTATAAGACGACTGCAGCAACACTCTTACTTATAAGACGACTGCAGCAACACTCTTACTTATAAGACGACTGCAGCAACACTCTTACTTATAAGACTGCAGCAACACTCTTACTTATAAGGCGACTGCAGCAACACTCTTACTTATAAGACGACTGCAGCAACACTCTTACTTATAAGACGACTGCAGCAACACTCTTACTTTTAAGACGACTGCAGCAACACTCTTACTTTTAAGACGACTGCAGCAACACTCTTACTTTTAAGACGACTGCAGCAACACTCTTACTTATAAGACGACTGCAGCAACACTCTTACTTTTAAGACGACTGCAGCAACACTCTTACTTATAAGACGACTGCAGCAACACTCTTACTTATAAGACTGCAGCAACACTCTTACTTTTAAGACGACTGCAGCAACACTCTTACTTTTAAGACGACTGCAGCAACACTCTTACTTATAAGACGACTGCAGCAACACTCTTACTTTTAAGACGACTGCAGCAACACTCTTACTTATAAGACTGCAGCAACACTCTTACTTATAAGACGACTGCAGCAACACTCTTACTTATAAGACGACTGCAGCAACACTCTTACTTATAAGACGACTGCAGCAACACTCTTACTTATAAGACTGCAGCAACACTCTTACTTATAAGACTGCAGCAACACTCTTACTTATAAGGCGACTGCAGCAACACTCTTACTTATAAGACGACTGCAGCAACACTCTTACTTTTAAGACGACTGCAGCAACACTCTTACTTTTAAGACGACTGCAGCAACACTCTTACTTATAAGACGACTGCAGCAACACTCTTACTTATAAGACGACTGCAGCAACACTCTTACTTTTAAGACGACTGCAGCAACACTCTTACTTATAAGACGGCTTCAGCAACACTCTTACTTATAAGACTGCAGCAACACTCTTACTTATAAGACTGCAGCAACACTCTTACTTATAAGACGACTGCAGCAACACTCTTACTTATAAGACGACTGTAGCAACACTCTTACTTATAAGACTGCAGCAACACTCTTACTTTTAAGACGACTGCAGCAACACTCTTACTTATAAGACGACTGCAGCAACACTCTTACTTATAAGACTGCAGCAACACTCTTACTTTTAAGACGACTGCAGCAACACTCTTACTTATAAGACGACTGCAGCAACACTCTTACTTTTAAGACGACTGCAGCAACACTCTTACTTTTAAGACGACTGCAGCAACACTCTTACTTATAAGACGACTGCAGCAACACTCTTACTTATAAGACGACTGCAGCAACACTCTTACTTTTAAGACGACTGCAGCAACACTCTTACTTATAAGACGGCTTCAGCAACACTCTTACTTATAAGACTGCAGCAACACTCTTACTTATAAGACTGCAGCAACACTCTTACTTATAAGACGACTGCAGCAACACTCTTACTTATAAGACGACTGTAGCAACACTCTTACTTATAAGACGACTGCAGCAACACTCTTACTTATAAGACGACTGCAGCAACACTCTTACTTATAAGACGACTGCAGCAACACTCTTACTTATAAGGCGACTGCAGCAACACTCTTACTTTTAAGGCGACTGCTCCGCACTACGGCATCATCGCACCGCTTCGTTCCCACACCTCGTCGCAGCTGCTAGGAAACCGGATTCAGCGCTGATCCTCGAGAGATCCTCTTTTGAAAAGGCTATGAGTGGAAGCCAATCTCACCGGTTGTTGTTGTTGTGAGTCTGATTCAGAGAGTGTGCGATGGTCCTGACTGTACCCCAAGAGACCGGAGCCTCGTAGAGGATACCAGGAGTACTTTCATCTCGTTCCTCGGGTTTATTTAAGGGATTTTCTTTAAGTTATATTAGGCTTAAATACCAGATGTCACATCCACAGTCAGCCTACTCAAACACAACACTGCACCTTTACATGAAAATACCCTGTCAAACTAACTCCATATTGTGTTTTCTAACCATGCCATTATTTGATCAAGGGGCTCCCCTCATTTCATTTCCTTTTAAATCTCCATTCTGTCTGCCTTCTGTGTGGAGTTTGCATGTTCTCCAGTTTCCTCCAACAGCCCAAAACATGCAGTTCAGGTTAATTGATGACTATATTGCCCGTTGGTGTGAATGGTTGACTGTCTCTGTATTGCCCTGCGATAGTGTGGCGACTTTTCCACGGTGCATGCAACCTTTGCCCTGAATTGAAGGCATGGTTACACATAATGGATGGATGGATGGATGGATGTTGCCTATCAGGATCCAGCACGAGTCGGTGTGTGAATACCTTATTGGAACGAGGACGCTTGTAGGTGTCAGTAAGCCCATTGGTCGATCGCATCAGCTCCTTTTTAAAAAAAAAAAAAAAAGTTTTATTTGTATGGAGGATCATATTCAGTGAAAGCAGGAATATTTCATCTAGCATAAAGTGTTTTACATTCTGTTTTTTGGGGGGGGGTTTTTAGAAGCTGCCGGCATCACTTTCATTTTTTAAAGTAAATATCTTCAAAAGACAGTTTCAGATCATTTTTATTTTTAGCTATAATTGAGTGGAAGGATTGGATTAAGGGGCTGAACTCAGTATACATGGTTGACGGTAAAGCAGAACGTACAACAGCTGAATGTTAATGCCGGCCGTGTCAGAGGTCACCATTCAACCCAGAGCCCCCATCGTCACGGATTGAATAACAATAACTGCTAATGTGATCATAATTGTAAATGCACTTCTCTGCGTTCTCTCCTGGCAATGATGTCACGGCACTATGCGCGGATACTCAGCATCAGCGTGAGCAAAACGTGACCCTTTTTGCAAAAAACCCCCCCAAAAAAAACACTTGAAATTATCGCGTGTAGCGCTGGAGATGAAATTACACGCTACTCCACTGCGGCACTTTGTCACGCCCGACGGAAACACGTCGACTGGGGAGCCGACACGACGAGCACCTGGCATCACAAACATCAGTCTAATTATGCATACCATGGATAATTAATACTAATGAAGATTTCTTTTCATAATATTACAACCCAAATGGCTCGAGATCATAGCCGCACATTACACAAGTGTGTGTGTGTGTGTGTGTGGGGGGGGATTACTGTAGCAAAACAATCCACTTCCCAGATGGTGAAATTGATCACCCTCCATGATGTCACAATCATGAAATAATAATTAAAAGCGGTGATACTAAAACCTCTGAAAGGCTGCGGCTCTGCTGCAATGAAGTTGTCACCAGCTCCTGCCTGGGAAACCCTTCAAGGCATCGCACCGCCGGCTCCATTGTCACCAGAATCGTCAGGGCTGTGACTCACGCGCCGGCAGAGAGTTCAGCGTTTGCACCCAAGGGTGCTGCCCGGTAATCCAATCGGGACGAGGAAAAGACCAAACGGGTGGGGGGCGGTCGCGCTACCTGTTCGCTCCGTGCAGGGTGTCGACGGCACCCCGCCCGGCAGGGTGATCCAGTTGGGGCGTCATTTTGGTCCACTGAGCAACAATAATCCATTTCGCAGACGACACAACGGTCATCTGCCTCACCACCCCCCCTCACCATCCACAACAGCACTGTTTCTGCGGTGGAGTCCTTCTGGGTTTCTGGGAACCACAATCTCACAGGACCTGAAGTGGGCCTCCAACATCAACACCATCCGAAAAAAGGCCCAGCAGAGGTTGTACTTCCTGCGCCAGCTCAGGAAGTATAACCTGCCTCAGGAGCTGCTGATCCTGTTTTACTCCGCCATCATCCAGTCTGTCCTCTGTTCTTCCATCACTGTGTGGTTTGGATCGGCCACTAAACAGGACAGAGGCAGACTACAGCGCATAGTCAGGTCTGCTGAGAGAACTATTGGTTCTAGCCTGCCCTCCATCCTGAACTTGTACACCTCCAGAGTCAGGAAGCGGGCTGGAAAGATCACTGCAGACCCCTCACACCCTGGACACAAGCTGTTTCACCTCCTCCCCTCTGGTAGGCGCTACAGAGCACTGTACGCCAAAACTACCAGACACAGGAACAGCTTCTTTCCACTGGCCGTCACCCTGATGAACAATTAATCAGACTCCCCCATCTGCACTACCTGCACTAATTGGACTACTTTTTCTTTTTAATGTCTTTTTAAAAAATATTTATCTTGCTTATTGTAAATGTGTATATATGTATAATGAGAGCTATGTGTAACCGGAGTCAAATTCCATGTGAGTGTAAACACACATGGCCAATAAAGCTGATTCTGATAAGTATGCTCAACAGCACAGAATGGCTGCAGCCCTTGGACCACATACTACACAACAGCTTTGTCCATGGACCTCTGAGACAGTCAAGGTGTTCACTAAGGTGGTCTGATGCTGCTGGAGGGAGTCTCGGGAGCCCTTTTTCTCTTTGTTGATGTCAGCTCCATAGTTTTTAAAGATGATGTACATGCTTTCTCTGAAACAGTGACAGAAAAACACTTTGGAAGCATACCAACTTTAGCTAGCCTCACTTGCTACACACGTGCCTCTCCAACTCCGACACGGTTTAAATCGTAATGCTGCGCTCTCTCGGCTCCTGTCAATCCTACGGCTGAGCTAACTTAACGTTAGCTATCCGTGAGAGCGCAGAATCACGTTAGCTAACTTAACTTTAGCTAACTTAATGTTACCATGCCGTGAGAGCGCAGCATTACGTTAGCTAACTTAACTTTAGCTAACTTAACGTTAGCTAGCCGCGAGAGTGCAGCATTACGTTAGCTAACTTAACTTTAGCTTAACTCAAGTTAAGTTAGCTAATGTTAGCCAAGTAGTGCTGCAATGATTATAGCTGGAACGACTCAAATCAACAAAATCTCACAACTGTCAACACTTCCTCAACTCATGGGATTAATCTTAATTTACCTTAATGTGTTTCCTGAGGTTGGATGGGGAGTTTTTGAATGCCAATATTTCAGTAGCTTTGAGTAAACATAGGAGGCACTTCATCTGGTACGAAGAATCTGACAAGAAAACATTTCTCGCAAATCTGGCCCCAGGTGTTGGTCTTCGTCACCACCGTCACTTATTGTGGGACTAGCAGGTGCTTCCATTTCTTCTTCCATCATGAAATCAGTCATTGTAGCAGCATGTATCGCTCGCTAGCTTTACATGGTTAACCAATGATTTAACTTCAAGCTAGGACCACTGATTCGCCAAACCTGCTTGATGGAGTCTATGTTCCACCGCAGTCCCCGATGTTGGTCTCATGATTTTTTTTCTAAAGATAGATTTCATTTTGTAGTGAGTAACGAAGGTTTCAGGGGAAATGTATCGGAGTAAAAGTATCAGTTTTCTTGAAAAGAATGTATTGAAGTAAACGTAAACATAAATAAAAATAGTAAAGTACAGATACTCAAAAAAGACTTAAGTACAGTAACGAAGTATTTCTACTTCGTTACTGTACACGACTGCTAGTAGCTACCGTATCATAGCACAGTGTCTTATACAGAATGCGTCATAATGTCCAAATGGGAATGTCATGAATAAAGTAATTCGGCAGTATGTCGTAACATTATTAAAAGGCATAGTATAGTATTTCTTAATGGACACAATTTACTGTATTTTTAATTGAATCTGCAAACTCTTCAGGGATGTCTTTTTAAGACAGCCCAAAGGGGTGCGGTGTATCTTCCTTGCCACAGCCAACCCATGGTGTTGCGTTTGCTAATTTCCTCGTTGGCTTTTCTGTGACAAATATTCTGAAAATAAATGCTTTCAGTTGGCAGTTGAGTTCTTGTGCAACTTCCTGTTGAGTTGAGATCTTGCACACCTTCCTGCAACCCACACTTCAAACTGCAGTTGAGCTGACAGCGATGAATCCTGGTTACCCGACTGAGAATGCTCAATTGCAGGGGAGGAATGATGCGTACCCTGGACCACCCGGAGTACCCATGCTCACCCAGGTTCAGTACACCACTGTGAACATCACTTCGGAGGCCCCCAAGGACCACGTCGTCTGGTCAATCTGCTCCTTTATCCACTTGAATCCATGCTGCCTCGGACTGGCGGCTCTCATCTACTCCATCAAGGTAACTTTAATTTGTTTTTAATTTTTGAATCGGGTAGTTCGGGGAAAAGGAATGTTCATCTCTAAAACTTAAGATAGGCTATAGGCTTGAAAAGGAAAGTTTTAAATAATTAAAAATAGTGGGAAAAAATGGATAATAGAACAAAGACAACTTGAAATGTGTTACAAACTTCATTCTTAAATATGAAGAATCCGATTTAGAACAATTATGCAATCACAATACAATTATTATAAGGAAAACTATATATTTGGGAAATGGGAGAAAGCGATTTCCAGTGTAAATATACAGGGAACGTTATGAGGCGGAGCTTAGGGTCAGAGTTGGCAGTATACGGTCCCTCCAGGTCGAGCATGACTATGAATCCACTTTTTAAATCAATATGCTTTGGTCCTTCCAGGCCAGAGACCGGAAGATGGCCGGAGATATGAACGGCGCCCAACACTACGGCTCCACTGCTCGCAACCTCAACATCGGCGCCACGGTCCTGGTGTCCATCCTCTTCCTCATTTTCTTCATTATAGTCGTCTTGGGTGCAATAGTGTGAGTTGCTCGTGGTTCTGCGCTTTACACTTACGGCACAATTTTATTTTATTTTTTTACTTATATTCTCAAGCTAAACGGATATTTTTTCCCATTTCTGTTACAAAAGTCTTAAACTCAGACATTTTTCTTTTCCTGACAATCTGTAGGTTTCTTGTGAGCGCCTAGTGAGGTATGCAATTGCTGCAATTATTTCCATTACAGCTAAAACAATAGCAGTGGTGTATAAAGTACCCAAAAGCTATACTTGAGTAAAAGTAAAGATTCTTTACTGAAAAGTATTTGAGTAAAAGTGAAAGTCACCTATTAGAATACTACTTGAGTAAAAGTCTTAAAGTATCTGATATTTACTGTACTTAAGTATCAAAAGTATTTTTCTGATATTAAATGTACTTAAGTATTGAAAGTAAAAGTACAATTAAATACTGTTAATAAAAAAGCAAAGGGTCTGAATTTTGATTTCATTCTTTATTCTAATTTCCCTGATTTCCCAGACGGTGAAATCCAACGGAAATGATCACCCCGTTTTGTCCTCCGTTCCACTCGATCTAAAAGTAGATTTGAGGCTCAGAAATGAATGCTCATGTATATTTAATGTCATGCTGTTTTCTGTGTTTGCTTAAATTCAGATGGATGTCGCAGCCGATATGGTTGACTTTCCTCTAGACCTCAAAGATTGAAGTAACATGATGCCATCAAGAAAGTTATACATTGGCACAGCCTCGAGGATACTTGTATCAGTACGTTTTCTTTATCTTTTGAAATACTACAACATTTGAATGCTACTTATACTATTTATAGATGTAAACAAGTGAAGAATGCACAACGGTGGATTAAACCGAGACACAATCCCATCCAACAACGCACACTGGATTTCAGGATTATTCGGTAAAACCTTCCTGCAAAGTGCTATCAATGTCCTTAACTTCAATCCCTGCTTTTTGAAGGGCTGCAAATATAAAAAATTAAAAACACCGGCAACACAAATCTATGCGATTTATTCCCCAACACCTCAGCAACAACGTTTTCCCGGCAGGCGCTTTTCGGCTCGACTCTCTGGTTTCGCTTCACGAGAACTTAACGTTGACAAATGGCGCTGTCTTGTCAAGGTGGTTTATTTATGGTCGGTGTTCGGTACCCACTGTGGGCACGGCTCAGTGACTCCACAGTCCGACCCGCCTCCGCCATCTTGCCTCTTGAGCTCTCCCCACTTGTTCGGTCCCTACTTGCCACGGGCGACGCCGCCGCCTGTGTTCAATAACATAGAAACAGCCGGCTGAACTCGCCTGTGAGAGGAGGGTAATGGCTGCGGAGCTCCTGCATGTACGCTTCAGATTAAATGAAGAGAAATTAGCAACGAGGGGACGGTAAGTGGATCTGAACGGTGTTGATGTATGAACGAGGACGATAATTTATGCATCGAGCGAAAGCAGGTGCGGGGAATTCCAAATAGTTTCTTATTCGCGGCCTTCGCCTCATCAAAATGTGTCGGGAAAGAGGACTCGGCCCTTCCCCCCCCTTACCTCGTGCCCTCCCCTGCCCCCCCATGTGCACTGTTTATTAAATCACGGAGCTCACGAATGCTTTATTATTAAATGAGAAAAATATTGAAATTCAGACATTCCTCTCCAGTTGAGTTTGTTCTCACACTCCTCTGCTCTTAAATTGATTTCACGCTCGGCGGCTATCTGCATGGGAAAATAATGTGCAGCATTATTAACTGGGAGAAGGGGAGGAGAAAATCACAGGGGAGGACAGGAGGCTCTGAGTAAGAATCCGGGCCCCCGGATAAACACCGGCAGTCTGTCATCCAAAGCCGCATCCAAATCTAAAGTGGGCATTCGGCGCTGTTGACGCCGTACTTCTCCCAAACACGGAGCCATTTGGGAAGCTTGTGTTGATGAGCATCTCCTCGTCCTTTTTTCTTTTTTTTTTGGGTCTGCTGTGCCAAAGTGGCCAACCTCTTCTGGCCTCATCAGGGTGAGATTGATTTCAATCTCCTCTCTGGAGACCCAGCTGCTGGGGAAGTCAGCTGAAGGAAGGCAAATGTTACCTTTAAAGTTACGGGAAAACAAAGTCTTTTGTTCTGCCTCTGATCGTTGTTTCTGTTCTGTTTAGCGTTTAGTCAAAATATAATCGGATAAGAAGAGATATACATGTTGATGACGACACTCAACTTTATCTTCTCTCTATACGCTTGCAAGTGGAGTTGTGAATTGAAACAATAACAAAAAATGCAATAAAAACTACTTGCATGTAATAATCCACAATTGGTTTTGTTATGGACGTAAATTAAATTGCTTTTGGTTTCATAGGGGACACAATCTAATAGTCCATTGTTGGTTTCACCCATCCGCCTCGACCTCCCGACACAGACTTTAACTGAATATTATTATTTTTTTTAAATGAGTGATGCGTCAAAAACAAGCGTACCCCAATGCTTTTCTGTTGTATGGGAATGTACTTTTTAGGAAAACCAAAGATGCAGCCACCTCCTCTTAAAATACCATATTCCATATCTCATGAATATGTAAAAAAATTAAATAAAAAGATTCTCTAAATATGAGAGAATCTTGTCAAAGTTTCCTGTAAATCATGCAAAAAAAAAAAAAACTTTAATGGTGTGTTGAGGGCAAACCACACCCTGCTACTGTATCGGGTGTTATGGCTGTGAGGGGAGGAGCTGGCCTCCTGTCGGCCGATCAATAGTGCTGCCGGTTCAAATCTGCTTTACAGAACGGTTGCTGCTGCTGTGAAGTGAAGCAGATCCCGGCCGGCTTGTTGCACTCAAGTCATGCACACGATGAAGCGATCAAATCCACACTAGTAACTGTAATCGCTGTCACACCCACACATGTTGCATTTCACATGTCAGGTTACATTATGGCTGAAAGTGACGTTTACACAGCGCCTGTTGGGAAAATGAATACATAGTAGTGTTTTATTCAGTCATCACATACAATACAATGAGTAAAGCTAATGTGCAAGATGACGGAAAAGGTATAGGCTGAAGCATGATGCTTATTTATTGAATGAAGTAACCCTGAAGATAATTGGATATAAAGAGAAAAAATGATATATACATACATTTAAAAAAAATGAAATGTGTGTATGTATATTTATATATTTCATTCACACTTCGTAACCCTCAAATTGTTTTAAAAACTATTCTTTTTAAAATATTCAATATCTGAAATTGGTTATAATTCCACATTATACTTAATTACTCCAGTGGAAGAAAGGCCTCTACAGGATTTATAACACTTGGTGTATATGTTAATATTAGATTAGATTAGATTCAACTTTATTGTCATTACACATGTACAAGTACAGAGCAACGAAATGCATCCAACCAGAAGTGCAACATAGAGTATTAGAATAAATAACAAAATATACAGATTATAAATAAAGCGCAATACAAAAGGGTGTCTTTTGGAATGAGGCAGACACAGTATATATTGTGGCATGCAGTGAATGAATTCAACCAACAACAATAAAAAAACGGAAAAACTACGTAATAAACTCCCTGTTTGTGGCTGGAGCTTCTACATTTGGGAGATAAAACCCAAAACTCCCCATCAGCGGCGCCGAATCACGATGCAGGGACCCCTTGATGGCGGCACGCGAGCAAATTACACAGTTTGAGTCCGACCGCACTGGTTTGGAGCTCGAATCATGTCGAGGACCGAACTGTGTCGATCAAACGGCGTTGTGCTGTTTTTGTAACCCCACGAACAGATCTGCTCGGCAAACAGAGTGTGAATACCTACAACAAGGTGATTAAAGCCTCAAATTGTGTTTCCCTTGCATAATAACTGGTTTGTTTACTACCGCGTGTGTGTGTTTATCTTTTTATGTCATCCAAATGCAATAATGTTGTTTACAGATGTGATGACAATCTAAAGGCGTGCTCTCCACTTAATTCTAAGCTGAACCGGTTAAAATAGATGGCGCTATAATGAAAGCGAGTACTTAATGTAGTGCATCTGCAGTGGAGCTGCTCTAAAATAGAAGAAACTACTAAAAAAAAATATATATCCACTTGATGATAACGAGTACAAACTTCGACAGCAGTCTAGTCTCTTACATAAGCAGATAGGAAAGTGCAAATGTTATGCCCCAACATCCTCCACAGCAAAGCCTGAGCTACAGCAGCTCTGACTCTTCTGAAACGTCAGTAACGTGATACTCGGGGCCGGATTTAGGAAATGTGCATGGAAGACTGGAGAAAATTATGTGTCTACACAGATATCGGTTTTTTTTTGGGAGGATGGGATGGAGGATCTGATACGAGCTGGATGTGCATGAGGCCTTTGTCTTCATTACAATACAACTCTTTGTTTCAGGAAATTACTACTTGTGTCCGAATACATTTGATGATCGTAATGAATTGGTTGGTCAAACTGTCTTTAAATGAATTACTATAATAGCACACAATGCTTCGACTCAAGAATTATTTTTTTTTTGCGTGCAAGGCATGGCAATTTTATTTGTATAGCACATTTCAACAAAAAGACGATTCAAAGTGCGTCACATAAAAGCAATTAAAGCATCAAAACGAGACTTAAAACCATTAAGAACATTCATAAAAACATGAATTTAATAAAAGTTGCAGTGCAAGGAATAGGTTAGAATTTTGCTAAATGTTATTTCAGAGCAAGATGGGTTTGATATCAATCACAAGACTCCAGAGGAAGACTCTCCAGAGGTCAAAAACATACCAACAGCTCTGAAGGTGACTTATTAAACATGAGGTATTATTGTTTTAGTTCACATTGAACAGTAACAGAATTATGCAAGAAAATCAAAACTCTGTCGTTTGATGTGGTGCAGCTATTTCTTGACAAATATGAATATGAATAAATGTTGATATGAAAAAAACATGGCCGACTCCTGCTCTGTACCTAATGTGCACATTGAAATAAATCCCTTGATTTCACTGCCAAATAAGTACGTTTTTCAAAAATGTTTGACTTGATTTTTTTTTTTTCTTTACATAATCCACTAATATCTCACAAATCAGGATTGGCATCAACACTCGGATAATCCGTCGCTCCCGGCTCACCTGCTTCTGATTCAGTTCACATGTCCTCGTCGCTGCTGTCAATCTTTGATGCACAGTTGGCTCCGAACCATTTCTCAAAACACTGAACAGAGCACACGGCAACACAACGTGAGCCAGAAATTGGGATCTGAAGAGGATCTGGAAAGCGAAAAAAAAAGAACACACAACAAACCTTTCAATCTGGCTCACGGTGACACAGAAAGTGGGTTTTAATCTAATAGAGAGCTTTTGAGCTTTGAATTAGTGTGTATGGAGTGGAGGTAGTAATCCTAACCCTGGCATGTCCTCCTGCTACACGGTGACACAGTCCTCTTACAAAAACTCTCCTCCAGTCGTGGGTTTATTAGTTTATTAGCCATGTATGACAATATCTGAAAACAGTCCCCGAGAGGACCCCGGTTCTGGTCAAATGCCGAATCAGCGTTTTCTGCACTACTTATTGTCCTCGCCGGCTTTCGGGCCGGCCGTGCGTCATCTTCGCTGCCGGACTAGAATAGCACTTCATGCTCCATTTGCACGTAAATACCCTCCGCTTAGTGCAGTGACCTCGGAGCGGCTCGGCATCTGGTGCCTTGCTCAAAGGCATTTTTTTTGACGACAATGGGGAGTTTTTGTGCTCGCGGTTCACCGGCGTCACGGCATCAATGTCGCACATTTCCCGTTTACCTTCTCTCCGAAAGGAGGGGGGTGTGATTCCCATGTTTCGTTTCTTTATTTTCCATCAGCGAGTGACTCAGTCCAGCCGAGAGTTGGGAGACTCGGGGAGATGTGCACTGAAGGCTGGGGAGGGATCCACTGAATGTCAGTCTGGGGAATTGAAGCATTGTGTCGGACGACAGCGAGCGAGGTCTCCAGGGCCGGCGACGGCTCTGATATACCCGACCAGACATTTCTGCTGTGTCCCCTGCTGGCCTCCTGAGTCCCGCCGTCCTCTCACTTTGACAAACTGCAGCGTCCCGGGAGACGAAGGCAGCAGGAATATGGAGGTTCTGCCTTACTCGTAAATAAATAGTCCATCATTCTGGAAGACTGACACTGAACCACAGCGTTTCTCTTTAAAGGTTGCTCTGTTTACATACGTATGCCTTATTTATTCATTATTTGTGACTATATTTTTCCTAGATTCAATATTCCAGATCTTAGCTAAAAGTGTAGCTAAAATCATAGCTAAAATCTTAGCTAAAAGCGTAGCTAAAAGCGTAGCTAAAAGCTAACAGTGATTCCTGTTCCTGATCAATTTTTAACACCTTATAATGCACATCACAACAGCAGAAATGCATCATATTTATTGTCAAGGTTATAGATATTGCACATTTTAAAAACAACCAGTCGACCAAAAAATGGCTTTAAAAGTTGAGGGGTACCGCAAGTAAAATGTCATCAACTAAATAGAATAGATAGTAAAAGAAAAATACGAGTCAATGTTATAACACGTTCCCAAATCTAACAAAGAAACAAAACGTGGAAAAGCAATTAAAAAAAAGATAATTAACTACTAAAACATTAAAACCACAGAGAGAAACCAAAGACCACTGGAAATAAGTCTTATATTCTGCTTTAAAGTATCGTTTACCAGGTCAAAAAGCACCTGTTTTCTTTAAAGGCTCATCTTTCAGAAAATACTAATTATCAATTGGGAAGCAGCCTGTGCCTCGTCTGCCGGAAATTAAAAGAAGACGAAAGAATCAAAACGAGACCAAATTTCAAGATCTTAAAATTATCTGTGGATTTACAAAATATTGCTGTGCGCAAACCACACTCTAGGACGGCATGGTTGTTATGTTAGTGGAAATGGGCTTAAACGACTCATGCCAGCAGCTTCCTGCCAGCTGCAGCAACTTTCTTTTTGACAGATAATTGTTCATACACTCAAAATGTATCCAGCTCTCCGAGTGCTCCGCGTTGTAACGCGAGTGCGCTGATGTATTCTTTGATTTTGAAACAGAAGCCTTATGATGTCGTTGCAGGCTGAACAGTAGCCGGCTTGTGAGACGTTTAGGGAACATTGGTATATTGTAGCGTCTAGCGATAGTTTGCATATTCGTCTTTCTAATGTCTTCATGTAGCCTTTAAATGTAATGTTTTTATTCTTTAAATATTTATAACGTTTCCTCCATTCAAATATTTCAAACTCTTTTAATTCAGTAGGCAGTGGCTGCTCTGTGCTCCTCTGTCTGGGTCCCTGAGTGGATTGCCTGTGTAGATCCTGCTGCAAAGCATTTTTAAACTGAAATACATCTCTTTTTTTCTCGATCCTTGTTTAACTGAAGAAACTCGGCCCCACTAGCACATTTGTTTTCAGTGTTAATGCCCACCAGGACGGTTTAGTCTGAAGGAGAGCTTTCCCGAAAATGTGTAAAACACAAAGTTAATGTTTAACTTATTACTTTAGCATGTTTTCTTGTTCCTCTTTTACCTGAGTCGGAGGCCAAGCGTGAGGAAAATTATTTTGCCTGTTCCTGTACCGTCCCAGAACGAGTCACGAGGCGTGATCTCAAACTTCGCATGCAGGTGCAACAACAAGTGCGAGCATTGATGTGTTCGCTACTTGGAGAACAGCTTGTCTTTTGACAAACACTTTAAGCTTTGAACTCCGGCATTGAAAGGAATAACAAAGATTTACCAAATGTTTCTTTTTAAAGGCAGATAAAGGGCCCGGCGGCTGAACAGCTATTCAGCCATCAGAGTAGTGGAAAGTGCAGGTGCACTGATAGCATCCTATCAAAGAAGCTGTCACGACATGTTCTGTCAAACCTTTATATGCGAGTGGTGTTTACTTCTCTGAAGATCTTCCCCCTTTGCACTCAAAGCAAATGTGCTCATGCATATGCCTGTCGAGAAATATGAATACATTTGTTTAATGCAGAACACAAGCACATGGGATGCACACCTTTGCACAAGTGAGAAGCATTGGTGCCAACTCGGATTAACAAGTTAGTGTGCCGGTAATTGGAAGACAATCATCCTCAATGTGTTGCTTCTATATTTTCATTTAACAGCACAAAGCCCAGAATGTTTAGCCATCCTGACCTTTTTAATGCTGCGTTCACACCAACTCACGTGAGTTTACTCGCTCGACTTTATGTGGTTAATTCGCTTCATTCGCACCGTAAAGGGGGCGTGGCTTATCTCTGTAAAAACAGTTATCGTTTCCGCCATCCACCATTGAAATAACCAGTAGTTCTGGAAAATTTCAACTCTACTCAAATTGACTTTGCAAATAATTTGCAACGCGTTTGGTGTGAACGCACCATAAGACGTGCATTCTCTGTTTAAAGCAACGGTTTTACAATTGATTACTCGGATGACCACCATTTTTGTATAATGCTGAGGTGTTGGACATGCTCACTTGTCGATGGACTGCACTAATGTGTAACTTCTTTGGCTCATTTTACTGGAGAACCAATGCAGATGGTCAGATCACACATGCGCTGATCGTGATGAGCAGAGCGACGCACAATTCAAACACACCACAAAATGTAAGACCTTGTTCATCATTCCAACAAGACATCATCTGTTCAGGCAAAATCCTTATGAATGCCGCTAAGTGTGCTTCGAAGGGGACGTTCTCACCAAAATAACTGAGTTAATTTTGTCCTTGTGAGAGACCCAGAAGAAGTCGGACAAAATGCACCCTGTGTGTCATTAAATAGAAGAGATGTGTGATACTGAAACAATAAGCCAATTGATTAAAGATGTCAAACATTTGCTGGTTCCAGTTTCTTCACTTCCTATTCAGTGTGTTCGATTGACTCTTGATGGCTCTCAACATGGCAACAACAGACGGCTGTGATCGCAGCTAACAATGCTAACAGTGCTAACAATGCTAACAATGACAACCGTGCTGACATAAATAAAAGTGTTTACCAGAAGATATGAGCGACTCTTGAGATGACATTGATGTTAGCGCGGTGACCTTGAGCTAGCTTGTTGAACACCTACAAATACACTAAAAAGGCACGTTTGGCTAGCTAAACAAAGCACAGAGAAGCTCTGATTACAGCAAACACACAAAGGGAAAGTGGCTTTACACAAACCAAATAGTTGTTTTCTGATATGTTCACTCTTTGAATATCGAGACCCTTTAAGCAGTATGCTACCGCCAGGCCGTGCTGTATGCATCTGTTCCTCAACATGCTAATGATTGCTATCAGAACAAGTGTGCTGCTCGCTGGCTGGCGGACCACTGAAGCACATCCGTCTGAACCTGTGGAGACTTTCCATTACCCCTGATAATTGTTGTCTGAAGAGGAAAAATACCAGATGTCGCAAACGGGAATGAATCTTTACACCAGGGGCTTCTGAACAGATGAATACATGTCGGGAGCTCTTCAGGAGGCCGCGGGGCAAATAGACTTCCATAGGAGCCGTTTTACAAATCATATAGGAAGGGCCCTGAGCTGGAGGCAGGAGAAGCAAGTCCCCATTGGGCCTTTCAGCTACCCTGTTAGGTGATATTAAGTAGGTGAGCACAGCCGGGTGGACTCGTTCTCTCTCCACTTTATGCTTTTGAGGCATTTGCAATGCGCTAGTAACTGTGAACTTATCTTCAAATGCAAATTGCAGGCTGTCAAGAGATGCGTTGCCTTGAACTTTTCTTTCCTTTTTGTTAAGTGGTGTGTACTGTATGAAACGAGGAGCCAGTCTTGTGGAACTTCCATAGGGAAAAAAATGGCTGTTTGAAGAACTTCTTTGCAGGATCTCAAGCTGAGACGGAAGAAAATGTGTTGAAAATGTCTCTTGAACATTTAACACATTTGAAATATTTGAAACGTGAGTACTTTATAGTAGAGCTTGGTATTATGATCCTTCTGAGGTTAAAAAAATGTATTGCGATACAATTAAATAACCTCTTTGCGTCGGGATCCTGCTGAACCCGTTTGGATGATAATGACCGGCGTGCTGTTTATTATCACTAATATTCAACGCATAGCATTTGACATATTCTTAGAATTTAATAAGGAAATGTGATCATAACTTGCGTCATACTTGACATAAAAAATATATAGCATAACATCCTTTTTCAACAGTCTCCAATTCAAAAGGACACATTGAGTTTATGGCTACAATTTGGAAAGAAATCAACAAAGCAGGTAACAAATTAAATCCCAGAGGAAAAAAAAAGAATTGATCCCTCATTCTGGATTCATTCCCAGTCTCTTGTCCATATCTTTTTTTTGTAGCGCCTCTGCTCTACATTTCTTATTGATTTTAATTCAGTCCTTTTGGAATCTGGGTGGATTTATTCGTGGATAATTCCTCAAACACAAACGTCTGAATGTGATGGAGCTCTCTTTCTCCGGCTGAAAGAGTCAAAACAATTCATCCCTTTTTTGTCCATTTCCTGTTTCCTGCGTTGAAATCCCCCAACCCCACAATACATGCAGGGAGGCTGATCCTTTATCTCGTGAAAACAACACCTACAGACTTCTCTGCCACTTCCTCTATAATTTCTCCCCACAGACACTCTGTGAATTTTCTTTATGTCGGCGTTAAATTTGAGCCGCGATAAAACACAAATCAAACAGATGCTTTCGCTATTAGAAATGTGTGCGATACAGTGATGCATTGTTCTAGGACAGATCAAGGTTAGTCTTGTGTGGTCTCTCTACATGAATTATAAATAGGTACTGCAAGTGTGTGTGTGTCAGTGCAGTTTTTCATACACAAGACTGCAAGAGAAAGTATAACGGCCTAATTGCCCAGCAGGGAAGAAGAACTTGTGTTTGGTTTGTGCAACTCTGTATTTGATCTGACGCACAATGGACCGGTTGTACACTAGACCATGATGAATACATGATGAATTTGGTGTCTTTTTCATATTTAGCTTTCATTTTCAAAAGCTTCGAAGATCCAAACCAACATGTTAATGTGGAAACACGTGCATGATGTATACTAAATTATTTTCATTTCTCATCTTACACAAAACACAATGCATGTTGTAATGTAAAGATTAGACAAAGAAAAATATTTTATCCAGAAAAACACAAGCCCTGAAAAGCAATAATTCCAAATTTAGGGAATTCTTTATTTTCTAAAAAATTAACATTAAAGGAACACTTTCTAACATTTCAAGCCATCTATTGGCAGAAATGGGATCTGATAGTATTCATGATTTCTTTCATGTATAGTCACCTGAAAATATGAATAAGCCATTTATCTACATCTACATCTATCTTCACAGATCTGGCTGCCGTGTTTTTACATTTTCCCAGAATGGACAAACCAAACCCTGGTTATAAAGGAGGCCATTCACGTGTTTGCGTTACACATAGTTCTCCTACACGCTTGTTACATGTGAGGAGTTTCTCTTGGTCACAATCTGCAATGACGGCGATTTCTACCCTCCGCACCTTTTAAGATGAAGCAGGGAGGCCCTCCGATCGACAGAGAAATAGCAAAACCCGGCTCTTCAAAGTTCAAGACCTCCGTATCGGACAAATGTGTGCATCCTATCTCGCACAAACAGGAACGTAAAACAATGTATAATCACAAAAATAGCTTCTGGGTGAATGCTTGAAGTGATACATTATCTTAGCATAGCATGAGATAAGCTAAACTAATTGTCTCAGAGCTGCAGTTCTGTGCACAGAGAATATTAATCTCCTCTCAGAAAGAAAACATTTTGTCTTAAAATTGTTGGACTATTCCTTTAGTCCTTCTTGGGGATTTGCGGCGTCCCTCCTGAATCGATGCAGTATGATAAGTATTGTGTTGCAAGAGTGCGTCCAGTATTAACTATGCAAAGATACCAATACAACCTCAGGAATGTGCTGTTTTTTTCTTGTCCCATTGTTTCCTGCATCGTTGGTGATGTAAACGCTACACTGCATTCCCCCTTTTCCCATTAATTGTACATTTACCACAGTCGTAGGTTGGACAAGCATAATTCATGGTAAAATGCAAAATGTTTTTTATTTGGCCTCAAGTTCAGAGCAAATGCATTTACCTTGCGCAGATTAGTTTCGAATTAAACTTATATAACGTGGGGTCTGAGCAATCAGACCTTTCCCGGGAGCTCCCCGCGACTCATTTCTTTGAGCGAGTTTAATTATCTTTAATGGCAAAGTCGGGGGCTCTCCATATCTGGTGAGCAACGCGGTCCATTCCTCATAGATTCATTACACTGTTGGGTGGAAGGTGGTGCTCAAGGCAAATGAATGTCTGGTGTCATTTATGGGAATGTGGAGAATGAAGTCTGCTGTGGTGTTTTCTTTAGATTAGACTGCAAAGTAAATGAGCTATTGAGACAGAAATAATACATTTTAATCAACCTGTGGAACAAACCATGCACACATTTTCAAATATGTTAAGATTAATCTATATCAGCCATGCATGCACATGGTGGTTATATTTCATGTTTAGTATGAGAATGAAGTCAAAAATATACTTTTCATAGCTTGTATTAAACCATTGTATTAGATAGGGAAGCAGGCTCTCTTCACACAGCTGCCCAGGCTTGAAAAACAGAATATTCAGAGTAAGAATGAACATATTTTCCATTTATTTTCTATATATCTAAAGCATTAAAAACATGACATTTCATCCAAGCAAAGCACCAAACGCATAACATTTTTTACACAAACAACATTCAGGCAGGCAGACTGTTTTAAATATATTGTTTTGCTTCTTTAATAAATCACTATTGCTGTTACTATGTAACCACGACTTCATATGCCTTCTGTTGATTCATTATTTTCTACATATTTTTCAACCCACATGAGTAAGCTATTAGATGTCAACGGTTGCCCCCTGTGGTCGGCTATCATTGGCCCGTGTCACATGATACGTGGTAATCTGCTATATGTGTGTGTGTGTGTGTGTGTGTGTGTGTGTGTGTGTGTGTGTGTGTTCACTTGTGGAAAAGCATGACGCCGGCAGGATTAACTTATTAAATTTCGTGCAGATCAGAGGTTTAAATTATGCAAACAGACAGCCGCGGTATCATTGGGCGAGTCAAAGCAAAAACGGGTGGAGTCAGAAATCCACCACCCGCCCACGTGTGTCCTGTAACGGGTTCCTCTCAAGGTCGGGGGGGGGGGGGGGGATAATAGATAACAGTTGTCGTTGGAGTGCGCCATTTGTACCAATTACATTTTGTTAGTCCCGTCAAGTGTCAATTACTAGGTTTATTTCTGAGCTTCACAATGAGGTGCAACAGATGCAAGACAACCTGCTGCTGCAGCCTTTCCGAACCTGTGAAGACGTACAATTATTTTGAAAAGGCGGCATGCATGCATGCAACGGGCTGACATTTTGCAAGTGTGGCAGGTTTTCATAGGAAAATGCACCAAAAAATAGATATAAAAAGATTGATTGTTTGAGGATACGTTGCTGAGCTGTAGAGGACCGTGGCTCCACACACACACACACACACACACACACACACACACACACGGATTGATTGTCATTATTGGTTGGTACTAGCTTCCATAAGCACCCTTCCTATTTTAATTTTACGGGAATAAATGACGATTTTGACATGAAAATGCAAAGAAATTAATGCTGTGTAATGTTTGTTTTTTAATACATTGTTAAATAGCTGCAAAATGTGACTGGATTTGATCTAAAAAGAGTTGAAAAGGGAATTCTAAATGTCATCTTGACTTAAAGTAACAGGTATCTGAAGCTGGCTTGCAACAGTCTCTCAGTCCTTGAAGGTGTGTGACTCAGCTTGAGGTGTGTGTGTGTGTGTGTGTGTGTGTGTGTGTGTCTTCCTCTGAAGTTTCACTTACACTTCAATTAAATATGACTCACAGCGCGATTCTCTGCTTATTTCTGCTACTGCAGTCACAGCAGAGTAACTCAACTGGATTTTGAGGATTTTTTTCTTCTTACTTTACTGGACATGCTACTTAATTTATTATACTTTAACATATTCATCTCTCAACCAAACATATCAGATGCTGGTCCTGGTGATCCGGCGGTCTGTGAAACCATAAACTGCATATCGTCTGAGTCAGTCAGAGGTCCTCTCCCTTACAGAGCTCATTAACAAAAAATAAGAAAAACCTGTCTGGCTCTCTCTCTGGTGCAGCCCTGGCATTGGCTGTACACAGTATCCATGGAAACAAGAAAATAAACCTGGCAGGGATGGAGAAGGGACCCTGGCACAATACAAGGGTTGTCAAGTTTATTGGCTGGAAACAAAAGCAAACAGAGTTGACACTTCCTACTCAGAAAACAGGCGACGTGACATAATTCATGTTAATTAAGAGACGCCTTGGACCTCACAGGTGACTCACAGGATGCCTCATTTTCCAGAAGGCTGATATTGGTGCTATTAGCTGGCCCATAAGGCACCGATATGAGTGGTTCTGCCCCCCCAAGAGCAAAAAAACCCTAAAAATGAGACCTGCTGAAGGACAAAACCTCAAATTTGACAGATTTGGGCACTCAAACTGTCGATCAAATCAAATAAAATCCAGCTTCTTCAATTCCCACTCAAGTCACACTGTCTGTAACCTCCAGAAAACTCTGCCAAATCTGTACTATTTAAAACATGAGTCCCGTGTCCTTGTTTATCACCCCGTTGGCTTTGGGGGAGGGGGGGCTTGTAACGTCTTATTCCACGCAGGCAGAAGCTTAAGCAGCCACCGAGTGATAAAATGAAAAATCTGAGGGGGGGGGGGAAGCCTTTATTTTGAAATGTGGCACAACCGTTGCAGTTAATGCAACAATTTGGAAGCTTTAAAGCTGCCCACCTGCACGAAATATATCCTTTTTTTTTTATGGAGCACTTGGCTGCATGCTGCTCTAGTGTCTTATTTTCCGTCTTTTGTAATCTGTTTTCTCCCTGTCTTTTTTTTTTGTGTTTCTTTTAACAGCAAGGCATTATCTGTGTCTGTGCTTCTGCTGCGACATTTAAACACAAGGACCGTGCACATATTTGACATATTTTTTTCCCTGCTATGTCTCAATCTGCTCCTGTTTCTTAAGCCACAGTGTAACAGAACGCCTGTTTTTCACTGTAGCTTGAAGAGCAGCGAGCTCTCAGCCTATATCGCTCTCTTGGATTCAGAGATCACAGAGCTTCGAGTCTCTCTTTTTATAATGTTTCCAAAAAAAATAGTTCAAAATAGTCAAATCACCCCAGGAGCACTTGGTCTCTGCAGGATGTGTCACAGATCCTGTCAGAACAAGAGATGTGGGATAACAGTCTTCCTCACCGGATTGTACCATTGTTTTCTAGATTTGCAGAGTCTGAGATAAGCCGCCATTGGGGGTATGCATTCAGATGTGTTGTCTCCAGGGCATTGTTGTGCGGCTCAGACTCCCATTTAAAGCGGCTCACATCCTTAACGGGGGTCAAAGGTTACATCTCTGCTGTTGTGCATCATCAGAAGGCTACAGTTCTTCCAAAAACTTTCACGAACCCACACAATGTTTTTGCTGTAGTCGCACTCGAGCTTCACACACAAACACTTTTTTAACCACAGAGCACATTCACACAAACAACTGAGCACAAAGAAGGCCCGAAGGCTCCCCCACCAGCAGTGTGGATGGCTTTGAGCAATGCAATGCAGTAGGGCAAAATACAATGGAAGTGAGAAAGAAAACAACCCCTCTATGATATTATGATATATATATATTTTCCCCCCATATTGCACAGCTCCTGCTGGAATTCAAACTGTTATTAGTCTGGAGTTTCAAAAACGAAGGGGCCTGTCTTCTCTCATAGCTCACCCCAAAGTCCAGAGTGGAAAGAGGCGCTCCGCACGCCAGCAGCTGTTACGATCAAACCATCGGGCTTTTTTTCGTTGCGAGCAATCTGTAATTTTTGGTGACAACAGCAGGTGGTTCCTCCAACCTCACGTCGGATGTAAAGAGGCTGGTGCAACCGTGACCTCAGCGGTGGAGAAAGTTTCTTGAGTTTTTTTTATTTGAGAGTCAATCAGAGGCCAACAGCTAGCCGTGAATGCACTCACTAAGTTAGACTGAAGCTGAATGGGAACAAAGAGATCTAGCAGCTCCTCTCTGGACCAATACAGACTACACACACACACACACACACACACAGCGTGCATGCGCACAAATCCACCGTCGTAACCGCCGGCCTGATGCGAATGCACAAAAGAAGCTGTGTTTAGCTTGTTCTACACCTTATTGAGTCTTTTTTTTTTTTTTTTTTTTTTTGAGATGCAAGCCCTGCAAAAAAAATCCATTATGTGCGATAGAAAAAAAAAAGAGGACGTTCATTCTTTCAAAAGGAATTGAGCGAACGAGCAGAAGTCAACACGGCGGTCGGAGGCTCGTAATGTGTTTGTGCGACATGCAGAACCAACCTGTCCAAGCTGCTTTTGTGTTTCCTTTGAAAAGCTCGGCTCGGTGTCGGCCGCCCCTGCACTTTGACGGTGGAGTCAGGAGAACCTGTTTTCTCGCTCGGCCGCGACTCAGCCGTTCTTTGAAATGGGCTTCACTTGGCATAGTCGACGCTGTTACGTTTTCGGAGGATTTCATTTAATGCAGTGTGCAGAAACACTAACTTTATTCGTGGCTTCTTGGTTGTTTGCCAAAGAGCCGAATGTTTACTTATTCAAATGATGCATTTTGTCATTTACACACTGAAATGTGCATTTTTTTAATATTTTTTTAAATTAAAACATTCGATAAACCATTGAAACGAAGAAGTAATAAAGTCGTTCATGTTCTCCTATTTCAATGCTCCATTCATGTCCCTGTAGAGTACTTCCCTGATATGAGTTGTATATAAAGTATTGCACTTGTATTGTAGACATCCTGGCACTCTTGAAATGAGGGCCAGTTGCTAATTGGGGATTCGTGTTATTTCTAACGCAGGCAATCAGGTCATGCCAAAAAAAAATCTTGTCAGCCTTTAAAATTCTACAAAGAGGAAAACATTGCAGATGGATATTTATTCGGCTTGCTTTGTATCCAAATTCCGCTAAAAATTACAAAGCACTCTCACCCATACAAGCGAGTTATTTAACCGCCTGGAGATTTTTAAGTTGACTTATTTTGCCCTCATTAGTCAGGCCAACTTTACTCCCGGCTGCCCCGATATTGCAGGAATATAACATGACTCTGTGGGTAAGAAAATGGGTTTTTTGGCTGGGCGCTGCCCCCCCCGTAGTAATGACTACTGGATGGTGGTTCCTCATGCTGAGGTAATACCTGAAAATCATCATCTGGTTAATTTGTACAAACTGCTCACGCTCCGTAGACCGTCTTGGCTTTTGATAATGACTCCACCTCGAGAAACCCGAGCCGCAAGCCATTGATGTGGTTTTCTCCTCAATGACAAAGTAATTCTACAGTCGGAGCGATGGCTGGAAGTCAAGGGGGAAAAAATACGAGTATTCCAGAGCACTCTGTATTATTTTTAAAAGACAACGGATCTCAAGGGCTCTCCTCTGCGGTGTAATGTGAGAGACACCGGATTTTCTCGCCCTCATCTTTCTCCTTCGTGACTCCTTTTTTTTTTTTTATAATTGAAAGCAGAGACAAGCCGGGCAATTCTGTCCCATTGAATGATATTAAGTTCTGCAGCGAGACTGTTGGAAAAAGCCAAAAAACAGGTTAGATTGTGTGATGTCTCTATGTGGGGGGCCTTGCCATCGTTGCGTTGCTCATCCTCGGGGGCTTTGCAAAGAGAGAGTCGTTTCTGAGGCGCTCAACTGGTTTCCAACATCTGCATTCAACTGGTTTTTTTACGATCCTCAACTGGAACGATCATGTTCCCGTTTGTGTCGCTCGGGATATCAATCGATCTGCAGAAGTCACCCCGTCGTGCAGTTATTACCTCTACGGAAAATGAGTAACTGCCTCCAGGAAATTGCCGGATGCCATAAAGCACACTTCTTATAATGGCACATAATTATTATGGTGTTGGCAAATGTAAGTGCTATTAAATACGACTGTACTTTTTTTTTTTGAGAGCAGCCCTGTAATTAACATCAGTCAATATGGAGCGCTTTGGCTTCTATGTGAACGACGGTTGTATGCACATCTAATATAAAGATCATGATGGCGACATCGTTTTTTTAAATGAATTAATGTGACTGTGCTCAATTTGGAAATAATTTGCTTTGATTGGGCACAGCTGTGTTTGGGAAATTACTTATTTCTGGATTTCAAGACGTCAGCGAGTCAAGATCCTCCACAGACTGCCTCTGGGTTGTTGAGGCTAATTAAAAAGTGTATTGCATCAAAAATGTTCTCAGTTACAGTAAATATAGTTTGAAATACAATGTTCTCATATACGTTTGGCCGTAAAAAGTCTCTGAATTACATATTTTAATTTAGTGCAATTAGACAAAAAAATGAATCTGAGTTTTGATCCCGTTCCCCTCGGGACCGATGGATCTTCATCCCTAAGACGGCCTTGATTCACCCGTGAAGGTTGATCCAAGTCAATATCTTAAATTGATCAGTGAGCTGCTGAATACCCTAAACTATCAGTGTTGAGGCCTAGGAATTAAAAAGCTTTGAGGTATTGCCTTTAAAAAAATAAAAAAAATTGCCTGAAGGGGCTTTAAAATCAGAGCAGCACACAGAACCCTGCATCCTTAGCTCTTTGCACAGGATCTGCTTCTGTTGAATGTATAACACATATCTGGTTTATTATATATATTTACTTAACTTTATATTACCCTCTTGCACATTTGTTCAATTGGCATCGCGATTATGAAATGAAATAGACATTTAAAGGGGCAGTCCACTGATTTAGGCGAGTCTGATTGAATTTGATTGACAGGTGGCATCCTCCTTTTAGCAGGAAGGCAGGTGGTAACAAAATGGCCTTAAACTGCATTATGCTTTTCAAGATTAACCCATAATAAAGTTTCCGCTTAACTGCATTCTCAATTATGTTTTGAGGAGGGAAAAAAAAAAGTCTATTACGCTAAAAGGCAGTTTATCTTTGACTCTGCTGAGTCCATTTTGCCCATTCTCGCTTGGATCCGTCTCTTTCAGGTCCACCTACTTTATACTTTATGGAATTAAAATACAAACATTTGCTGGACCGGCCCATTATACAGAAACGAAGCATAATTCAATAAAAGCACGACACATTTTCCATAATTCAAGAATGTAAAATCCAAACACAAAGCACATCCAAACCAACTAATCACAATGCAATTTATAGTAAAACTATGAGAAACAACACCAGCTGTCTCCACATTATTAATTTTGCTCCTACGAATCATATTTTTGTTTTGTTGCATATGAGATGACATGTTGTTATAGGGCCTCTGGGGAAACAAAAACACTCAGACAGACCAAAGCACAATATCAGAAGGCAGATGGGGGAAAATAATGAAAAATGAAAGCCACCCTCACCGGCAGGTCTCTTTTGAAACAATGCTGACAAATGGGAGCAGCAGATCCCCCTCGTCCCTGTCTCCACCCGCCTCGTCTCCACCCGCCTCGGCCGGCCCCGCGGAAACCCGGCAGCCCCGCTGCCCTTGAGGCGAAGCAGGCAGAAGCCAAATGATCTGCACACGGGTTACCCACTTCAAGGTGAAACAACAACCGAGCTCTCAATTATGTCGCACGGGCATATTCAGGCCCTGCACGGGGGAATTGGAAGTAGAGCAGAATTATGGGATGGATTGCCCCCCCCCCCCACCTTTTTACCTTGGTAATAATTGCCCAGATCAGCTTGGTAATACATTTGCATGCTGCCCCCTAAAGTGAGCCCGAATTATAGGTCCAATATTGACGTTTGCCAGCGGTGAGTCGGCCAAAAAGATGTTTTTAATAGCAGACAGATGCGCTCTTTTGGCTGTCGCATATTTTTTTTTATTTTTTTTTTCCGAATTGGGAACTCATGACTGTTTCATGGGGCTGTTAAATAAATAAGGAGGGTAGATTGAGTTGCCCACAGAGACGTGGACCGTGGCATATGGCCCAGGCAAAAAAAATGGGCCTAAACAGATCGCCTTTTTTTTGGACCCCATCCTGGCAGCCCGTGTGCTCGATAGCCGCGAGCCGGCCAAGACCGCGAAACAATAGCGGAGCAAGTCGAAAAAAAGCGAGTAACGGAGCGGAGTCAGGTGGCTTCTTCTTCTTCTTTTTTTTTTTTTTTTTACTTTTTCCTCCGGTAGCAGGGCTCGAGGAAGTGTTTATTGACTATGCAGAAGTGCCTGCTTAACATCAAAGCAACCGCTAAGTCGCCACATGGGAACCACACCAGACATAAACCCCTGAACCCAGAAGGATCAAAGACTCACCCACTATTCAACTTAAAGCACATTAAATGAATATTCTGAATATTATGTCACGAATATAAATAGACAACCCCCCCCCCCCCCACCAGGCAGCCATGCTTTGTGCAGATCGTATGGTAATCATGGATATTTTTGAGAAAATGTATTGGGAGTTAAAAAAACGTCATATCTTTTTATAATTTTTTTTTTTAATAAAGTAGTGTGCAATCATCATATATTTGCACATGAAGTGAAGAATCCTCACATATACACTATATGGTGATCGGCACATTCTATAGCTAATTATTAAAAAAGCAAGTATGCAAATGTTTCAACAATGAGATTCAACATTTTTCACATGTTAATATCTATTTTGCTGATGGCCGTAGAGCCTGCTCTGCTGGTAACAGTCACTTGGTTTGATCTATATCACCAGTGTCGGTGATATAGAAAGCAGGCTCGAACGGCCGCCTCCTAACTTTATCATTCAGTCGGCGGACGGCGGTAACAAAATAAAGTGTCATGCCCACTTTGCCAACCCTCCTGAAGAGAGAGATTCAGTCAACAGCCTCCAGAAACCGACACATACTCACTTCAGAAAGGAAGTTGCTGCTTTGATTTTGACTTTCACGAGACGAGACACCCCTGCTTGGTTGGTGTGTCCGGTCTCCTCAGAAGATCAGCTCACCGCTCGTCCTCTGGGATTTGTCAAAAGCAAGAAGGAGTCGTGGTCTGGTGTGAGAACACGGATCTGAAATACTGAACATGTTTGTTTTACATCATATCCCTGTGAATGGATGAGTGAGAGGAGATGCTGCATGTCCGGTTTGATTGACAGTGACAAATACTGTTGACCTTCAGTTTTACTATCCATCCATTTTACTTTTTTAAATGTTTTGACTGAATATTTTACAAAGTGAAACATTTAGCAATTAGTGTAATTGGTGCTGAAACAAATGGAGGTGTTTTGAATTCATATTTTGTATTAAAACATCTAACACAAAACGTTACACTTTCTTTTTAAGTTAAGTTTTTGAACATTTTTGCACTGAAGCCTGTGTTAAGTAAGCATATTGGCATATTTAAATGTATTTACTTTATCCTCTTTTTTCCACTCCCCTCATGTGCAGTACATGAAGTACTGAGCTTGAAAAGACTTATTAGTCAAATTATGTAAATGGAAACTTCCTAAATCATTATTTTGGTGCAAAAATATCTCTAAAAATGAATTAATACATTTTGTATATGTTAATATGCTGCAGTCCAATAACATATTGTTCCATTCAGGAAGTGAAATTCATTGGCCATCCATGTAGAAAATGTGTGATTATGTAGTTTAACCTTTTAGAAATCAAAACAGAAGGGCTATTTGAATAATTTAAAGTGACAGTAACCCTTGTGAGATTACATGTATGTTTTTTTTTAATACAATTCCTTATTTCTAATAAATACTAGAAAAAGTACACACTATTAATAGTCAGAGTTCCTACTTCTGAATGTGCAAAACCATCTTCATTGATTTCACAACGAAGCTGCACATTGTTAACGGCAATGTAAGGTATATCTTTCTGTATTTAATCAAAACAATACATACTATCATGTAGTAAAACATCCAGCTCCTTGTTAAACTCCATTTCCATGTTGGCTGGTTATGTTAAACAATCTGAAAAGTTGTCTTCTCAGACGTTATTTGGGAAAACATCAAATAAATTGTCACGGTCAGTCATGTTTTTTGTTTCCACACATTTTTTCTGTTGACAATTTTAAATTCCCACCTGTGAGTTAGAGTTAGATATAATAGGTGTGATGTGGAATCATAGAGCAAAACAAGAGCTTTGATATAAATAAAATATGGATTAGAAGCAGCCTCCTTGCCATGAGTCTATATTCCACATCAAAACACAAATCTCAAATGACTTCCTTTTTATTTTAGGCATCTGATGCTTTTATTGTGACAGGCCAAGAGGAAAATTAATATTTGCCAAAATGCAGTGTTTCCCAAATGCCATTAGGCAGATATATTTGGGATGAGTAGGAGGAACACCCATAGGTGTGTCTGTGTGTTCATGCTCAGTTTAGGAGAGGTGACGGTGTCAGAATCTATCAGCCGGCTCCTGACCTAGAAATGTAAACACATATCTAATATCTGAGGGATGAATACAATGGATGTCTCCATTACTCCCGAGGCCTCGGAGACCTCGCGAATAGTTTCTCTCCTCTTCTATTCTGCCTGTCTGTTTTCAAGTCGGAAGATAAATGAGCGTGCTTTGATACAGCTTGGGGGGAAAAGAAGGAACATCAAAAGTCCCCATGGTGCCCTAAGCAAGGATGTGGAATGAAAAGGAATGGAATGGGACCGAGATCCAAACTCGATGCAGAGCAGCGCCATGTTTTATTAAACTAGGCTGTCCTACTCGCATCCCTGGTCATTTCCCATAACCTTCAAAGGGTAACCTAATTTGTTCATGTTTCGCAAAGAGACACCCAAAAAATGAAATACTTATTCGATGTTACTTACTTTTTTGTTCTGAAGTTTACTAATTACTTTACTGATATTGTCTCATTTAAGATAACATATGTGCAGCGTAAACTAGTATTTGTTAGAAATATAATAAATGTTTGTGATCCTTTATCTTATGAGTGAAAGACCAATGCCTTGTAAACAAGTAATTAGCGCTGGAACATTTGATATTAAATTACCTTGCGGTCTGCATCATCATTTAATGAGGTTTTCAATTAAAGAAATGAAACTATAAATAGATGATTCGGTTACTAAAAAACAAAACTAATGAGCGAAACTTATGCTTGGGTAGTAATGTATTAAAGGGGTCTTTAAAAATATGTCATATCATAAATCTGTGTTAACCCTAGAACACTAACGTCGGGTGATTTTCACCCGAGCGATTGTTTACGTTATTTTCATTGTGTTGCTTTTTTCTGAGTCGCGTGAGTCCGTGTAGCTTCCTGCTTCTCACTGATGTTATTGAAAGTGGGCGTGTCTCTATTGGAGGTGGGCGTGTCTCTCTGCTCCGATCCCTGTTTTTTTCAACAGGCACGTGTTTGGGTGATTTTAGAGGGTAAAAGAAATCGAATGGGTTTTTACATTGACATGTGACTTTTCTTTCACAGGACAAGACTCACATGTCCCAGGAACATGTGGACCAAAGAACAACTTCATAGCTCCATTAATTATGTTTTTACTCACGTTTTATTGACAATTTCCTCATTTTTCACCCGATTTTGACCCTTTTTTCACGGCCCCACCATGATACCTGTTTTACATTTTATGAGAAATTCTATAGGTTAAAATAATAGAAGAGGACTTCAATTTGCCTTGTATAGTTGTATTTTAACATATTTTGATCAGAAGTATTTCTTATGTCGGGGGAAAATCACCCGACGTTAATGTTAGTGTGACTATTTTTAACGTTAGTGTTCGGGGGTTATTGAAGAGAAACATTGTATCAAGATAAATGAGACTTCACCAGTTTATGGGCTTGTAAGATAAACAATTAATGTTGTCATAATTCTACAATAGTGAGTTTGCACCTCCATATATCTTAACACCTAGAAAAGTAGTTGTTGTGTGATTGGTGCAAACCAACGTTAAGACCGTGACGTTCGTACTACTTTAAAATCAAGATAAGACCATCATATGTTTAAAAAAGTCCATAGATTGTTTAATACAACATACCATATTCTCAACAATTCAACATCAACGAAATTTTGTTAATTAAAAAAAAAATCTGCATATTACCTTTATTGCACAGAACAATTTGAATGTATTTTTCCATAGATTTCTTTTTTTTTAAGTATCTTTTTTTTGTTTGTTTTTTTTTGTAAAAAGTTGGCTTGGACCACATGTTCAATATAGTCCAGGGTCAAAATAAAAAAAAAAGGAATAACCGGAACCAAAAAACAAAACAGATACCCGCGGTCACTCGGGATCAAAAAAAAGGCTAAGTACAGTAGCCACACTTTGAACAAAGAGAGCATTCATAATCAGCAAGAGGGAGTACCATGAGCCATATCCAGTGAATTTTTTTTTCTCCCTTTATGCAAAACGGATTACACCAAAGCTGCTTCAGATTGCTCCATGGGTGAAACCATCTGTGTCACTCCAACCATCTGCATATTCTGTCCATACTTCCAGCCCATTACTGTGTCGTTGTCTGTAATGTCATCCATCATAAATAACTTAGCCTTTATCCTCACACACGTTTGCAAAAGCCCAGCTGTCCACAGTGTGTACTTGAAAAGGAAAAGGCTGTCACCTCCGAGTGTGTATGCAGGACCAACTGGGAGCGCACTGTGCACAGTTCTTTTTCACCTGACAAACATTGCACATTTCCGGGGGGAATAGCAAACCTGGAAATTATCCTGGAAAGTTGTATTTCCATGGCTTTGACATGGGGAGCATCGGCATAAATGAATCTTTTGATTTCATAAAACAATCAAGAAAATAAAACCCAACAATGAAAGAAATTCTTCTACAGCTTGAGGAGCACATTATATATATATATATATATATATATATATATATATATATATATATACATATATTTATGTATATTAAAACGTGAGCACCACAACTTGTATTCCTCACAATCATGTTGAGCACAACAAAATTTCATTACGTCATCGTTTTTGAAATGCAATTTTTTAAAAGTCAGGGATAACCGCTTCAAACTGTAGCATCACGGTACCAATGGCCACCATTGTGTTGGATGGTAAAGCCGGAGGATAGATGCTGCATCTATTGTTGGAGCGGCGCCCCATCATATCAGCAACATCTCACATTTACTTCTGTATCATGCCCTCAATCCATGTGTGTGCACTGTCTGAGTTGCATCTGAAAATTAGGGATGAGTGACACTGATATCATATACTGGGTGTAAAATGCTTTATTAGAGCATTCCCATAATGTTGTAATCCAATACTAAGAGCCACATTAATGAAACTGGATTTGCTGCTAGTTTCCGAGACTAAATGTTATATTTGTCTATTTAAAGATACTATTTTTAATACAGTTGTGAGAATTGGTATCAATAGTAAAAGTTGCACAGATGTATTTGTATATCACTCAATCTACGTATTTACGGAGCATTTGTATTTGTATATTCCTTTTTGCACAAACTGCTTTACATTACCCGTCATTGTACGTTTTGGGTGAATTAGTAGCTGTGGAATTCAAATTAAGTTTGATATAGTACGTCCAACAACAGTTTTGTATTCCCCATATTATAATTGTGCCATACTATGTTATGTATTTCTGCTAATTGCTGGGAGATGCCCCTTTTTTATTTTTAATCAGGTATTGTGACATAGATATACTGTACATTTGATGGATTACAGAACAAGCATCACTGTAGGAAAGAAAACGGACCATATGTAGCACACAGTATAATGATGATGTTGTTTGAACTTTGTATAAATGTGCTCATCAACCCATATAAATCTCATTCATAACTTGACATCTAACCTTGGCAATAAACAAAAACAAAAAAAGAACAAACACTAAATGAAAGATACAGACACAAAACAGCAATGGCCAAACGATGATCTGCCCCTCGCATTCTGGCTGTTTGAAGTGTTTTACTTTTACGATATATTTTTCCCAGTATAAATCCACAGGAGTATGAACTGCTTATGACAAATTTGACTTTCAATTAATGCCCCCACAGGCCTTGTGGAAACCACCAATGCCCTGTAGCAGTCGATGTGCTTTCATTCCCTCTCACCTGTGAAAGTCAAGAATTGCCTTCCTCTCTAGTGCTTCAGTCAGGAAAAAAAAGAACATATTAGTCTTTGTTAACACACCAGGATCCACAGTTTGTAAGAGGGGGGGGGGAGGGGAAAGAAAATGTCTCCTTTTCCATTTGTCTTGTTTTTTATTTTTGTCCCAAAAAAAAACGAATAGATTCCACAGCTCTGTTAAATCATTTTCATGTTAAACTTGCGCGGAGCATCCACTGTGCTGCTGCTCATGCCAGCGTCCGATTTGCGTGGCACGTACTCGATCTCAATGTTGTGCTTGGTGTTGCCTTTGCCTCTGCTCCAAAGGAAGAGCAGAACCAGGCAAAACAAGACCACACCGAGAAAAGAGATGAAGCCCATTGTGGTCGCGATGATCAACGTCTTTATGTCGAAGGGGAAGGGGGCATTGGCTCTTGTACCGTTAGCACCGGTTTCCGTGGGCTGGTTTGAGATGAAGGCAAAGGTCTTGTTGGGCTGGTGTGGCCAGTCAGGCGAGTAGCTGTGAATGTGCAGGTGAGCCAGGGAGGTGTCGTTGCCTCCTGCGTTGCTAGCTATACACACATATGTACCATTGTCTTGAATCTGGGCATAGCGGACCTCGAGGGTGCCGTCTGGCAAGACGGAGATCCTTCCAATTGTCTTGGTGTTGATGAACTTTTTCTGCGGGGAGAGCCACATTATCACTGGGGCAGGGTCTCCATCTGCTTGGCAAGCGAAGTGAACGATGACTCCCTCGTCGACAAACTTCTGCTGGGGTTTGCGATCCCTAATCCTAGACTTGCGACAAGTGAAGTAGTTTGGCTGCAGGACATCCGGGAAGTCTTTGAATTCTTTGCCTTGGACGAACTCGGGGGAGGCGCAGGTAGGCTGCTGCCTGTTGAAGTTCAGCCTCCAGCGCCGCCGGAAAACCCATAACAGTCGGCAGTCACAGGCCAGGGGATTGTCATACAAGGCGAGGGTTTCAAGGTTGCCAACTGAGTGGAAAGCAGACTCCTCTAAAGTGCTAAGGGAGTTTCCGGACACATTGAGAATCTTCAGGTAGTTTAAACCACGGAAAGAGTAGGGCTCAATCATGGCCAGTCTGCCTCCTACCAGATGAAATTCCTGCAGGCGCAAAAGATCATGGAGCTTATTCCCTTCAATGGTATGGATAGGGTTGTATGAAACATTAAGAAAGCGCAAATAAACCAAGTGCCGCAAGGCTACGTACGGAATTGTGGTCAGGTTGGCATTTGCAATGGTCAGGGAGGTGAGATTTAATCCATATAAGCAATTTGGGGTCATCGTATCCAGATATGGCCAATTGGCTATTTCCAACACTTTCAGCCGATAGAGCCTTTTGAAGGAATAATCCCGTATGACGTTTATATTGAGGAGGCGGAGCCTGAGCGAGATCAAACTGTGGAGGTGGGTAAAGGCCTCTGTTGGCACAGAGGACAAGTTGCACTTCTCAAGACTCAGGTGCTCGAGGCTGCTTAGGCCGTGAAAAGCCCTGTGAGAGATGAAAACCAGGTCGTTATCACCCACCTCTAAAGACCGCAGGTTGTACAAATCCTGGAACATGTAGTCCAACAGGATGACAATCTTGTTCTCACTTATGTCCAGCTGCGTGAGGTTGCTCAGGCCGGTGAAGACGCCGAGCTGGATCAGCTTAAGCTTGTTGCTCCGCAGACCCATTGTCCGCAAGCCGTAAAGGTTGTTGAACGCTCCAGGTTCAATGGTGGAGATGGTGTTTTCACTGAGCTCCAGGTGCTCCAGGTTGGGGAAGTTGGCAAACTCGTCCGGGTTGATGGTTCTGATGCGGTTCTTGCTGAGGTCCAGCAGTTTTGTTTCGGCGGGGATGCCCTCGGGAACTGTCATGAGCTTCTTGCGGTGGCACATCACGGAGCGCTCCTGAACATTGCACTCGCAGCGGGATGGACATCCTGTAGTGGAGCCAGACAGCACGGTGCCCAGCATCAGGATCAGAATGGGCTGCCAGCAAGCCACCAGGTAGCTGTGCCCAGTCGCTTCCCTGGCCGCCATCTTATCGGTTACCTATGGAGACACAGAAGAGGGAAAACATTTAGTTATGAAATTAAAACACAACGTTGATTTAGACTACCTCACATTTCGCCAATTTTTTTTGTGGCTCAGTGGTTAGCAGGTCTGACTTTCAATCAGAGGGTCGGTGGTTCAAAGCCCGGCTCAGCCAGTCCGTGTTGTTGTGTCCTTGAGCAAGACACTTAACCCTAATTTCTCGCTGTCGCTGTGTCTACAGTCTACTGTATAGCATGCAAGTCGCTTTGGATAAAAGTGTCAGCTAAATGAAATGAAATGTAAAGAGAAATTCAATGCAGATTGTGGAACATTGAAATCTGTAAGCTCAAACATGGACAATAGAAGAAAATTCAAACAATCCTATGACGTGGTTTGACATGATATTCACTGAACTATGGGCGGATATACAACTATGCTGTTGTGATAGTGGAGCAAAGCAGTGTAAACTTGCAATAAAAACACTTTCCTTTGGCCATTGCTACCATTTTCTGCACAAAGGTTATTTCAACAATCACAAGTGCTAAAAGGATGCAATGCTGGTGTGACACAATTCCTAACAGAACAGGGAGTATGAATCCTTCTGCAATATTCATGCTGCAGACTCGAGATGAATAGAGGTGGGTGGCTACGAGGAGTAAGGTATGTGCTTGCATAATTGAGAGTGCTGACAGTATTCAATTCTGCATGGTGCACTTTTCTGCACATGAGCTTCAAAGGGTATTTCAAATGCAAGTAGCTGCTGTGTACCAAACCTATATGTGCTATTAAGATCAGTACTTCCTCTTCCATGATAAGATCAAAGGCCAAATAATTACACTAATCTACATGCATCATGCACTATACCCTCATTGTGTCTACTGTTGAGTGCTCGACGGCATTTCCACCCCATACCTTGCAGACAATCCATCAGTCAATGCTCAATATCTATGTAAGTGGAATTAGCAGCATTTTTCACGGTAATCCAATTAATGCTGTGTTAAAGACACATATTTGTTCTAGTATAATACATTTTTCATCCTTTTATTTATCCTACTCCTAGCATGAATCTGCTGTGTGAGTTAAAAAAAAACAAAAAAACAGTAGGGGGTGGAGCAGCAGTAACGGCAGGATGCAATCAAAGATGGATGGTGGCAAGTGTGATGTATGTGCTGTGGCTGACACTCGACTCATGCAATCCATTACGATAAAATATAGACCATACACCACCAGGGAATTGGATACAGAAAGATAAATACAGGGTTATAGAGCAAAGAAGAAACAATTTAATTCCAATGCCATCTGTTAGCATGCCTCCACCCTTTTCACTAACAATGTAATTCATTATTTATTGTATCATTTTCGAATTTCGCATTGTTTGCAAAGATCCATTATGGCACAATTTACACTATAGAGTGTATATATAGAGCAAATTGAACGTGGGGACATTATTTATGCTATGATTTGCATACGATGCTTCTGAAATATGCTGTGTAGTAGTAGTATGAGGTAGATTGATTAAAACAAATTATGATTTAGGTTTTAGCAATTCCTTCGGCCCAAATTAAATGATAGATTAAGTGACTTTTGGAGCTAGCTACTTTAATTTAAAAAGAGTTTAACACTATGTATTTAGTTTTCTTCTTTTTTTATTATGCATTTGTAGTCTTGCTATTTTCTCCAACACATTTAGTTGGTTTGTAATACACTGATATGATGCAATGTGCAAGAAAAGAGAGAACTGAAACACAGTCCTTCACATTTATTTCACACTCACCCAGACATGTCCTTGGGGGACACCTGTCTGTGTGTGATGGCTGTTGTCACAATACGTAGCATTTTGCCGATGGTACGCCGTTTCATCTCTTGCTCTAAATTTGGCACACATTGCCAAATAAGGGTTGGGAAGAAGGATAGTGCACATGTTTGCACTCTGAAGCACAATATTGGACTATATTACGTGGGATAGATGGAGATTGTAAACGGGAAACAAATATGTGGTATTATGGTTGTGTTATTGTTGACAGTTAATTATGGGCTGATATGTTACGACCCGGGCTGCACGGTGGCGTAGTGGCTAGCACTGTCGCCTCACAGCAAAAGGGGCCGGGGTTCCAATCCCGGTCTGGGCGGGCCTTCTGTGTGGAGTTTGCATGTTCTCCCCGTGTCAGCGTGGGTTCTCTCCGGGTTCTCCGGCTTCCTCCCACAGTCCAAAGACATGCATGTTAGGTTAATTGGACTCTAAATTGCCCATAGGTGTGAATGGTTGTCTGTCTATATGTGAGCCCTGGATAGACTGGCGACTTATCCAGGGTGTACCCTGCCTTCGCCCAATGACAGCTGGGATCGGCTCCAGCGCCCGGCGACCCTAAAGAGGATAAGCGGTTTGGATAATGGATGGATGGATGGATGTTACGACCCTTGTGGTTACCACTAATGACTTTTCCCCCACTAAACCCATGGATAAACGGACATCAGACACATAAAAAGTGGGTTTATGGTCAATTTCATTTTATTCCCTCTCGAGGTCAAAGTTCAAATTGGAGATTGGATGATACCGTCTGTAATCAAGTGAAACCGAGAGATTTCAGGCACAGCTGATGGTGCGCCCAAGACCACCGACCTGCTGAGCGGCCTGATGCCGCCAGCCGCCTTTAATCATTCTTATTCCTTCTCTCACATTGATCAAGTCATGGCTGAGGGCCTTGAGATGGAGTGGTGGCTGCGTATAGCATGATAAAACACATAAGGAGGCCTTATTGCGAGCTCAATTCCATCTGTCAGCGTCTATCATGTGGATTTAAGTCAATGAGACGCTATCATGTCCAATGTACCACTGACACTGAAACCCAATCAAGAAAATGATCAAATCATAATCCCTCGTTGCTAAAGCTCCACGACTTCAACTTCAGCGGGTTGTTGACCCCGGTCGGGCTTTTCAATGAGTCTTCTCACTCCTCTACATGGGGTCAAAATACCCCCCCGAAAATAACCCCACACTCCAAAACTCCATCGTAATCAACCTGATATTCATTTTCAAGATCCATCGAAAGGATATGCGACCAGTCATAGAGTTTCTTTCAAAAACATGGCAGCTTTATTGCAACGTGGCTTCAGCGGCGAATACGGAAAACAAGTGAAGACGAGGGACACATTAGGATGAAGAAAGCCGTTTTTTTGTTAATGATCTCGTGTTATCGTTCCTTCGCAGGCATGTCGTCTGAATGCAGTTCTTCATACCAATCAGCACTCGAGCGAGCTCCCGGAGAATTACATTAATTGAGGTGAAGTGAGAGGGGGCGTGCTTCTGAAAGAAAAGGATGCATTCGAGGAGAAGGATGACAGCGGCGCTGAATAAATTAGGACCCGCTAGCCCGAGACCAGTAATAACTGGATCAATAAGTAGTGAGATTGATACGTTTATAACAAACCACATTTCCCCTGAAGATGTTGCTTCATATCCAGAAGTGAACGGGGCCCTATGCACCTATTATTATAAGAGTGCGGCGCATAAGTGGATGTACTATCATAATGAAACCGGCAATAAGTTAGCTTTTTATTATCTCATTTAAGCTGCTGTCAATAAGTCAAGTTTATTGGGAATTCTTAATCAATATGGAGCTATATTTATCACTTTGAGAAGCCCAGTTAAAATCAAATTGCAGTTGCTTGTTTCTTTTGTATAATCAGGCAACTGTTTTGATTGTGCTTGAGCTAATTGTAAAAGATCGAGCCGGCCATTTTTGCGTAATATGTTCGAGGGTCTAATATTATATTTTAAAACATATTTTTCATTCACTGTTTTCGGCCTCATGTTCAACAGGGTGTAAGCACCCACTTTAAAGCTTCCTGTCCTCAGTTCCATGCGTCTGAATGGGGCTCTCTGTTATTTAGTCCTCCACAATGAGCACAATCAAACATATGTTGGAAGAGGTATTGTCACAAGACATCACTCCTGAGCCTTGTTGAACACCTCAGGTAAAACCTGTAAGCTTCTGGGAAATCCCTGAGATAATTCTGAAGTTATCTGTAGCGCAAAGTGTTAAAAGCCTTTAAAGCCTATTCCTGTTTAGTCAGCTGGCGGGCTAATCCTGGATGGACATGCCCAGCTGCGGGATTTTATTTATTATTTATTATGTGTAGGACTTTGATAGGACAATTTGTAGTCAGCAGATTCCACTATTACCAATATCCTCCATAAGTGGATGTAACAAGAGTGGATTTTTGTATTCATTGTAAACTAACACAATATTACTCATATATATTGATAACAACAAATACATATATATATACACATGTATTATATGTATATATATTTATTAAATAATATATATGTATATATACGTGTATATATTATATATATATAATATATATATATATATATATATTAAATACATATATATATATTTATTAAATACATATATATATATCTATATATAATAAATGTGTGTGTATATATATATATATATATATATATACACATTTATTATATATATATATATTTAAAAAAAACAATGCTTATTGGCTCAATTCTGTCCAATAAGAAGCAGCTTAGAGATGTACCACAGACCATGTATATTACCAGCCACACTTTGGCTCAACCCAACCTAACCAGGAGAGTCTGACCTTTAGCTCTCCAAGCAGGATCACTTTCACAGCGCTATAATGTCACCCAGCTGAATTTCGAGAGAAAGGTTGCCCTTGTGTCATTGAGAAGCTGAGCCGCCCGGTGACATCGCCGGCTGGGGCTGTGCCTGCGAAATGGCAGGGTTTAATTGTAAGCCGACGCCCGGCAGATGGACAGCAAAGCCCTAATCCAGGCGAAGAAGCTGGCTAGTGCAACAAGGTGCAGCATTCCAACAGAGTGGCCAGCTGTTGTCCTGAACTGTGCCATTTAGCTTTGAGATGAAAGCTAAATGGGTGCACACCTTCACGGTTCATTTAATTTAGCTACAGAACAATAAGTGAAGTAAGCTCATACTGTCATCACTTCACTATAATGCAGCCTGTATGTCCAGAGAAAGACAACATGTAAACTGTACCAAACTATTAATAACACATTGTGCAATAGCAATAATCTAATAAACGCTTTGCTGATATAACTTTGATCACATGTCTTCAATTTGCCTCTATAGTGCCACAATATTTTACTTTATGTATATTAAGCTGTGTTTTTGTTGTGTATTTATGTTTTCTGACGCCGTCTCACGCATGTTAGCGTCAACAGTGAAGTTGTTGTCCAATAAACTAAGAAATCGTCATCAATCTGGTGATGATATGATGGAACATGATTGCAGTAAACACGTTGCTGATTCTACAACAACAGAGCAATGCAATTAGTTTATTTCAACACCGTCCATTCCTTCTGAAAAATACAATAAAGCCAAAGAACAGCTCAGGTTGATGGAGATGTCGAGACCTTAACTCATGTCTACAATGTTTACTGATGAATCCCTAATTCACATACAAGTGAGAAGTATTTTCTCATAGGCTTCCATATAATCTGACTTTTGGCAACCAGCTGCTGACTAATATGAAGAATGTCGGCTTCAAACACTTGAACATTGGCTTCACTTTTTAGAACCGGAGGTCGACGCCTGATATTTGGTCATAAACTAAACTAAATTAGTGGATGATGTCAGAGGATCGCCAAAGTTATAATTTATACATATTTAAAAAAGATCATTATAAATGAATGTCTGTATCATATTTCAAGAACACACTACATATAAGAACATGCATACATTAGTCTAATGGAGTTAAAGGCTTGTGGTTGCCCCTTTTTAACCCTTTAGTATTAAATATGCACTGAGTGGGTAAAAATGTGACGAATGTGACGAATGTGTCGACGCTGAAGTATATTTTGAGTGTTCGGGAACCGAAAGTAATGCAGCAGAGCCGCTAGATTGTGAACAGTGAGCTCCCCCAGAGAGCTACTGCATGGAGGTTTCCTTTTTTTACCCCGAAGGCTGAGAGAAAATGCTTCACAGGCAGGAGACACACACACACACACACACACACACACACACACACACACACACACACACTGATGTAAAGATTGTTTGTCTGTGTATTGCTTTGTTCCATAATGCCCCCCCCCCCCTCATTCTGCTTCCCCACACACACACACACACACACACACACACACACACACACACACACACACACACACACACACACACACACACACACACACACACACTCACACACACTCTAAAGGCCTGATCTTTTGGGTTCGGGACAACTTGCTGACGGAGCCTTCAAGGCTTGAGGTGATTATGTCACCGTTACACGTGCACTCTTTTCCAAACGCAGCAGGAGACGCCAACCTTCAGCGAGCATCCGGAGGGAAGAAAAAAGAGACTGAAAACACTGCAGCCATGGCGATAAACGAAGGGGGAACAATAACCGATGAAGGTCACAGGCGGTATGCTTCACCCTGGATGTGGGTTGAACATGGAGCGTTCAATTAGTTGAGTTTGGAAGATTGAGAGGCCGGCGCTAACGAGAGAATATGGATTTTATTTTTTTAATCGGATAAAAAAACTGACGAAGATATGAATGGATATAAAAAAGTAAAAGGTTCTCACTTATACTGCTGCAATTTTTGATAAATCGTCTCACAGAACACAGACAACACGTTTGATAAATGATTGTTCATTGACGTGAATCATCAAGCTCAAATATTAAATATTAGCTTATCCTAAATATATATTTTTGGGTTTTTGACTGTTGGTCAGACAACAGGAAGAGAATAATATTCGGTTTCTTACATCAACTTTGTAGCAGATAGAAGCTCTACAGCTCAAAGTCATTGTTAAATCTGGAGTTTTTGTCACATTCTTTGTTGAAATTCTCTTTAAAAAATGAATAAATTCTCTTCAAAAGTCAAAAAAGAAGAAAAAAAGTATCTGTCTGTTAATAGACTTTATGATATCCATAGGTTTCCCCAATGGTGCCCAACCTATAGGGAGTATTACAACTTCAATGAAAGTTGTGTTTATACTAAAATAAAAACTGTTTGTACTACATAGTGTAGAAGGCTCAACATTCATATTTGTCTTTTGTGAATGAAAAAAATAATGTTATAATTCCTTTGGATCCCAAATGAAGAACCTTTTTTCCTTCTCTTTTGCGTAACGTACCCACAAGCTTCTGATTATGAAGAAACACTGACGCCTCACTATTATTATTGTAATGAATTCACAGGCTATTGTGCACAAAGCAAAGCGGCTTATGAAAATAAACACGTTCCCGTATACCGCTGCTTTGATGAGCGCCATGAAAACATCTCCTTATGCAATCATCCATCTTTTCTTCACCTTCATGTGACTTCTGCTTCTTTCTATGCACCATTTAAAATCCAATTTTCATTATCGGACAACAAGAGCATCAAGTAATTTTCCTTATAATATTATGCAATTTTATTCTGATTTCCTTCTATATGTTTCCATGTATGGTTATGACTGAAAAATAAGCGAATGAAGTTCACAACCCCAGAATGAAGGATGTAAAAAAAACAAAAAATTCAGACAAAGCCGCTGTCAACTTTCTCACACATCCTGCCAGAGCACCCAAACTTATTTAAATAATCCACATTTTCTTTTGCTCCGAATTAATCATTCATGAGTGATGAGTTAATATTATGCAGCTAAATCAAGCATACCTCTCCCGCTGCACATAAGCATTCGTCAAGACATTGTGTCAGACTTAATTTAAGAATGGCGGTACTTATGGAAATCAGAGCGGTCCTCAAGCAGTGCAATTGAGAAATAATCTGTTTTTGAAAGGTGAAGATGTTAAAATTGTAAAATTGTATATAAGAGCCCTATTCTGAATATCTCAAAGGAAATGAATTCAAAAGGTGGAGGGAGGGTAAATTAACATGTTCCTGTTTTCACTCAATTTGTGAGTGAATATTTTCTTCCTTTTTTTAGATGAAGTGAGTGTGTTTGACAGTCGTCCTGAGAGAGTGTGTGTGTGTGTGTGTGTGTGTGTGTAGAGCGAGGCCATCAAAAAGCTCTTATTCCAGCTTATGGAACCACCACCGCACCATCTTGTGTGTACACGTCTATAGGATGTAGCTTTAATGGCCGCGACTACGCGAGCTGCACCGGCTCCTCTATCAAAGGAGTCAACATGAAAACATGCTTTTCATTTCATAATGAATAATTCAAGCTATATCTTATCGGCTGCTCGGAGGTGCGATGTGCACAGTGTTGGAGGGTCTGGGGGGGCACGCATTGACTTTAATTGTGACTGGCGTCCTCCCAGTGTGCTGGAGAACGCGTCCCCTTTGCTTAGCTGGCCCTGCAGCTCACAGCGAGGCCTTTGCGAGGGAAATGAGCTGTAATTAGTTGATGGAGAGGTGACCCCAATGCGGCGAGTGCCACGCTGTTGCGTCGGGATCAGACACCGGAGGATACCGCTGAAGCAGAGCAGCAGCGTAGAGAGCTCCAACGGCACATGGATTGTTTTCCACGTTCATATTTGTATTTCAGTGGCTACGTACTGGCAACGTGATCTCATATTTTGAAGATACAGCAACCCTGTGTCCTTCAAAATGACACTCGCATCCATCTAACCATCGCGCTGACGGTATTAAACATGTGGTTAAACAAACAAAACACAATGTTTGGTTTGGCTGAAGAAGACGGAAACCAAATACAATGAAAACACATTAAAAGCCTTTGATTATGTAAAGGCTTGGTTCATACGGGACAAGAACAGAGGTCTCCTGGGTGAAAGTCTTTTGCCATTCAGCGTTCCCACCTCTTGACAAGGACTTCTGCGGACTCTCTTCAAGTAAACGTAATCTATAATTCATAATGAAGGTCGGTCATATGGAAAGGTTTAAAAATAAGACGGGGCCGGCCACAGATGTAACGTCATGTGACCTAATGCCAGTGGTGCAGCGTCATGTGACCTAATGCCAGTGGTGCAGCGTCATGTGACGTATCGGTGTCGATAGAAATCTTCATAAAATACCCGTTTTTAACACTACACTTGCAGCTCTGACGCTCTAATACTGACGTGGATGGGTTTACATTGCATAAAGAAGCTAAAAGGTGCCTTTAATCGTCTATATCAAGCCCAGAGGGACTCTGACACCCTTTAGGGGGAGGGACCAGGATGGTACCGGAAGAATTACAGAGAAATGCTACTCAGCCTGAAAAAAGGTTTCTATTGTTGGAGGAAAGAGATAAAGATCTGCCACCTGACATGCAGCTCACCCATAAGCTCATTACACATCAGTGGAGGGCCGAAACTCTTTGGACTGGACCCAAAACTAAAGAAAAACACAAGTAGTCAACGTCAGGGTGAACAAAACAACATGTTTCCGTCATATCAACTGATGCTTATCGTTATAATTTTTTTTTTTACTCTGTATAGAGTGTGCATTTATTGATCTGCAATATATTTTTCACAATTAATAAATGAGTAAATGTTCAATAAAAACATGATGGCGTCCAAGCTTCGCTGTTGAAGCGAGGGCTCGGTGGCATTGAACTGAAGCACCAATCAGGCCCCGCTTCTCCAAATGTACAACTCACTGTCCCATTTTCACATTGAACTAGAGAAAAGAAAACCTTGAGTCAATTTTCTTTCACATTTTTGAAAGTACATCCACTGAAAGCAGAAGGGAAAAAAAAATCAAAAAATAGTTTCCCCTTTAAAAAAAAAAATAAGACAATAACGTAAAAATGTACATCCTCTTGTCTGAAAGTGCCCGAGCGAAGCCCCCCTTCATCTTATTCACAAACTATTTACCTCCTTTGGCGGTGCGGGCTCCGGCAAAACACCGTCTCACGAGTGCTTTATCAAAAATCAGTCGCATTATAAAAGCTGCTCGGCAGCCGGCCGACGCTCTGAGGCAGATTCGGTTTCAAAAAACAAATGTTTTTCCTCTTGTTTCTACTGCAACGTGAGAACAGTCAAAAGGAGGATTTAACCTCCCAAACAATTAATGACGGGTCGGCAGTGTATCGCCGAGGCTTTTCATGTGCACCCTCTATTTAAATGGCGAAGGTATTCTGGCTGCTGTTTTAATGTTTCGACCCGGACTTCCATCCGTTGACTTTCAACACTAGAATATAACGAGAACGAGAACCCAGAACATCAAAGTGTTTGAAATGCATACAGCATGCTTGTTCTTGCACTGCCAAACAGTGACTCGGGGTCCCCACTTCAAACAAAATGAATCACCTGATTGCATATGCAAATGACGTGACGCCTGTCGAGGCATGCAAACTGATCGTAAATGAATCGTCCAAAAGCTGCAGTCTGCCGGGTTATCGATGCAAATGGCTTTCGGCTACGGAAAGAGGCTGCACAAAAAAGAGAAGCAGCATTGTTCTCACACCTAGGAGATGCACTGGTACTGTATGCATGTATCTTCTTGCTCTGTTTTTTTTTTTTTAATTTTCTATTTTATTGTATTTATTTTTTCGTTTAAAAAAGCCTCCTGTGGACAGGTGTTGCAAATTAGCGTTTTGCTAATTAATTGTATGTTACAACTCTAATGCCGCTGTGATGTCCATATCAAATAAAGTTGAAACAATTGACACAAACCAGTGTGCAGTATTTCGGGTTATATTGTGATTTGTTACACAATGCATCTGATATATAAGCTTATGCATAGACGACGGTCCGAACTGAATATACTCTCCATATTGATTTTTTTCCAAAACCTACACCATAGCTCATCAATGATTCCAGTAATTCCCCCCCCCCCCCCCCCCCCCCCCCCCCGACTATCATTTCACTAAAACCTCCTCATGTCAGTGACTTTTTTTTTTTTCCCCGTCCACAAACGGCAGAGAGCGGAGCGGCCCTGGACGACCCCGCCGTGGCTCCAGTGCAGAGATAGGGGAGTTTAATCCATGTCCTCTGAGAGATTGCCCAGAAAGATGAAGCCTTAATTAGCCAGATAAAACCCCACATAATGGCGCTATTGATATAGGCTGGGAAACGAGGACTAAGCGGGACGGAAAAACAAAGACGACCGTATACAAGATGGCTGAGAGACGGTTTGCAAAGTAACTGCAGTGGATGGACAAAAGAAACTCTACTTCTTAACTCCAGCAGGGGGGGGGGGGGGGGGGGGGGCATTGTCTCGTCTGTCTGAGCCATCCACCTGCTCCAGATTCACTCATAAGAAGCTTACAGAAAAAACGCTGACCTTCATATAATCAAAGATTGCACGGGAGGAAAACAACAACAGTTTTTTGGGGAGTACTTAAGCAATAGCACTCATGGGAGGTTCGAGCAATTAAAGGCAAAAAATGACTTGACTAAGCTGTCCTCGCATCCTCCCGCTCCCTATCTCGGGTTCCCTGTGGTACGAGAGGAGGTCATAAAGATAGCGAAAGGAGGAGAATCGCGTCTCCCTGGCTCTGCTAATCCTGAGGGGGGGGGGGGGGGGGGAAGACAATCTAGGTATTCTGCACGCTTCACGTGGATCAATGACAAGGTGACCCTGTGTGGTAACAGCAGATGGCTTCGGGGGTTGGCAAAGACGCTGCAAATCCCTTGTCAACACTTGTGCACCCCCTTGAAAGAAGTTTCTGAAACGTAATTCTGCTAAAAGCGGAATTAAAATGCATTGCAGTGCATTTCGGGAGGCTCATATTGACGGATTAATATCTCTTAAGAGCGATCGTCCGTCCTCAATCTACAGAAGTGAGATCCGCTCTGCCGCTCGGGCCTTAATTAATGAGATCGCCTGTCTTCTTCCTTTGTGTCGCCGCAGAGCGGCGGCTCGGTTGAAGCCCGCCGACGGGCCGCCGATACGCTTGCGGACGCGTTTTCAGAATCCCGTCTTTGTAGTCGTGTCATGTTAGTCTTGTTGTGATGTGGCTTGGGTGACATTTACAGAGGAGACGTGAGCCAGCGGTGCAGGAACGCTAACTGCGCTGGAATCAAATCGGTTTGAATAAAAAAAAAGTTTATTTGTGCAGTCTGGATGATTAAATGTGATCATATTTATAGAGTTGGCATGGAGGGGAGGGGGGGAGATAACAGGAAACATGGATCATCAAACAAACACCGTCCTGCCTGAGAGGTTCAAAACTGCAAAAGTTCAAATTTCAATGACATTTAAATGTTGTCAAGTAAATATACCAAACATCCTCTGCACGTGCTTCCTCTCATGTCGGGATTTTGACAGAAAATTGTAAAAAATAAAAATGACTTTTTGACCATAAATCCAAAAATTGCTATATGAATTGTTATTTTTTTGAATTTCGACATTAAACAGTGATGGCGGAACGCTTGGCTAATATCTGTCCCGAATCTTATTATCATATTTTCCTTTATTGCGGTTTCACTCATTACTGCCATCATGGAAGGAGCGAGCACAAGAGAATGCAACAAAGCTGAATTATTTATCCGTCATTTGCATATCTACCTCGGGATCAGGGTGAGGGCAGGTTGTGTTATCGAGGGGAGATTACTCTTGAGCTTTATTTTTCTGGCATAACGTAAAGCCAATTTACTGACTCCATTACTTCCCATCAGAAGCAATATTTCAATGCACAGTGTTACGTTTTTTTCCCGACCTTAAATTGACTCGTTCCGTCGTTGCGATAACTTTTTCTCCGCGCACCTCTACGTCTTCGAACAGAGCCCCCTTTGTGAAATCCTGAGACGGACGGGTTAAAAACGGCTTGGCCCGCCTCCTCGCCATCACGCCGGCGCCCTGCGGACCCGATCCCTCTCTCCTCCCGATTCCCACCGGTTCCCAAACTACTTTGCACTTCTGTGGCGGCGCGTCACTCGCCCGCGTCCAACAAGGTCAAATGCCATTTCATTTTCTCGCCTTTGATCCCCGCCCGGCCCTTTCATCAGTCTCCATCCACCCACGCCGTCCCCCCCCCCCCCCCACACACACACACACACACGCACACACACACACACACACACACACTCCCCGATGTGACTGTCAGTAGCCAGTTAGAATACGTCTCTCCGGAGGTAATACATAAGCAATCAATCAACTTGAACTTGTCAAACTCGTAATGTCAGAGGTTTGCTTTTAGAGAGGATTAAAGTAGAAAGAAAAAAGCAGGCCGCTATGTGCATTTAGGTGTGGCATACGTCTCAAAGCCTTCCACCAGTAATCCGGCTTTCCCTGTCCTTGGATGAAGCGCTCTGCATTCTGCTTCCCTGAATGCAGGCTGCAGGAACATGTTGACTGAATGGAGGTTATGTGTCATGTATGTTGTCCTGCAAAGCTCCTCGACAATATGTTTTAAGCTATGACATAGGCTTTATTATGGCGTCTTTTTGGAAGATGGGAACACGCTGTTACATGTCACCCCTCCACCTCTCGAATAAAGGACGAATGCCCCCCAAAATACTTTAATGAATTGATATTGTTCTGACCTCATCACTCATTATTTGAGTATCTGTTAAATCCAGTATAGTATGTCTTCCAGCTCAAGTAAAGACAACGAAATAAAAAAAATGGATATGCCAACAATGTCAACACGTTGAATTATCCAGATCTTAATAATAAATATCATAATAAATTCAAATGTGACATTGTCACATTAACTTCTAGTCATTTGAATTAAAATAAATATGTATAGGTTAATATTGAATTGTGTCAAATGATTCATATGTACTGGATATGGAGAGTTGCTTATTAATTTCCCTGCTTGTTCTCATCACATTATACATTGATCACTGGGTTTTGGGATGCTGGTCAGACTAAATAAGCAATTTTGACACATTAGTTTGTCTGTGGAAACTTGTGATGGGGATTTGTCATTATTTTTTGAAAACTGCAAATGAGGATGTTTGGATGTAAAAACAAAGAAATCCAAATAATTATCAGTTGCAGCCCTGATTAATTAAGGATGCCTTTATACTTTATGGATATGTTTAAGACTGGACAGGAAATGGCAAGAACCTCTCTATTGTTGGTCGGATCCATAAATAGACATTATATGTCAGGATATATCAAACAATAAGCAAATCCCAGTTGACATAATCGAGTATTCAGTTTCCAAGGGTTCATCCCAGAATGTGGCCCTCAAATTAAAACAATAGATCATCATTATTGTGGACATAAACACATTCAGTGACACGGCACAAGTTCCAGTATTTCTCCAAGAACTGAGACATCCATCTGGAGGTGAGATGATTGTTGCTTCTTCGTGTCTGGTGAACAGCGTCTCCCCGAGCCACCCAGTCTGGTCGATAACCTGAAATCTGACCCCTTGTTTCCTCCGTGCACTTTAGCTCTCCTCCATCGACAGTATTAGCAGTTCTTTGTTGCAATGTCCTGTCATTCCTTTCTCTCTCTCTCTCTGCGTTGACAGCGAGTGGGTGAAAGAAAGCCGGAGCGAGGGATGGATGGAGGGAGAGAAAGAGAGAGAGAGAGAGAGACAGAGATGAGGCTTCTCTGGGAGTTAAACAGAGAGAGCGAGGTGGAGGGAGAGCACCAAAGAGATAGAGAAAGTGAGCTTTTAGGGAACTAAAAGCCTCTGCCTCTTTTATTCCTCAAAGCAAAGGCCCCCGTTGTCTCGCATCACATGATGAATGGGAGCAGGGCGTCAATGGATGAAAAGCACCTCCACGCGTCCGACGAAAGGACAGCATAATGGGCTTGAAGCACGTTAAAATAGTCGAATGATCGGAGAACACTTTAATCCATGTATCACAGAGGGTCGCCTCTCTATACCGCGTTCTTAACGAACGCTAATGGGACGAGTGGCTGGTGATGGTGCTTGTTGAGTGCCGTGAAACAGCAACAGCAACAACAACAAGATCCTCCGACGTCGGAGGAAAGCTGCAGCGGATCCGGGCGTCAACGACAACTTCACTTTCTAAGTAGATCCTTGGTCGAGAGTTAAGAGCGCTAGCGCTGGAGCTAAGCGGCGGAGTCGGTGAACTCTGGATCTCGACAGGGTATTTTACAGCTGTTACGCCGGGGAGGTTGGGGCGCAAACACAAATCTTGTTCCCACTTACGGGAAAATGTGATTCTCTCCGTTGGAGTGTGTCTGCGTGAGCTCCCGTTTTGCCCGCCGATGGGTTTCCAGTCACCGCTGACGAGCGGCGTCTGGATGGACGCTTTCAGTGGGACGGATGCGACGCATTGTGATTTTGCGGCACAATACCAGTCATCACCACTGCAAATGGGGCGATGGAAAGGGGAAGGCATTGTAAATAACAATGGACGTGGACGACGCACTCAAAACAACATCACGTTCGATGCTTCAGAATCATAAAGAAATAAGAAAGTTAAAGTCTGCTTTTTGCCACTTAATGCAGCAACTTATGTTCCTGTGTTTAGGTTCTGGTTTCCTATCTCGAGGGCAGCGAATGCCTCCGCCGATGTCGCTTGCAGCCCTCCAGCATACATGCCGATCGCACGATCATCTAAAAGATGGGGCGCCGGCATAGGCACTGATTGGTCCCTATGCAGTGAATACAAATGTCCTCTCCAGAGGGCTGCTGAGGAGCTTCAGTGAGCACAATATCACCACTTTGACCCAAACCCCGTCCACCATCGAGGCCTTTTATTTTAATAATGTATCCTCCGAGGGAGTCCAGGTGGTCTGTGGCAGGAGGCTCTTCCAACCGTGGCGATCATTAGTGACGTGCATCTCTTTGAAGTCTGTAGTTTAGAAGATAATTGTATTGGAAGCTGGAAGCAAATTCAAGGGGATCATCAAAATGCTGGCAATGATCAAGCAATATTAGAAGGACATCCATATGGATGCTGTATTTACATGCAGACTTATGGAGGCTACTCTGAGCCACGGATCTTTGTAAACGTGGTAATCCAGCTTTTCTTCCACACAAACACAAAAAGGTGAAATCACTCTCAAGCCACCTTTGGCAGAAACCTTCTAAAGACCTTTTTCCCAACACTGAAGCGGACCAGCATTAGGTGCACTTGTCTGAGCTTTGCTTACAACGGATCCTGTGGTGACTGTGAGTGCACGCCGCTTCGCCATTCATTTAAAACGCCATTAGGCTCTCTTTCAATCACAGTTGGGCCCTTACGATATTCTTGCTTTATTTTCGCTTTTCATTAGAATGAGGCCTGACAGATCTGTCAAAGAGCCACTCCAAAATAAATGCCAAGTCACAGTAAGTGATGGATATTTGTATATATCGGCCATATTGGAACCTGCTATTATTTCTTTATCTTTTATGTAAATATAAATGTGGTATTTGGAGCTTTGTGGCCAGTAACGTCGCTATGATAAATACAATGTCACCTGTTTTTGTGTGAAATGTGGCAAAGAAACATCCACATTTTGTGAGACATAGTTCAGCACAATAGAGGACATCTGGCAAAGGCGTGCTCCATATTAAGAAACAATCGGAGGGTTTTTTATTACAATTTGGGGGAATAAGTGAAATAAATATTCGTTGATATTGTTTTAGATCTTTTTCAGTCCTGATACCGAGTACCGAGTACCAATCAGATATGTTTAATTAACATCTGTGTGCCTGTGGAAGTGAGTAGGGTCATTATTGTTGGTGTAAAGCAATATCAGGCCTAACTTAAACTGCTTTATTCACTTTTTTTAAACATCCATCCATCTTTATCCACTTATCCTTTTTTTTAAAACAAAAGTGAACAAATACCAAAAATATGAATTCCCTGAATCGTCGATACCTGATCTGCCCATTGTCACTGACACCCGATGTTTGAGTTAGTGTTGGGCTGTGATCCGATGTCAGTATCGGTGTCACTAGCATCTCTAAAACATATATATTACACTCAAAGGGATTAATATTAATTTACTCCAATTTGTTAAATGTTTATTGTTAAATGCTATGCACCTTCCTCCAGGACAAATTCCTTGAATCTGAGAACAAACAACAATAAATGCTTCTGATTGCACTAGATTGCATTAGACAGCACTTGCGGCAGCTCTGTCTGCTTATCTACGTCGAAAGCCATCCACCGAGGACACCAGCGACTTGTGAACAAGGCCCTCCCTCCCCCATCAAACAGCTACTATGATCCCACCCAATGCCTTTTGTAAACATGCCATCCAGCCCTGGGCATCAGTGTATCGAGGCGGTGGCATCAAGTGGAATGGCAGCTGGGTCTTATGAAGACAACATAATTGCCTTTCGCGTGGTGAACCAACTCCCAGCGCTGTGTCATTGTGCGACGGTGTAGGCAGCATGGCCTCACACCTGGGAGCTAATAAACACCTCGTGGACGCGCCACACCCGGGGCGAGTGTCTCCAAGAGACGAGGCCGCGCGTCACACACACCTCGCCGACGCCCCCATTGGTCACACGGTGTGTTGTGAGGAAGGCGAGCCTGCGATCAGTCATCGCGGCGGTCCACGCCGCCGTCGCCGCCCACTCCGTCTCGGCCACCGGTCAGGCTGACGAATCCGCGGGAGGAGCTGATTTCTTCCTGGAGTTATTGAAAATGCGGCGGCGCGCTCTCTCTTATTCTGCTCTCATTGGTTCGCTGTTCCCTTCTTGCTGCACGGGATCGAATTACAAACGTGCCTCGACGTGGCCATACTTCATAGAAATGTAATGCCGTTACGAGTGCCGTGATTTCCCCGTGACATCCAATACTCTGCATTATATGTGGCCACAGAGGTTTAGCTTATTGCAAACATTGATCAGCGTGTCGTAATGCAATGTAGATTGTCAACAGCATGCAGCATGATGTGTGTGTGTGTGTGTGTGTGTGTGTGTGTGTGTGTAGCCTACAGCAGGGCAGAGGTGAATCCTATTGGCGAAGGTCAGCGGCCGCACATCTGTTTAATGAAGGCAGCCGGGGTCGTCTTGACAAAGCGGATCAAACGACCCCGGCTGCCTGCTGGCTGTTGCGAGGTAGCCGTGTTTCAGCCAGCGGCATCCCGATCATCAAATAGGTGAAGCCCAACCCCAAGTACGACGCTTTGCCCGTCTGTGAAGTCGGAAAAAAAACAAACAACTACGACAGGAATGTCGTCAACGTTATCGACTTCAAATGAAGGACATCGGGTGTGATACGTTGGTGAGCCCAGATAAAGCCGGGAGAGGCTGAGGATGCTGCTGCTGATGCTGCTGCTGCTGCTGCTGATGCTGCTGGAGCTACGGGAGGCTGCTCCTGTTCTATCTGGCTGTCCGCTCCCTCCGGCTATTTATAACCAATAGAGCTACAGCACTTTATGAATGTCCGCGGGCTCAGCATCACAGTCTCCTGAAACTCTGCCACAACTGTTTTTTTGTTGTTTTTGTTTTGGTGTGTCATTATAAGAAGGTGGCGCTGGGAAAAAAATAAAGGGTGGAGTATGTGGGGAGGGGGGGTACACTTCAGGGGGCAACACTCATAATATTCTCTCTTGCAAACGCTGCCTTGAATAACAAACAGCAGACGGCGTGCAGCACCGCAGACACACACACACACACACACACACACACAAGTTTTCACCCGGAGTCCTGTGCAGTCTCAGCTATATTTAGATCCCATCACTGTTGTCTCGCTGAACACCCCCCCCCCCCTCCCAAATAAAAAAAAACACACAATATATTCCCCCCCCCCCCTCCTCCAAAGTCGTCCATGTGAGGATCAATGAAATGCACGACTCCTTTGCAGCAGCAGCCTGCTCTGCTTTTATACGCTGCCCATCTCTCTCAGATAGCCATCTTTTGCAGATGAATAAAAATGGCATATGGGGAGGATCACGACTGCCTCACACTTCCACACAATGAGAAGTGTTATCTCAGCAGAGCCCGTACGTGGCCAAATAAAGGCTAGATGAAGATAACATTTTGCAATTCACCCCTCCTTCAATCCCCTCGCACACACACACACACACATGCACACACACACACTCCCTCTTCCACACGCATACACTCACATTCGCGGGACAATTACATTTGATTAATGGCTTAAGCCTTCTTCCTCCCAGACACACACACACACACACACACACACACACACACACACACACACACACACACACACACACATAGAAAGGAGCAGACAAAGCAGATTAGACTGTCAAAAAAGAAATGTGCTACTGATAGCGAACATCTGTGAATCCATCTCGAATGTGCGGGTGTTGGATGCAGTTTTACCTGCAGAGGACGCGCCTAACCACACACACACACACACACACACACACACACACACACACACACACACACACACACACACACACACACACACTCAAGTCCCCCGTTCGCGTTTCTGTCCTGTCAACCGGTTCTGCCCCATTAGCGGACTTGCAGGGACATTTCAGCCGATTTGACGTCTGAAATTAGTTTTCTGAAAGCTTCTCCTCCGGATCGGTGTCGCCGGAGTCACATTGACATAATGTGACGGAGGTTTTTCTTCAAAGTAGCCCAGAGAGACCGCTGCGTGCTGGATCTCCTGTTCCCTAAAACCTCGGCCTTAGCCCACACTAATAAACTGCATCGACATGAGAATAAACACGGAGAACGCTGAGCCCCGCTCGTGCGCTCTCCATCGGACACTCACCTGCTGTATCCTTCACTGCTCCCAAGCATCCTTTCGCATTGCTCCCCGACGGCAACTCCCAGCCAGCAACACTCAAATGAAGACGCACTATCTCAAGTCCATCGCCTTGAAAGACAGCTTGAAGAAGAAAAAAACAAAAAAAAAAGACCGAAGGGGTAGAGAAAAGAGAGCCGTTTCTCGCGGATTTCCAACGAGTTCCTCCACAACGGCAGTGCCGCGGTTCTCCGGTGACAGCTGTAGTTAAAACACGCAGCCCACACGCACGGACGCACGGACGCACGGACGGACGCTTACACGGCGCGATCCTCCCTCGGTAATGGGACTCCCGGTGCGCCCCAACTCGCGTCCGATGGCGAGTGTGGAGAATAAAGAAGCGATGCAAATGCCAGGAAGAGAGAGAGAGAGAAAGAGAGAGGGGAGAGAGGGAGAAAGAGAACAACTCCCACGCGCAGTTCTCGCTCCTTGATGCAGTCTCTCCACCGCCTCGCGCTCACACCACTGTGCGACTGGCTGTCGTCAGCGGCGCAGGCAATCTGCTGGCTGAGGGGAGGGACGGAGATGATCGGCGGAACGCACTCTGCCCGGTATCCTACTCAAGTGTGCGCGTGCGTGCGCGCGCGCGCGTGTGTGTGTGTGGTAAACCTGTGTGTGTGCTGCGTTTGCCCATATGCGTTTGGATCAGCGCGCGCACGCAGTCCGTTCACTTTGCTGCGTTATGTGTTGAGGCTGCGCGTTTCGTTAACCGCTCTTATCATGTCCGGATTTTTTCGTCTGTCCACTTAGGTGTGCGCGCACGCGAGACGCCCGGGCACACGCACACGCACGGTAAGACACAATTCCAAACGGAGGATGCGTTTCGTGGGCGAAGTGAAGCGACGTCGCTCGCGACGTGCAAATGTTTTCACCGACAAGCTGCTGGCGTATGAAAAATGAAATCACATTTAAGTCTCCGAGAAGGCAGGAAGGGGAGGGAGAGGGCTCTATAAGAAAGTAGCAGTTCCTGTTTCGAGAGCCTGATGGCACTGTGGGCTTCAGATACTGCAGACACACACACACACACACACACACACACAGGCACACACACACAGGCACAGACAGACCATGCATGTTTCATATCTCATCCCCTGTCCATCTCCTGTGATTTCAGAATCAGTCAGAGATTGCAGGGGGCCATAAAAGCAAAGGAAGAGTAAATATTGCATTCGAGCGAACTCCAATCTCGTCCAATCCTCCTCCGCTCTCATTTCATCGTGTTGGCCGCGACGCCAAAAGTGAGAGAGAAGATCAGAGCGATGTCCTCAATCACGACAATGAGCTGGATTCATCGTCGCCGGATCTCCTTAACCAGCCTGCCATCAATCCAGGATCAATTTAGTCCGTTTTAAAATGCATTTGTAAGAGGCTGAGGGCCGGGGCTCATTTGTAATCACTGCCCATGGTGAGCATTGATTAGCTGAGGTGTGTGTGTGTGTGTGTGTGTATGTGTGTGTGTGTGTGTGTGTGTGAGAGAGGACAGCAAATGGGATGGATTCCTTCACGCCAGCCGCTGCTCGCCCATGAGAGGCCTGGTTGGTTATTAGTGATGGTTATTTCATTCGTGGAACAAGGGGCTCACTCACTCGTTGCAATTTCAAGTGTTGGGGTCGTCTTGTTTGAATCTCATTCATTCATTTAAGGGGGATGAGAGGACGGCGACAAGAGGCCGGTCCAATTAGCATTCATCTGGAGATCCGGTGACACCGACTCTTGTTCAAATGCCTCCACTTTAACATAGAAGAAAATCCTCTCATTTTCCCAAAACAAAGAAATAACAAAGAAAAAGCAGAGTTTTATAATATAGTATACATTTAGATGTCTGTCCCTAAAATCATCATCCTTTTCCTGTCATTATTAGCAAGTGTAATATTGCATAACTGTCATCCACATCTATAATATGTGTTACATTGTATTGTGCGATTTTACACCATTGCACTCTGCTAACTGGAACCATATGGTTCTTCGGCCTGTCCCCATATGATAACCCTTCACGGTTCTCGGTGGAACTAGTGCAGACACCTGTATAGTCCCTTTAACATCCGATGGATCTTTCTCCACTCTAACCGTGGTTTCTGTTTCAAAGGTTTCCCTGAGGCCATGGGAACCGCATCCAGCAGCCTTGGGCCTCGTGAAGCTTCAAGGGTTCTGCAGAGGCGACTGGTTCTGGGTAGAACCTCAGCCCTTCAGGGAGGAACCTTTGGAACCCTACCTTCGAGTTCTCTCTCTATATAGAGACAATCGTACGGAGAGCTCTATAAATAGAGCTGAAATGAATTATCCAAATTCAGACACAACCTCTAATTATCACCAATCGACACCCTGCTGTATGGAGCTGCTTTTAGCATCCGTTCCACCTTTTTTTTTTTTTAAATAGCACTTATTTTGTGTTTAGTTTTGTCTGCAATAACAATGTGCTATTATTGCCTCATATAGTTCTTTTTGCTTTCATTAAAACTACATATTGCATTTTTTTTCATATTGTTTACCTCTCGGATGTAATTTTGGATATGTTAAACACAATGTATGGTCAAATTTAATATTTATATTACCAGTTATTAGAACCATGATCCTTTTACTTTATAGATGTTATACAATGCATATTCAAAATAGCTGTCCTGAAGTACTTTTACTTTATTTTAATCAAGAGAATATGAGTGTGCAGAGGATTCTAAAAACAAGGAGTCTAAATATTTCATCTGTGATACTGCGGTCAGTATGAACGCATCTGAAAGGGACTTTTGGTCTCCAGTTACTATATGTAATGTATTAGCAACTGAAATATATCCTTGGCTGTTACTTAAAAAATAAAAAAAAATAAAAATGTAAAATGAAGATTAACAGAGTAACTCAGGCATTGCATTTTAAATGCCATTTCATGACTCCTAGCTTACATCATCCAATATGCATCGCGTGCATATTCCATAGTTTCCCCTCATAGCCTATACGACAAAGTAAATGCCACCAAAGTAGTTGTCTGGTTAAAACGTGCCTCTCTCTTCCTGCCATCCTCAAGCGTTTCTGCACAGACCCTCAGAGCAACTTAAGCCACTCAGGCATCACGGCTACATGTCAATGTCATCAGCATCAGTTCACGCATGGCTAAGGCCCCCTTGCTATGAATTCAGGGTCCATTCTCTGTGTTTTAGAGATGTTTCCCAGCGCCTGGGAAACCGTTCCTTAAGGACTTTGGCTTCTTCTCTTCCAGATCAGTAAACTATACCCAACCGGACACAAACTCGGCTGATGATTCTAAAATTCTGGCAGCTAGCGGCTAAGTTTACCCACGACACGAAGGACGCAAACAACGGCACCAGAGCTAACGGAGCTAACGATGCTAACCTGAGGGGTTAGCGTCGGTTGGAGCGGAGTGATCAGTGGTGAGATGGTGGCTGTTAGCTAGCCAGTGGAATACAACAGAGAGACTCACATGCACTGAAAGGCACGCGTGGGTACATAAACCAAGCGCACATGAACTAGCATTACAACACACACAGCTGACACTTTTATCCAAAGTGACTTACATGCTATACAGTAGACACAGCAATGGCGAGCAACTAGGGTTAAGTGTCTTGCTCAAGGACACATGGACAAGCGGAGCCGGGGATCGAACCACCGACCCTCTGAGTGAAGAACGGACGTGCTAACCACTGAGCCAATGTCGTCCCTATTAATATTTCAAAAAAACGTTTTTAAAACTGATGATATTATTCAGCTGAGAAATAAAAAAAAATCCACCATTGTTCAAATTTTAGCGGCGAGGGTTAAGTGTGTCTGGAGCGTTGGATGAAACACAGAAAGAATGAGGTTAAGAATGAGGTTGAAAAAAAAAAGAGAAAGTTAGCTTTGGCAAGATGCACTTCATGGGGAGGAGGCGAGAGGCTAAGTTCGTGGTCTCTATCCTCGCCTCCCTCATCTCCTTCCGGCTAAGAGCTGCAAACAACAACAGAGGGAACAATGGATACCTAGTGACGCCACAGGCTTTGAAAGCATCCCATCAATAATTCATTTGTTCTGCTGTGCGCCTCAACGCTGGCACGCACGCTCGTCCTTAATCTTTCGCCATACTAGGTGTGCGATGTCTGTCACTCTTGACTCTTAAAAAGTTAATGGTTCTGTGATGAGATGATTAAATAACCATTTGCGTGTTACGATGGAATCATTTCCCCTGTTGTTCAGCAGGTAAGTGGTTTTGCGTACGAACCTGCGAGCCTGTCATTCTAGCAATTACACTTTATTGATAAGCTCCACCTTTTAATGAGCGTCAAGCCATATCGTCACATTAATGCACTTCACAACATCATTTCTCTGCTTTACCAAATTACATTCTGGTGTTTGGAGTGAATGTCTGCCCCAGACAATAGGGGACAAATTGTCTTTTTTTTTCCCTTTGGTATCCTTTAGCGTGAAACATGACAGCGACCGAATTAATATCTGATTGCATTTGATTGCATAGGTGTTAATGACATTTTGGTTAATAAACAAAAAAAAACAAAGTTCAGATAAAGTAGTGCAAGCAGGATTGTATTCAAAGTGCAGCATGCGCTGGCTCTGACAGATGGCTGCACTGGACCACTTTTATAGCACAATACTTTATGATGTATCTCTTGAAGGGCTGAGGCTGGAAGAAAAAAAAACACTCTGCAGGTGGGCTGACATATTTCACCAGCAAAGATGGATATGAAAGTGTCAACGGAGGGTTTCTAGATAAGCATCCCAACAGTTTTTTTATGTGAGTGAGATTTTTTATTCTCTTTTTTTTTTTTGCGAGGTGCTAAAGGTCTCTTATTCTAAAAGTTTAGACTTTTACATTGAGGTTCAAGCTAAGATATTGTGTAGTTTTCCTCCTAGTACAGGAGTCTGGACTGCTCTTTGTATGACAGGAAGTCAGCTAAACCCTCCTGCTGAGAAGAGATAAACACAAAATATGCAGAACATGTATTTTCTTTTTGTTTAATTGTTTTGTCCTTTTCAGCAGCATGTCAACACAAGTAAGTATCTCCCTCTTTACTTTTAAATCTCTGTTAAATTCAAGTCAAGTTAGTTTTATTCCTACAACCCAATATCACACTCTTTCCTCCAGGCGTGTGCATGTACCGATTCTATACTTTCCAGCTGAGTGAGATGCTGTGATTTCAGCACCATGGACAGCGTCAGCCACCGGGCTGCTTTTCATTCAGTTCAGCACCACGGACAGAGCCAGACGGAGGCAGACAGGTCCACAGCCACAGGAATGACATGGGCTCTTTCTCCAGCAGCGTAGAAAGGAGGCTCAGATACAGTGGAGCCAAATGATTCGCCACCCTTTTCTTTATTCATTCCTGTCAACAATAAGGACAGCCTCACTTCCCGAAGCAAAAAACTCAGCAGGAGTGAGGCGGTTAATGTCAATATCGATGTGATGCTTTTTCAAGGCATGCAAGGTTCAGAAAATATGAATGCCTGGTAGGTGGAGGTTAATCAAGGATGAAATCAAGGATTTATATTGTAAATATATGTTTCTGATCCTTAACAGGCATTCAGTATGTAAACTGCTGACAGCGGTTAGGGTCTATGTTACCTGTTTACTAAGACACAACTGGAAAACTATGGCAAGTATCCAATAAGATACTTATGTTAAAGTAGTAGAGGCTGAAGTATTTTACTTAAGTACGATTTTTAGTTACTTGACCTTAACTTGAGCATTTCCGTATTCTGCTCACTTTATACATCAACTTTCCAGAGGTAAATATTGTACGTTTTACACTATTTATTTGATTTTATAGTTACTTTGCGGATTTAATTTAGTAATACAAAATATAATTAAGAAATACAATGTGACATTGTTATTGATTAAGCTTTACAGCCCAATACATAGTAATTAAAATGAGCTCCACCTTTACCAGCTGTAACATTACAGTGATGAACACATTGATTTATCAATAATTACAATCCAATAATGAATTATATTGTTTTGAAATGTGTCATTCTGCATAATGACTACCATGACCTTTGGTAATAATAATATTTTGATCCTAATATTCCAGATACTTTTACTTACTTTTGAATGAAACTCATATGTAAATATAGTTGTAGTCTGCAATACCACAAATAAAATGTACTTAATACATACTAATACGAGTACTCACAATTTAGCCAAAATGGGCTCTGTAGTTGTTACAATATTATACAAAAAAATGTATTATGATATTAGGTTATTATTATTATTAATGCAATACATTTGCACTGCAAAAAAGTACATTGTAATAATTGTAATACTTTTGGGTTATTAATTTATTGTGTAACAATGCATTGCATTTTATAAGATCATTTTGAGTTTTTTAAATCTTCATCTGTAAATATTGTACAGGTACCTAATACATGTAGTGCAGTATGAATTACAATATTTCCCCATCAAATGTAGCCAAGTAAGAGTACATATGGAAGTAGAATAACATTAAAACACACATAATGTACCTGAAACTCGTAATTACACTTTGCAGTACTTGATTAAATATACTTAATTAGTTACCACCCCTGCATATCGTAACACATTCAAGCGTTCATCCCTCTTCCGTCTGTTGCTGGGTTAGATTAGCAACTTAATCAATAGTGATCACCAGCCGATTGTAAAAGCATGCCGAGCGTTGCCGCGGCTCCACCAATCAATCTCCCTGTGCTCTACCCCGCGTGGCCTTTTTAGCAGCGGCCCGACTAAAAGCCTCTGATTTACCACCATCTTGCATCGCGCCTATCCTTCTGACCTTTAAGATGAATATGCTTTAGTGGCACCGGAGCTCATTACACTTCTGAACTACTCGTGCACTTCCTCGTGGTTTCCAGCCAGACGCTCTCCACTCTCCTCTCCACTCCACCTCATCGGTCTGCATAAACACAGTAATGCTTGTGGATTGGATCACGGGTTTGCAAAGTAGAGCTTGTTCACCAACGTTGCTTTGTAAAAGCGCTGTTTTATTCACAGATGGCGAAGGAATTGTCCTATTATGACATCATAATAATGTTGTGCAACCTTCAGTTATCCCATTTCATGTTTTTGCCTCATTCATTTTCGATTCTCTTTCAACTTGCAGCATTAATCTTCTTTTTTTGTATTTCAATTTGACGTTTCTGTGACAAGTATGGGACACGTTTGGTATCAGTGCTGAGGAGCAGCTTGGCTTTTTACATTAACATTTGATTTTCTTCAAAAAGAGCAACATTAGGGGAAAAATGCCTTTTCAAGAGATGTCAAAAATCCCTGTGTGTGTGTGTGTATATGGATATATAAATATATATATATTCTCTTATACAGTATGTGAAATGCCTGCTGCAATGAGAAATGGAAAGCAGTGTATCCGGCGAGGTCAGAGAGGAAAACTACCCTCAATGGGCTTTGAATTGCCAAGATCCTGAATAAGCATTGTAACATGGGCTAGCATGCAGCAACCAAGTGTGCATCAAATTGGATCTGGCATCACTGACATCTAGTTTTACCTCGGCAAATGCATAACCCACAATCCATATTCAAACTCCAACACTAATAACACCCTGTCATACTGTAAAGGATAATATTGAGGGTGCTGCATGGAGTTTAGGGGCGGTCATTTCGGTTTCGCAGTGTGACACCCTCGGGTGAAAGCTATTTAAATGGCGGACTGTTTGAAGCCATGATGCTGGAAAGGTGTCAAACCAACGGGATGAGGAGTCGTTGGGATCATGGAAGTCTGTTTGAGACAGTGGCAGTGAAACGGAGGACAGTCTTTACTGAGGGGCGACTGTGGTTAAGTGGTTAGCAGGTCTCTCTTTCAATCAGAGGATCGGTGGTTTGATCCCCCGCTGTGTCCTTGAGCAAGACACTTAACCCTAATTGCTCACCAATGCTGTGTCTACGGTCTACTGTATAGCATGTAAGTCAGCTAAATGTAATGTAATGTCTTTGCGATGCTAACAGAGATGGAGAAATATGCACAATGAGCAGCTAACTTCAAGCACCCACAATCATGGCAACATGAATTGCTCATTTATCCGGGTTGGACTCACAAAAGGGGGGCTATCTGCTTGCTAACGCCTCACTCATCAACTCATGAATTAATATGGTGTACACTGCTTATTCTATAATGAAGAAGGAATACTTCGCTCGACTTTCTATCAAAGTGACATTAAGAAACATATACCATGCGTTGCAGAGGGGTAAGAAGGGACTTATGTACAATAGTTGCAGCAAATTGGACCGAGCTCTGTTAGGCCAGTGGTCGTTTGAACAACACTTCTTCTTCAGTGGTTTAGATTCCCCACAAAACAATTGGCCGGCTGTGGCTCTCTCACCGCTACTCGGCCTCGACGCTGTGCAAGAAGTGCTGCAACGAAAAATGATGCTCCCATGCTACGTGCACACGCTGCTCTGGGCGGACTATCGTTCCCATTAAACTAATAACTAACAGTTAGCCTCTTATCTCATAATGTCTTGGCAAAGTCACTTCCACCCTTGAACAAAACACAATGTCTTTGAATGCTGGAGCTTAATCTATCACTGAGGCCCAAATGAGACTGTGTAATCCTGTGCAATTTGCCTTCTTGTACTCTCCATTATCACATATTTTTATGTTGTTTTTGTACACACATTTCTGTTTTTACGGGGACAATAATACCATTCCTCAACTTCAAGAGCAGGCATAATGTAATTGTTTCATGTTTCTGCTTAAACAACAAAAGCATTGCATTTAGAGCATCATACAGGTATACATTATTACAACACTCATGTATACATGTATACATCCCACTTACAATTGTGCGTTTGTCACATTGTGCACCTATTCAACGATGCATGCAAAATCTATTTCATTGTATTTTCATATCAAAATCCAGTGATCAATACTTCCTGGATGGGGTGTGTACTTTCATGAGCTAGTTTAACCTACATATTATGACATCCCTCCATCAATCTTCACCTTTTAGCACAAAGGGAGGTGTTTGTGGAGCCACAGTCCTCTGTAGCTTCACATCACACGTTTAAGTGCTCCAATCAAATGCAAATGATTCCATATAAATCCCTCTTGTGACTGCATACCACTCAAAGTTTCCATTTAACACAGGAATACTCAGTGCAGAACCTAAAGACATGTCTGTTACATGCATCGTGTCTTTTCAGAATAAACATCTGTCTTCACAAACACAGGAAGAGAGCCGGGTTGACGTAAGCTTGACTGACTGGCGACAATAGAGCGATGTCTCAATGATGAGGATGGGTTTACGTTGGCGTTGGTTGAAACCCTGTTGCGTCTCATACAGAGGCTAAAGGGTACTTCTGTGCGTCATATCAAACACTGAGGGCCTTCAAATGCCTCCTAAAAGGGCTTTATTATTTCCTCTTTACATAAATATGTCATGGTGAAGACTTTTCTGTACATAAAAAAAAGTGTAGTTACATATTTTTCCAAGAAATAATATACAGGTCGGTCTAGTCATCAGTGGATGGTGAGATGTTTCTGTAAAACCAGACTAAGAAGTCTGGTACAAGAGGGTCACCTGCTTAACCATGACATGCATGCATAGTCTGAGACAGACCCAACATAAACATGTCTTATACATCTGATACGTACTGAAAAATATCATCTGCATAGAATGATGTGTGGTGTTTTGTTCCTTTCTTGGGTGATTGATGGGAGATGCTATCGGGAGGATGATGAATTTATTGAACGGTGTTTTCATCAGATGTAAATCCAAGGAGAATAAAGTGTCCGTCAATGTTCCCACTCAGTCACAGTCAAACACTGTCTCTGACTGACATAACTGCTTGCAATGGGATTACGTTGAGCCCACCAGGGTGAACCCTGATGAAACTGGTTTTTACATAGTATGCTAACCTTGATGATGGGACCTTTTGAAGATAACCTCGGAGCTTAATACCTAAATTGGATGAAAACTGTATTGGAAAAGGAACCTTTCCACTCTTTAAAAAACAAAGTTCAAAACAACATGTCAGTTCCTGCAAGAGGTGTCAGCCTTGACAGAGTAATTTGGAAAAATAGGTCCAATTACATCATCAGTGTCTGACAGGTCCTTTGATGCCGTCTAAATCAGGGTATTTCTTTTCTTATGGAGAGAAAAGAGCATCAGAACTATTAGTCTGATGGCAGACGCTGGTGGAAGCTGGAGGGGGTTGAGCAATGGCATTATTTTTGTGCCATCACCTTGAGAGTCAGTGGAGTGTAATTTGTAATAAAGACTTGTGAAAGCATTATTTACCTGTCAACATACTGTGAATAACTCAGCAAATGTACTTTTGACAGGGTCTTGAGACGGAACGTAGACGTTTATGTAGACGCAATGCCGACAGTCTTTTCTTTATATGATAAAATGTATGACTTTATAGTTAAGACATTTAAGTAAAATTCAACCATGGTTTCAGAATTCATATCATTAAATTGGCGTAAAGCAGCTATTGCAATTCAAAAAAAGGCCTTTTACGATTTAAGGAAATGCATTACCTTGGTGGGAGGAGCCACACACTCACAGTATACATTATGCAGAGGTTTCACCGCTTGATGTTGGTCAAATGAAACCATGACCATGCAGTTAATGGCCAATGACTGTAGATGCTCTTTTATCTTTTTGGTTTTATCAAGCCATTTGGGTTTTCATTTTGCCAGTGAGAGAAATGTGACAAATGTGTTCCTCTGTAGACAAGCTATTACGAGCGGCGCTTTAGCCTCAGACCCCTGCAGATATTCCGCTCATGGCCTCTGAAACAATGGCTCCATTTTTATTTATTTTTTTCATCTGCGGGGCACCATCCAATGCCGGGGCTCCTCGCCTGTCAGCCGAGCGCACAGACAATAGCTTCCTGACACGAGAGCTCCTTGTAAAAGATGTTGCCGCACATAAAAGTGTGTGTGTGTGTGTGTGTGTGTGTGTGTGTGCACAGGCCAACACACAGTCGCCACAAACATGTTGGTACAGGAACACACAGATGCTCACGCGCACACACACACACACCAATCTAATCTGCCCCTGAATCAAATCCCATCCTTTTGTTTTTCAGACAGTAAAGGAGGGTGAGGGAATGGCATTGGGAGTCGTGTTCACTGGTAAAGTAATCACTATTTCAAGCGGTTTTGGGGTCACCCCCCCCCCCCCCACCCCCCACCCCCCGCCAATGCCACACCATTTGGAGGGGAAGAGAGATTTCAATCACTTTATAACTGCCACCACGGCTTTAGCAAGTTGTTGACAGCCAAATCCAGCAGATCCGTTGAGTGATTGCATGCTGTGAGAGGTCTAATCTCATTTTCTCATCGGCGTTCTGACTCCCTGTAAATGAACACACGTTAAGTTTAGGTCTTCGCTATATTTTTCTCCTCCGCACAATGCGCTGTTGTATCGTGCACCGAGTGCAACTCACGGATTTAAATTAACGAGCGGTATGGAAAGTCACCGATCATCATTAAAGCGTCCACGGCGTTGCAGATTATACAAAGCTAAATAAATGATGTGTTAACACTTGGGCTGCTGAGACGGTTTTGAATGCAAATAAGTGTTTAAACTACAAGCAGAACTTTTCCCGAAACGTGTTTTTTTTAATGTTTTCTGAAGCCCAAAAGGAACTTAAACAGCTCAAAGTCGTCTTCTTTAAAGTCACCATCATGTCATACATTTGTATTAACACTATGTTTTTATTTGTTTTATTTTGTTTTATATGTTTTATGTTTTATTTTTTTAATATGTTTTATTTTTTTATATCAAAAATATTCTGTTTTTAATTGATGTCTTGATTGTTTTCTAATTGTTCCCCTTTTTCATTTTGTTGTATGTAAAGCGTCTTTGAGTGGCTTGAAAAGTGCTATAAAAAATTAAAATATTATTATTATTATATATTTAATCAGGGGAGGCGTGAACCTAGAACATGTATTTAAATGTGTATTCTTTTATTAATTTTCTATTAATTAACCTTTGCAGAATGCTGAGGGTCCTCGTGTACAATCTGTCCAAACTGGCCACTTCCTCAGACTGATGCATGTGAGTTGAACACAGTGTGTTCGGATCACTTTACACTTCACAAAGGCTTCATAAATACGCCGACGGTCAGCGTTAATGGATTTTGTTGATGTCACACGCAGACAAATGCAAAGCCCCGGAGCCTCTGGCTCATCTCCAAAGGCCCGCACTCCTAACGCTGCTCATGCATTTATTATTGTCCCGGAAAGTCACGAGTCACGGGGAAATGATACGCAATCTTAAAACAGAATTAAATACCAAACCAAACTGTTGGATACCGAGGTGTATGCTCAGTACTCGATTACAGAGACACCTGCCTCCTGTCTAGCGTGTCCGCTGAGTTACAGCAAAGAGGGAGAGGCACGTGAAGCCAGGATCTATTTTAGTAAAGCTTTTGATGGATAATGCGAGGACACGAATACACCTGAAATATATTTACAACTCTCCCAGGGGGGACTGTGTCAGTGTCTGCTCTGTGATGCTTTGCCATTTGTTCTGTTTTTGCACGACACAAATTCATTCAACCTATTCATCCAGCATCCCTCAGTCGATCCACTCGGTCTCACTGTACGTACTGGAAATACCTATGGATGTCCCGATGTGTAATTATGATCACTTTACACATTACAACTGGAATGGAGAGTCCTGTCATGTTGTTATCATGTCAAATCAAAGCCCCCCATCCCCATCCCCCCATGTTTGAGCTTCACAACATGATGAACTGTCTCCAACACGCTGTAATTGTTTGTCATCTGCCGTACATTAGAGCTCCACCGGGGCATCAAAAATCCATTATTTCTTAAAACATCGTTGGGTTTTCTGAGCAGAACCATCTTCATACAGACGGCTCACTTTTTAACCCGTCACAGTGGAAAATGTCGGAGTTTGCAAGAAGCTAATGGCTTGAATCCGACGCCTCATTGGAACAAGGTGGCCACTTCCAGCGAGAATATTCTGTCTCTGTCATGTTGTCTCTGAAGGCTGGCGACATTAACCCACTGATGTGATGCCTGTTTCAGGCCTTTATTGTCTGCTTTCCCCCCCCCGAAACCCTCGACATTTCAGTGTTTTTTTACAGGATATATGAGCACAAAGAGGGCCACGTTGTGCGTCTGCAGCTGCAGTGTGCTCGTGCCAAGGAAGAAATACAAACATGACATGTTAACAGGTTCTTTGGTACTCTGGCTCTGCAGTATTACGCTTGCAGGGCCTCTCTATCTGTGTGAGCCACGTCAAGTCAAGTGACAAACTGTATTTTCATTTCAAAGACGAAATGGATGCAGCCGGTCCGGAGATAGTTCTTCTTCAGAGTCACATCCTAATGCCTACGTTACCCATAAAGCAACATGGCTGATGTAGTAATGAGCCCCTTGAGGCAAAGTTTAAGTGTATTTTACACGTTTATTTATCAGATTTTACACGGCTCCCTGTGGAGCCATAAAACACTTAAAACTGTGATTTTATTTCTAAAACAGACCACCATCTAATTCACATTAGTATATTTATCACACGTATATAATAAAACGGACAGCTTCGCTATTTGCACTGCCAATTCGTGGGCCTTCTTTTTTCCTCACCAAGGACTCGCTTGGGGTGAGGCTTTGGCGTTTTGTGGCCAGCATGCAGATGACCAGGGGTCCTCAACCAGGGGTCCTCAACCAGGGGTCCTCACCAGGGGTCCTGACCAGGGGTCCTGACCAGGGTCCTGACCAGGGGTCCTCACTCACCTGGTGAGTGGCATGGATGGAAACATGCGCTGGTTTTCTGCATGTGCTGCCCTCGCTGTGCTGGTGGAGTTTCACTTTGGGGATGTCACATGACCAGGCGTTAGCAAGCCCCTTCAAGAGGGCGGCTTCGACCAAAGGTGTGCATTCGTTTTTTTCAGTAGAAAACGACTTGCTTTCACCCGTCATGATTCCAATGTGCGCGTAGCTTTAGGTAGCCAGCCAGAAAGCAGAGGGGTCATGAGGCAAAGCATCATGGGAGTAAAGAAAAACGAATAAAAGTGGATTTAATGTTAGCCTGGTGTAGTATTGAAATATTTTCCATATGTTGTCATGTATGAAAAGAAGTCCAAATTAACACTTGAATCAGACTATTTGAATAATGTAACTATATATATATATATATATATATATATATGGTTTACACTGTACAACCTAAATTACATGTACAGACAAGCTGATTTGTACAATTGGTGGACTTCCCCTTTAAGGCCTCGTGGGCGGTGACACATTTCCTCTGTGTGTACAGTGTCTCTACACACTCACTGCTCTGTGCTCTAAACCATCCTCTCCTCCTGTTTTATGAGCTGGAAGCTGCTGCTTGTCTTCATTGTCTGAATTCACATGCAGCATCGTGTGAATCTCATGGTTCCTGGTCTCATGGTTCCCGTGCCCTGCTGGGCCGTTGAGAACCAGACACATTTGATATAGTTTGGAATTAACTGGACCCTTCAGGGTGCTATTACGGCCATTTGACTATTGTGATTTGTGTATTGTGCCCGTCTTGGATTGTGCAATTAAATGAGGGTCAACTCCTCTGCGCCGCATCTTCATCTTCATTCTGGAGCCTGAGCATCTTTCCTCTGACCTTGCTCGTAGTCTGCCAGCCGCTATCAGAGTTCAGCCGCAACGCCGCATGGCGTACGGCTTATTAATCACAATGAATCAAATGGAAACAAAATCCACAGCTCTGTCTTGTTTGATTTACAACATTCCAGCACGGACAACCCGCTGTGATCCAGAGTCTGTCAGCGACGCAGTCAAACAGAGCTGCATCTGTCAACATTTGCTAAAAACACAAAACCAGTAGAATTCACTCAACTGAGAACAACAGTTTTTTTTTCCCCCTTAATCACCCAGCGGGACTCGATGTTTGCTTCTTTTTTTTTCGTGTGTTAAAATATAACAATTTTATTGTCTGGAATGTAGAATTGTCTCCTCAGAATTTTGCTACTTTATTGATCTCAATAGAACAATTATCACAAGTCCAGGGTCTTGATTAGCTAAAGCATGTCATGTGACTCGTGGACACTTTAAAGGTGCAGAAGCTCTTTTCTTGTTGCCTTCACCCATTCATAAAACTATATCCAATAACGTTTAAGAAATGCAGGCTTGTACATGCAAGTGACAGTATATCAGCTTGTAGACGTATATCGTATTATATACTATGTTTTTAACATAGCTGTTGAGCTGTCAGTCACTTCTGAATTTAATAGCCAAAGCTAATAATTTGAATACTAGACAGTTTTGGGTAATAGAGAAGGGAAAACACAACTTTTAAAGTTCCCGCTCCTCTCACAAACCTGCACAATCACTGTGTTGTAATGCTCTGTCAGAAGCAATAGGATGAAATCTGTTATCATAGCGGTGTCATTTTTCTTTTGCCTCACTTTTTTTTTGCAGGTTTTAAGAAAAGATGGAGCTTTGATACAACTGCAATTTCTGGGCAGCGCGGAGATGGAAGTTTCCTCAGCACAAATAAAGCCATTTCACTTCTTCTTCTACCTGTCGACCCTGAAAAAGGCAAATGCATAAATGTTTGGGCATTTACACTCAGATGCTCACACACACACACACACAGACACACATAGACACACCACATACATCATAGATTGCATCCACTCTGGCCTCTGTGTTATGTCAGCAGAATCTCATCAGCGTGCACTTTTTGAGGCGAGCATCGGGCGAGGAAACGGCCGCTTTCTTTCGTTCGGCTTTGTTAGTTTTCCGGGGGTTGTGACCGTTTCTCATTGTGCGTCTCGGAGCAACACGCCGGCCCCCTTGTGGTGTGTGTTTGTGCGTTCGGAGGTGAGGGAGTGCGTCGGCGTCATTATGAGCCATTTCAATTACCAAAAGAGCCAGTGCTGAAATTGCTTCTGGGAGTTAAAGGGTTACGTCGATGTTTTTCAACCCAGATCCTTTTTTCCCCATGTTTCCGTGTCAGAGTGACTAATAGGGACAACATTTTTTGGGAATTGTTCAGTGTTAAGCAAGAAGGCTGCAGACTGCAGCCACTAAACAGGCTGCAGTGTTATCGCTCGGGGCAACTCTGCACTGTCAATGGACGTCCAGTTAAAGTGCTTTTTTTTTTTTTTTTTTTTTGCCACTGCCAGAAAAAGGTGAGGAAAAGGGTTTTATTTCTCTGTAGGGTCCTTTCGATAATGTTGTCAGACACTTAAAATGACAATCGGAGCCAGTCAGTTGCAAAAATAAACAATTTTTATGCAACTGCGTGTGATACTCAAGTTATGTTTTCTTATCTATTACGCTGCAAATTATGGACTCTGACTTTCTGGACTTTATAATGACATGTCAGTCTAAAGTTGACAACATTGAAAGGATCACTTCGTCTTTTATTGTTGATTTTGTTATTCCTGCTTTTAATGCAAAAGAAAACTGACAGTCGTGAAGAGATCTAGTCTTTGATTAACTGACATTTAAGTATAAGCGGCACTAAAGATCAGACGCATATTGCCTGTCAGTTTTTAGCGCATAACTTTATAATAAATTCCAGTCATGATCCGTAAGTTTAAATTATGCGGGGACGACTGTCGGAGGACATTCACAATATTTCCATTTCATGTCATGATGTTGCAACAAAAAAAAATAAAAGATATTTTGGGTAAAAAAATTCACATCATATCTTCAAAGAAATGCTGAGGCTATCACATAATATTAGCATGGCAGCGTTTAATATGTTACTTCCTGTGAAGGGAAATGTGTTCATCATGAAGGGTTATCACACTTTATCTGAGTCTAGTTAAGTTTAATTACCCGAAAGCTGGTCAGCAGTTACTTCCAGTTAAAGAGGAACCGAGGAAAGCTGGATGACTCCGATGCTACAACGCTGAAAAAAATCTGCTGCTAATCTTGGACCCACTTATCCCACGATAACTAACCATCACTCGCCAGGCGGAAAATCACGTCGAGCTCCCGTATCGTTTGATTCATATTCAAATCCTCCCGGTCCTGTATCCCAACAAACATCCCACTATAATCACTTTTGCGTGATGTTTTTTTTTTGCTCCAGACCATCACTTGAGTCTTGACTCGGCACTAATCTGCTGGTAAAAAAAAAAAAATAAAAACCTTTATTTCTCTCACAGGGAGGTAACAAATATTTAATCAAATATTTAATCAAATATTTAATCGCCCAAAATGATGCAGACGATGCCATAACTCAACCTCATTTGATCTTAGGATCAATTAGGAGGGCAGCAGGTTCTGACCTTTTAATTACACGGCTTCATCGGACCAATTAGTGTAACATACCAAAACAGTGTGACAATTTTAGTTTTTTGGCCTCAGCATGAGTCAAATCAGGGCCGTTTCTTTGACATTATGTATTTGTTGAAAAGCATAGTTGTTCATTTTAACAGTTTTTTTTTAACAGTCATGTAAGTTATTATATTAGTGATTGTGCAGTTCTATAGGAAGCTGTGTTCTGATGTATGTTTCCGGGGCTTTTATTGTGGCGGGAGAGACGGAAAAAGAGAAAGAGAGGAATTATGCGAGTAAAAGTGGTTTCCGTGACCCGGCTACATTGGTGGCAGCGGTGGGGTCTTTCTTGCGCCTATACTTATATTTATAATAAAATAAAATCCACTATTTAAGGTGAAGGTGGGTGAAGAATAAATAGTGGTTTCCGTCTTGAGCAAAGTACGCACCATCATGTTTTTATTTTATTATAAATATAAGTATAGGCGCAGGAAAGACCCCACCGCTGCACAATTCCTCTCCTCTTCTTCCGTCTCTCCTTCCACAATAAAAGCCTCGGAAACATACCTTTGAACACGGCTTACTATAGAACCGCACAATCCCTAAAATAATAGCTTACAAGTCATTAAACACCTAACCTGTACCACCTCGCGCCAGACCAGAGTTTGGAGGTCTAAGGGGGACTCGTCGCAGCCTTGGCAGGAGTGGCGGAGCTAAAGGTGAGGCAGGCCACCGCGAGTACCCTACTGATAGCAAAGCCAATAAACACTCTCTGCTCCCAGCTGGAGACCAGCCAGTACCACAGGGAAGCAGCAGGATTAAAAGGTCTCCTGAACGATTGATGGGGCAAGGTGGACTCAGCAAAGTGTGTACGACGACACATGCTGCGTCGGCCCGGATTAACAGTGGTGTGTAATGTTTTTCTGCTGGAAACACCTATTATTGCTGCGCTATTCTGTTCTTTCTACAGAATGCAGGAGAAATAAGGCGTATTGCTTTATTTCACTTATTCAATGCCACCTGACAAAGGAAAGGACGCTTTGCTGTGTGCTGGTAAGGTTTCTTCCCTTTTTCTCCCGTTTTTCTTAGTTTTTCCTGATCCGATGTGAGGTCCCGGTACAGAGGGTGTCACATGTGTACAGATTGTAAAGCCCTCTGAGGCTAATTTGTGATTTTGGGTTATACAAAATGATTTAATTTAATTTAATTGTAAAGGCCTCTGAGGTAAATTTGTGATTTTGGGGCTCTAGAAAATACATTTAATTAAATTAAAGGCCAAACCATTAGTTTAAGAGTTTAATATCAGCCTTGTGAAGACCCAAACTGGTTGTTGGTCGTAGCAAGTTTCAAACTTTTTTGTTACTTATTGGATGAAATATTGTGCCTTTAACTCGCATACTCTGAGAGAAGATAGTTTTTAATTGATTAAACTATTTTTGGATACATTGTGATAGTGTAACTATTGGTGCATGATTCTGCAATAAGTGGGAGTTCAAGCGTAATGCAAACTGCTTGATAACCTTTATTTGGGTTGTATATAATAGACCTAAAGTATATTTCTGTTGCAAAAATGTCATCAGACTCAGCCAGTTTGGGGGAAACTTAGTTTATTCTACAGATCGTCAGCATGCAAATTCGGCAGAATAAATATTGCTCATCAATTCCATTGCTTTCAAAAATGATTCTTGACTAAATTTTCACAAAGCAGCCATGTATGTATATTTATCTTCTATTTCCTGTACTGTATCATACACGTTCAACATGTTATCAGTTCTAAACAATGATGAGTGATTATCAGGGCTTTGTGCCATCTATTTTTTCCCCGGCTGAATACAATGTTTTATTTGTTGCATGAATCAGTTTGAAAGGACCGCAGCCCCAGAAAAAAGAAAGACCTTGTGTCCGTGTACTCATCACTAGTCATCAACGCCTTGCTGCAGTTGTCGTGACATACCCAAATGTCATTGAAATAGAGCAGGCGAGTGAGAGGCAGTGCGCTTGAATAAACAGAATGGAGGAGAAGTGGTATTATTAATATCAACGGTGGTAACTGGGAGCTTGATTGGTGGGCACACAGAATAGCTCGCCTTGGACTGATTACAGGAACTCTCATGTCCAAGGTTCGATTCCGGCCTTGGGACCCCTCTCTCTCCTATTTCACACAGGAAAAAAAAAGCTTAATTGAATTAGTCATACAATAAACTTGTCTTCATACCAGAACAATTTTAGCCGAAGGTGTAATTTATCTTAAAGCTACAGTGGCTTCAACGGCTGTGCCAATCGTAAGCATGACCCTGAAATTAATCTCCGCCTTCCAGATAGAGCGAAACACATTCAATTCTTCTCCCACCTTTTGTAAACTAGCCTGTGCACCACAGGGAGGTCTGAATGTGACCTTGCAATGCCATTTCATTCCCTGGAGTCCTACTTAGTGCTTTACTTTTAAGGCTTTTGACTCAACGTTGTGGCATTAAAGGACTTCCAGACAAACATACTGCATAATAACTTTTGTAAGGGAGCCTTTTTTTTTTTTTTTAAGTCTCAAGGGTTCTAATGCAATTCCCATGATAGTGCCATTATCTAACATTGCTTTCACCTTCCCTCTGTGATATGCTCAGAGCTGTAAGTAATCATAGGGTAGAGGGAAAGATTAGAAGCCTCTGCTGTGATGGCGCCGGTCTGCCATCACCTTGATGCATCTCTTTTGCAAATGATTCATCGGCCTTCACTCGTTTTCAGTGAGCCCCTTTCCAGATCATTAACGCACCTTTGGCTTGAACTGTGGTGTTGCACACATCATCCAGAGCACCACCTCCCCCTCCAGCCCCGCCCACTGACCCGCACCTCCAGTATCGAGAAGCCATCCCTCACCCGCTGCAAAAACAACAGCCTACAAATCGCCCCTCCACAGGGAGCAAACGACTCTTTCACAATCGATGCGATTTTCCTCCGATGCGACGCATTAGTTACTGCCACTTGGCGCCTCAGGTTGTTTGTCTAGCAGCTGGTTCACGGACGCTTTCGCCAAGGCGACTTTTAACGTTCACGATGAAGAATCTAGTGGTTAGCAGATCTGTCTTTCAGTCAGTGGTTAGCAGTTCTGTCTTTCAATCAGTGGTTAGCAGGTCTGTCTTTCATAAGATAATATAAGATAAGATAATCCTTTATTAGTCCCGCAGTGGGGAAATTACAGGATTACAGCAGCTTTGCTCAGAACGTAAAAATAAGAGAAATCAAGTAATATAAATAAACAGTAATAAACATAATAAAATACACATTAAAGAAGAAATTGAATGTACAGTAGAATATTGAATATACAAATTACAAAATATTACAAAATATTGCACCAGGATGGATTAAAGTGACCAGAATATTGAATATACAAATTACAAAATATTGCACCAGAATGGATTAAAGTGACCAGAGTGATAGAAAAAGTGTCCAAGTATTGAGAGTCCAGAATGTTTGTGGGCTACTGGGAGGTCAGCTTGTTGTGCAGCCTGACAGCAGCAGGGAGGAAGGACTTGCGGTACCTCTCCTTCACACACCGGGGGTGAATCAGCCGGTGGCTGAAGGAGCTGTGCAGAGCTGCCAGGGTGTCCTGCATGGGGTGGGAGGCGTGGTTCATCAGGGATGAGAGCTTGGCCATCATCCTCCTGTCTCCCACCACCTCCACAGTATCCAGAGGACACCCCAGCACGCTGCTGGCCTTCTTTATCAGTTTGTCCAGTCTCCTCCTGTCAGCTGCTGTGATGCTGCTGCACCAGAAGACCACTCCATAGAAGATGGCTGATGCCACCACAGAGTCAAAGAAGGTCCATGAGCAAGACACTTAACCCTAATTGCTCACCATTGCTGTGTCTACGGTCTACTGTATAGCATGTAAGTTGCTTTGGATAAAAGCGTCAGCTAAATGAAATGTAATGTAATTAAAACACACAGGCGACTGTGGATCAGTGGTTAGCAGGTCTGTCTTTCGATCAGAGGATCGGTGGTTCGATCCCCGGCTCCTCTAGTCCATGTCGATGTGTCCTTGAGCTAGACACTTAACCCTAATTGCTCACTGTTGCTGTGTCTACTGTATAGCATGTAAGTCACTTTGGATAAAAGTGTCCACTAAATGTCACGAAGGCATCGTCTGTATGCAGGTGCCACGGAAGTTTACATTTAATTTAATTTAGCCGACGATTTTATCTAAAGCGACTTACATGCAATACAGTAGACCGTAGACACAGCAACGGTGAGCAATTAGGGTTAAGTGTCTTGCTCAAGGACACAACGACCCACCGATCCTCTGATTGAAAGACAGATCTGCTAACCACTGATCCACAGTCAGCTCTGGAAGCCCACACAAGTTGCTGGCTGTGGGGTCTAGCGTGTTATTCCTGTGATCTGCATCTTATAACACGGTGTTCTTCTGGTTGGTTGTCTTCATCCAACCTCACAAACAGGACCGGGACACCTAGTCTCATTACACCAGCGCTCTGCTCGCTTAGTTGCCGGCAGACAGACTAATTGGCCGTATCAATTAGGGTGTGCTTACTGTCTCACCATCACACTGGCACACTCCACCGCTCTCCAGGGTGGAGAAGAACAAAGGCTGTCCAGCTCCACCCGAGTGAAGCTACAAGCGGTAATTTTAGAACAAATTACGTGTTCATTTAGAGGTTTTTTTTTCTTCTTCTTCTCTGGAATAAGGGCATACGAAGCACGATTACTACTTAATTTCAGTTCTGGTAAATTTCAATTATCTCGGCGTTGCTTTTCTGTGGAATCTGCAACCTCCAAACACAATTTATTCAAAGGTTGCGCCGTCTTTAAAAAAAAACTGTCAGTCTTTTCTGATTGAGCTTTTGTGTACAGAACGTAAAAGAAAAAGAGCGAGGAATAAAAACATAACTTTCCTTTTTAATCTTCTATAGGAGACTTTCATTTGCCACAAAAAAAGAAGCAATTTCTTGACTGCTTTGTTTTTCTCTGACACTTTTAGTCTTGACCTTGAAGAGGAATATCGGTGATCATTGTAATTCCCACCCGCCTATCGGCTTGAGAAAAAATGGGCTTCTGCCAGCGTCTATTCATCTTTAAGTGAATGCGTTGGCTTCGTCTATCACATGTGATTTTTGTGACATGTGATTTTTGTGACATGCATTATTGATCCAGGAATCATGGAACTGAAACATACAGCCCTTCATGGATATGTGTCATGGGATCAACACTTTCAAGTTGTTGTGCTTTCGGTAGATGAGCAGACTTTATTAATTCATGATGTATCTTATTGTGAGAGAACATATGCAATGGTAAATCAATAGAAATGCAGTCAAAACCTTTGATTGAGAGTGGCACCCATAGGTAATTATGGTAAAAAGATGACCAATAGATATCTCCTTTAAAGCCTCCCTTTGATTGACAATATATTTACATTTTTTTATTACAAATTGTCTAAACATGTATGTATAAATATGCAAATGAGGCATTATTTAACGCTAACTTTGGGCGAATAAAGTGATAATTAAGACTTAAATATGTATTTTGAATGTTTTTCAGTAGCCTGCAAGAAGAAATGTTATGGAAGTTAAATAGACAAAATGTATGTGCTCTTCCCTTTAAGTCCTACCTCAGCGATCGGACCTACCGGGTAACCTGGAGAGGATCTGTGTCTGACCCTTGTCCTCTCACTACTGGGGTCCCTCAAGGCTCCGTCCTCGGTCCTCTCCTCTTCTCCCTGTACACCAACTCTCTTGGCTCCGTCATTCGCTCGCATGGCTTTTCCTACCATAGCTATGCTGACGACACCCAACTGATCCTCTCGTTTCCCAAATCGGAAACACAGGTAGCAGCACGAATCTCTGCCTGTCTGACTGACATCTCACAATGGATGTCCACACATCACTTGAAGATTAACCCCGACAAGACGGAATTACTTCTCCTTCCAGGGAAAGTCTCCCCCACTCACGACCTGACGATTACTTTCAACAACTCAGTCTTGGCCCCGACCCCGACTGCCAGGAACCTCGGTGTGACCCTGGACAGTCAACTCTCCCTGACTGCCAACATTACCGCAACAACTCGTTCCTGCAGATTCATGCTGCACAACATCAGGAGAATACGTCCACTTCTCACCCAGAAGGCGGCACAGGTTCTGGTCCAGGCTCTGGTCATCTCGCGTCTAGACTACTGCAACTCCCTCCTGGCGGGTCTACCTGCTGGTGCCATCCGACCTTTGCAGCTCATCCAGAATGCTGCAGCTCGACTGGTCTTTAACCTCCCGAAATTCACCCACACTACTCCGCTCCTCCGCGACCTTCACTGGTTACCGGTGGCCGCCCGCATCCGCTTCAAAACATTGGTACTGGCGTACCGTGCTACGAACAGATCTGGTCCAGTCTACATCCAGGACATGGTAAAACCTTACACCCCAACTCGTGCGCTCCGCTCGGCTTCTGCCAATCGGCTTGTAGCTCCGTCACTGAGAGCTAAACACTCAAAGTCTCGACTGTTCTCTGTCCTGGCTCCTCGATGGTGGAACGAGCTCCCCATTGACATCAGAACAGCAGAAAGTCTCTACATCTTCCGTCGCAAACTAAAAACATATCTTTTCCGACTATACCTTGAATAAAGGATGTAGCACTTTAGTAGCACTGAAATGGCTCTTACTGATAGCACTTTGTAGTTGAACCTTTGACGAAATTGTACCTTCTTGATTCTTGTTGTTCTGATTCTTGTATGTAACCGTAGAATGCACTTATTGTAAGTCGCTTTGGATAAAAGCGTCAGCTAAATTAAATGTAATGTAATGTAATGTAAAAAAGTATTCAAATGATGCGTTCAAGCTCAATGAGAATAGACAGAATTGATTCCTCTTGTCTTCTGAAATTAATCAGATATGACTAAGTACTGATTACATTAATTCATTTTGTCATCAATAATTCTAAACTGTATGTGCTTATTGAGTATTTTAATCCCAAGTAAAGTTTAATTTAATTAATTGATGACGATTCATCTGGAACGTCTGAAATAGTATCGGAAAATCTGATTACATTTCCCGCATTGTTTATTCACCACAAATCAACTGTGTTCACGTTCCCCACTTAAAGGTAACCGAGCAAAACAGGCCAATTTCTTTTCTTTTTTTGCATTCTCACAAATGGGAGTGTATTTATGTCCTGCCAGAATAAATATTACTTTGGATGGACCATTTGTTATAGAGGGATTGTGCACAGCAGTTGACCCTTCCAGGTCATGCCAGGCCGTATAGTCACAATGGAAATTACCTGCCAGAAACATTCTCAGCAGAGCCCACTATTATGGCAAATATTAATGACCTTGGCACGACGGCTCCAAAGCTACTTTCCTGCCCAATCCAAAAAGCCAAGAGGTCAAAGACAAAAAAAAACAAAATACAGCACCCCTTTGAGTTAATATGGTAATATGGTTAATAACCAATCTCTAGCATATGAGGGCTGGCTGGTGTGGCGCTTCAATGCATTTGCAACGCAGCTTTTTCTGGCAATTAACAGTTTAATAGATTTATGAAACAGATTGACCTCTCTTTTATGTGCCTGCTTGTGTAGAGAGATCAGATGACCACCTATGAGCTGCATGTCTGCATAAGTTCCACTTTAGGGTAAAATTAGTCCCAACATATGAATTGGAAAGACGGGATCTGCGACTGAAAAAGTAATAAAGGTGGAGGTCTTCATCTGGCAAATTCTCCACAATGGATGCAATAAACTGAGCTTCACAGATGATGAAAAGGAAACCAGGAATGTGAAGAAAAATAGCGGCGACACAGGAAGACAATACCGAAGTAGCGTCCTCATTTGTGGCATGGCGGGAAATACCGGGCAGCAGCAGAGGAGTCGATTTAGTTGAACGAGCCCAATAAAGAAAGGCACGTACAGAAAACTATTAAAAATGCCGCATGAAGTGCGTCATAGGGTTTGAGGTGTCTTCCCAAAAGGCTGGCGGGAGAGACAAACGGCGTATTTTGAAGAATGAAGCGAGGTCCCGGCAGAGGCGACCCGAATGATCACGTTTCTGTGTGTGTTTGCAGCAGAGGTGGTGCTGGAAGTGCGTGGGCACATTAATCAGGTTACAGAAATAGAATAGTTTGCTCCTGTGTAATAGGAAATCATGCCATTAGCGCAGGCAAGGTGGGTACTGATGAAAATAAATAAGTTTATTCTCCCCCTCCCTTTTAAAAGAAGACTGGAAAAAAAACAAATCATGAGCACACGGCTGCTTCCTGTTTCCACCGCCGGGCCACATCCCCCACTGATAGCCGAGCTCCGCTCATGCATTATGAAGGCAATTCACCGACAGAACCAGTAAAACAAGGAGCGAACACCGCGGCCTGCATTTTCTGCCCTGGCTCGCCTTTAAATGCAAAAAAATAAATGAGGCGTTCTGAGCCTGTAAGCACAGCATTTGGAAGTGAACGATTTATACGAAAAAAACAGAAGAAAAAAACAATCATGGACGGCCAGGTGACCTGGAAAAAGAAGAGATACCGACCCATAACCAAAAGATATAAAAGCTAGATCAAATTGACAACAGCCCGTGTGTGTGTGTGTGTGTGTGTGTGTGCTGCATCAGTTACTGGGTCTACCTATGTTGTTTTCGAGGCGCCAGAGGATCCTGATTTAGTGTCGAGCCCGACCTGAAGTACCTCTGCCCAGTGATGCACGGGAAATAAAAGACTGTCTCTCTTCACTTTATACTTCACAACACCTCGCACAACTTTATCCCCACACGCCCGAGTGTGCACTCCTGATGTCACCGACTAACACACCTCACCTCACTCTGCTGCCCGTCTCCTCTCTAATAAATGACTTCTACTATTTTGGCACTTTGTGTGCGTTGTGATGCGACGCCATCGACAGCTTCACCTCGGCCGAAGGCGCCCTTGACCTTGAACGAGATGCTGAAATCCAACAGGCTCATTTATTGTAAATCGAGGCTGATAAGAGCATCAGTCAAATGTCAAAGACAAAATGAACATAATCAAAAGCGGGTGTCAAGAAGGGCTTATCCACAAATCTCAATGGAAAGATGGAATTAGCGCCTGGCGGGTAGTTTCGCATCCGACAACCATCCCGGCTGTCCGAAATGTCTTCTCCTCATCGCTCTAATCCTCCATCTGTTTATCTGTGCATTTTATTTTAATGTGATATTCGATTGTAAATTGTGGGACAGTGGTTAGCAGGTCTGTCTTTCAATCAGAGTATCGGTGGTTCGGAGAATACAACGAGTAAAATGCTTCCAGACATTATTTTTGTTTGTCTTACATTAAAACAAACAGGTGACTGTTGCTCAATGGCTAGCAGGTCCGTCTTTCAATCAGAGGATGGGTGGACACTTAACCCTAATTGCTCACCGTTGCTGTGTCTACGGTCTACTGTATATCATGTAAGTCGCTTTGGATAAAAGCCTCAACTAAATGAAATGTAATGTAAATTTAATATTATCCTATTTCTTGCACTGTGTGTATTTTTTTATGTTATGCATCACCCGCCAAGACAAATTCCTTGATTTTGATTCTCAATTTTTTAGTTGTGACCAAAAAGCCTGTATTGTGAGGTCACGGCTACCTTTGACAACGAGTTTCAAATCAATTGCTCTAGTCCAAGTGGAAGTTTTGGTGGTTAGCAGGTCCAACTTTCAATCAGAGGATTGGCGCCGCTAGTCCATGTCGATGTGTCCTTGAGCAAGACACTTAACCCTAATTACTCACCGTTGCTGTGTCTACGGTCTACTGTATATCATGTAAGTCACTTTGTATAAAAGCCTCAGCTAAATGTAATGTAATGTAAAGTTTGTGCCAAGAAATTCCCTGAAAACGTGTCAGACATCCCGAAAAACACACGGCCACGGCATCCAAAAAAAACAACTCATATTAACTGCAGTTATCACAACACAGGAATAAAATCTAGGTTTGGAGTTACGTGTCTTTACCTTCAGAAATCAATTTCTGCCGTTCAACTCACTTTATTGGAACTCATCACCGAGTCCGCCGCGACTCTCTAACTCCGTTCCTCGCTAAACTGCATCTGCTCTCATCCACTCTAAGCCGTTTCTCGCCAGTTAAAGGCATCAATATTTGATGTACAATCAGCTCTGAACCATTACAGCCAACCTTGGATGAAGCTCGGCGGTGTAATCTTTGGCGGCGCGGCACCCCCCGCCTGCGTGGAGGGCGATGACCTTCACGCAGCGATGCTCTGCAATCACTTTAAAAGCAGAATCACACCACAACACACACCAGATAAGACTAAACCTTTAAAAAGAGGAAGTTACCGCTCACCCTTGAGCACGAAATCCGCTCGTGAAATCGAACCATTCGCCGGCTCCGCTCAACTCGAACCCGGCTGCACTTCTTTTGAACTCCTCGACTACAACCAGATATTTTTGTTGATATATTTTGAATTAATTCGGCAAACACATCGACGTCCCACTGCCGGTTCTTCTGGGCAGGACCCGTGTCGGAATAATTACAAAAGCCATTTCATATTTAAGATAAATGACTATTGAATATCCATTTTGAGCACCATTAAAACGTACATCAGAGGCGATATAGATTAATCCCCGGAGACGTGTTTGTATCGCTCCGCACGTACAAATTGTCGGGAAACGTTACGCATTTGCATTTCCTGTCCCGCTGAGTGTGCTGACATTCACACTAAAAGCACTTCACATCCCAGTCATGCTCTTGTTAGAGGCCGGCTTTTTGTGCACATCTTCACGTCGCAGTTCGCAAACACCCCATCATGAACGCGAGTTGCCGTGGTAACTGCCGCCAACTCTGCGTCACCTTCAGATGCATGCGTTTGGAAATCGGTCTGTTTTCGCTGCGTTCGAGCTCGCGTAAAAGTGCACGGCCGGTGTGCATTCTGGGAAACACAATGGCCGCCGCAGAGCACCCTTTCATGTGAGAGCGGCGTGGCCCCCCCTCATCCTGCAAGAAGAAGCTGACCTTGGATTCTTGTTGTGCGCTTAGCAGCAAGGATTAGAGGAAATCTTCAACAAACACACGTTTTGCTCTGAGAGATCTGGGCCTGTTTTGCCTCGGCTTTATTTTGAAAATGCAAAACAAGGCTACTTTTGAACTGCAATCTGCGGCTATTGACAACAGGGGAAAACACAAGGGGTTTGCTTCTCCTCTTATCGGTTTCTTTTTCGGGGCGGAAAGTAGGTCGAGCTGAAAGGCACAGCAACTTACTGATATTCAGTTTGGGGAGAAGAAAAAGACTTTCCAGAAGACCTCCCCATAAATTAATGAACCTATTTTTTTTATTAGCCTTTTAGCTCTCTGACGCTGCCTTAGCTGCCTTTGTTTTATGCCAAGAAGTTATGAACTCCATGTGCTGGATCAGAATCGGTGAAAGGTGCATAACAACAAACATAGACATGGAATGAAACAATAAACAGTGCAATAATAGATCCATATGGTAAATAACAAACAGATAAAAGTACTTAAATTGCATTTAGATTGGACGAAGTAAACATCTAATATTAATTTGTCATTAACAGCATCAAACTCTTTTGACAGACAGGCAATGTATGGTCAAAAGTCAAAAAGGAAGGTATAATTAATATACATCTCACATAGTGTGTGAAATGCAGATTATATGTATTGGACCTCAACTGTCTGAACGATATGTCCTTAAATCCAAATGTGGACGGTGGAAGCTGCACAGAAAATAGTGATTGAGGTTGCAAGCCAAAGTAACAGCGATAATAAGGGGATGTTACATTTAACAAACACGTGTTATACTTAAGAAAACTTGCATTAAAACAACTGCTAAAGGAGGGGATGTGAATTCGGATATTTGGAGTTGAAGACATACGTTCACGCCAATCCCCGGTCAATGGATCGGCACTTCCTCGCCGTACCGCTGATCCCCAGCATGAACATGCTTTTGGAACATCTCACAATCACCGAAGCACGCTTTTACACCGACAGCTGCTTTGATCGCCTCTTCACCCACGGGAGTTATTTTAATACGTCACACTTGAAAAGCTAACGCACTCCTCCAGAGCCAGTTGTCCAGGATGCGACTCACTCCTCCGAGTAAAAGTACGATCGGAATTTAAGATTCTACATGTTGCATTTCACGTCTGTGAATTTTAAGAAGACAATTTATATTTTTTAAAGTCCGACGCCTCCCGTCGCTTACAAGTTGTTGCTTTTCCCCTCGATAGCTCGAGTCGGACGATAAGGACAGTGGAACATTGATAACACACTGTGTGCGTTCAATAAAAGAGTGCTTGACGCCAGCGTCGGCTGGAATACGGGAACAGGAGCAAACGCCGGCGGAGGCCCTGGAATATTTAATGCCTCGGGCTGAATGGAAGATTTCCATTTGTTACCGAGGTGAGAGTCGACGTTTCTCTTTGTGTGTCGAAGACATGCGTTGTGTTGTCAACCTCTGATATCACCCAAACTCTGGAGAGCGGTACTTCATGACAAACACACATGCCTCCCCCGTCTGTCAAGCCGACCGGATACACCAGTGGACACAAGTGGTGAGTGGGAGGCGGGAGGGACATATGTGGAGAAAAAAAACATGAGATAAGAAAGATATTTCCTCGTGATAACAGATACATATTCACTTAAAATAACGTGCTATTAGGTAATGAAGAAGTCCACTTACTGTGTTCATGTAAGGCCTTTTTTATGCATGTGGAACATATGGAAAATTACATTTTTTACTTTACTGATACGTTGCCCTGCCACCAGCCATCTGCATCCTCGTGCTGTTCCAAGTCCTAAAGCTTGAGTACTGCTCCACAGTCTGAAGTCATAATGCACGTGTAATGCCATTTAAACCCCATTTGTAATTTTCGACCCATATTTTTTGCATACTGCAATTCAAAAATTTTAACCCCAATATATGATTTTCGTACGTGGACGAAATCATATAAATTTATATCAGTTTTTTCCAACTGCTGCTCAGTAACGTCGGTTTTTCATGGTTCTCTCCTGCAACTTGACTGAAAGTGGATTACTTGGATTACTTGCTGTGAATTGGATTACTTGGATTACTTGCTGTGAATTAGTAGCCCTAGTGTATTCAGTAAATTAAGGCATCTGTGTTTTTCAATAACATTATTCAACTTTGTTATATTTAGGCTGTGTGGAAAGTATTTTATAATTTAAAGGGCTGAAGTTCAAATGAAGTCAGGAGTCATTGGTGTAAAAAATTATTTTTTTTTTTGTCAAGTCTAAAGTCATCCAATTTGTGGCTTAAGTTTTATAATGAAAGAAAACTATTCAATGTATTTATTAAATCAATTTTTGTTGTGTTTTTTGTTGGGAAACAGGAAATCAAGTATGTTGTCTTACTTTCACAGCATCGTGGTTTGGGGGTATGTGAACAATAATTACAAAGCCTGCTGTAATTGTGTGGCTAATTTAGAACAATGACTAGCGAGGGTCGTCCCCTCATCATCTCATTAAATGATATCATGAATCTCATCAAGGTTTAACAAAACTTAATCTGCGCTCCTGAGATCCATCAGCGCTCAGATAACCTCATCTTCATTTCTGTATTCATCCCTTGATTCTTTCGTAGCTACTTTACAGTGAATCTATCACACTTTTCTAATAAGATATGGTTTGGTATCATATATTTCATACAGTCTTATATGTCAGAGCCTGTGTCAGTCTAATGTGTCGTCTGTGCTTCCTGTGCAGACGTCCTCCAGTAGAGGGAAGAGTGAGCAGGACATTCATAATGCATCCAACACGCCTGTATGCTAGATGCTAATGCTAGAACACACACACACACACACACCACCACTGTTTTCAGCGACTATCAGGATCTTAAGCTCATTTCATCATGGCAAAATGTTTTTTTCTGGTCTTTCTGAATACTCTGCCGAGTGTTTATCTTTCTGTATGTATGTCACATTTCTGGCACCTTGATAGACCTTCAAAATAATGCTCATTGAAAAAGTAACAATACGTGTGCGCCAGCAGACAGGAAATAGAGAGTACCTCGACATGATGTCAGGAATACTAGTCTAAAAATACACCACCAAACAACAAAACAGGCCTATGGGATGCGAGGCAGATCTTCCAAAGTGGTTTTCGGCAGTGATGAATGTTTTGTGGCCCTTTTTCCTTTATTCTTTATTTAAAACACTTCTATCTCTGTCTTTGTTTCCTTGTCAAAGGGTTTTAAAAACCAATGACAAAAAATATTGTATTGCTGTCAAAATGATTTGTCCAAACAGCTTTGATTGAAGTATTTTGTAAAGTATTTTGTTCTGACAGTTTGCATGGATTCTACAGTAATACAAAAAAAAAACGAAAATATTCCAGTATAGCTCATATCATTTTAAACGGTTGGTGTGAAGATATCCTTTGGTGGAATCAGAATATACTTATCTACTTCTGACAATGTGTATTGAAAGCTGAAGGGGTCCAACGGGAGGGAAATTGTCTCTTAATTGGACAAAGAACGATGCACTGCCCTAAAGCGCGAGAAACCAATTACGTTGCAGGTGCTGGATCCGAACAGGCGGCTCCAGTCAACCGTTCTTTGAGGAGACATTCCTGAATCCCAGATCAATCAAATACAGTCTAATGATGTGTGAGGATGAAGCTCGCATTGGAAAATCAACAAGGCGGCGTGTGTTTTGAAATGAAGCCGCTGTGATGGAAACAAGGAGACGCCAGCTTCCCTTCAAGAATCTGATACGAAAAAACGAGACTCGCAGGCCCCTCAGGATGTTTTACTCCAGGCTCCGCCCCCCGTCTTGTCGACACGGATGCAGTTGCACTCGGTGGACTGTGTGGATTCAAAGGTCAGGTCGTGGAGGTTTTGTATGCAAGGTCGAGTGCAAGCCATCGAGCAAGAGCATTTCTCATTAGAGCTCGCTGAGAGGTGTCCCTTCATTGTGCTTATGCAAATGATGAATCATTTTCTGATGTTCTACATGGCAGTTATCCTGTGCAGAATATGTAATATCCATTTTTAAAGCACAGTACATAACACGTTCTGTATGTCAGAGAATAGAACCGGAAACGGCTTCGTTTTGGACTATAAAGTGATATTTATACAAGAAGATTGATGTTCGGCATTTTTGATAATCAAAGGAATTTAAACTACACATTTTATATTACAGTTCCATATTAACATAATAATAGTGGATTAATAGTTTGATAAATAATTAAGTAATACTGTGTAATAGCAGGTAATAATGTGGTATTAATGTGGTATTGACAATGAGTATCTCTGTAATCTTATTTGTATGACAGGAGCCAAAAACAAAGGCTAGTAATGCGGAGGAATTTAAAGCAATAAGACAAATTATTTAGTAATAGTATATTTGTGTTGTAACAATATGGTCACCTGCTGAAAATAAAGTGGTTGCAGGAAATAATGGTAATATGATGGCATTAACGAGTGTAATAACCTCATAACAAGAAGTTTATATATGTTAATGTTTTCATAATATTGTAGGCCATTATCAGCATAATACCGTAAAAATCATAGACATATTATAATGCTGAGCTTTGTTCTCCCTTACCTTAAAATAAATCCCTTTTGTTTCAAAGTAAATGTGTACACATTATGTGTGTGTGGTCGCTTCTGTGAAGAAATGCTAAACTGCTTGTTCAGAAATACTTCATGCGTGTCTCCACAATGAGCGGAGCAGATAGTAGCATGCTCCAAACACGCAGCTTTACCCAGAATCCTTTTGTTTCCACAGGTGCTGATCTGTCAAAACTCCTCCATCAAAAAACGAGAGAGAAATAAACGTGCTGTATGCAAATCTGGACAAAAGTGTCTGACGAATTAATCAAATCATTTTAGACTGCTGTTAAAAAAAACTACAATTGATTTAGTTGTATAACGGCTGTGAAGTGACTCTATTTTACATTACATTTCATTTAGCTGACGCTTTTATCCAAAGTGATCGAACCTCCGATCCTCTGATTGAAAGACGGACCTGCTAACCATTGAGCCACAGTCACCTGAGTGTTTTAATGTGAGTAAGACTTATAAAGACAAACTAAAAAAATGTCTGGAAGCATTTAACTCGCTGTATTCTACAAAAGATTGAGAGGTTCGATCCTCTGATTGAAAGACGGACCTGCTAACCACTGAACCACAGATACATGTGTGCTTAATGTGAGTAAGACTTATAAAGACAAACCCCAAAAATGTCTGGAAGCATTTAACTCACTGTATTCGCCGAAAGATTGAGACGCCACATTGAAAATGCTCTATCCAGTCGGAGGCATTGCGTCGCTATTTTCCCTGTTGGCACCTTATGGCGGCGCTGAAAACACAATAAAGAAAAAGCCCCACCAGCCTGCCTGTACGCCTCATACATCTTCAGTCATGCGGAAGGCCGTCCGTCAGTTTTACTGCACATCGGCTTCCTCTCCACGCAGCGTCGATGATAGATGGCCCTAAGTGCAACTAGATAACTACGGCAGGGGATGATAAAAATGTGAAAACACACATCCTAGACAGGAAATTGGCCATTTTGGAGCAATTGACACAGAGGAGCTGAAGTGATGGCACTTCCTGTAATGCTCATCCTTTGAAAAGCGAAGATGTCTGGTCGTCCACGGGGAGATAGCTACAGTCCACAGGACAGATTACTGAGGTGCACTAACCTAATAGATCTCTCTTTTTTTATTTATTTTTTTATCCATAGCTATTTCCTCTATTTTATTTGTCAAAGTTGCAGTCAACATCGCGGCCTTCTGCAGCGACACGAATCAATCGTAACAAGTTACATGGTGAGCGAATACGAGGTCATCTGACGAGGTCGAATTAAACAAAGCCCTCGTCAAAGGAGGACAAGTGAATACTTAATGGTGAGAGACAGGCAGGCTTATGACATCATGAGGTGTCTCAACCCTTCAGAGTGGATCATGAATCTGTAAATATCCGTTTTCAGACTCAACCTCGTTTCTTTCTTCTCGTCCTTTATCTCTTCATGAATTGATTGATGACAATGCTACAGCCGCTACAGCCGCTCTTCCGGGATTATAAGCACATTATAGAGGTCAGGAGTTTAACCTTTCTTATGGAGCACAATCAAGGAATTATATACCATCTCTATATAATTTAAAATGAATGACGCCAGTCATGGATATGTATTTAATGGATCATGTCTTGAATAGATTCTTTTAAAAAAAATCTCTAACATAAACCTTGTTCATATGCTAAGATGTCATTCTCCCTGTTTTTAAAGCAAGCCGTCTGTATACAAGTGGGTGTGAGTATCACTTGAGTGCTGATTAATAATTCATCTGTGTGTTGTCAGAAAGTGTTACTGGTCTAATGCTTATCAAATTGCATTACCTCTGAGACTCGGAGATTGCATTGCAGGGGAGGATTTTCTTATGGACCCGCCATAAATACAATTTTCTGCTGTTGATTAGGCAAAGCATCTTGAAAGGCAAATGGAGGGGAATGTGTGGCACTACAGCAATCACAGAGAAAACAAGTTCACTTAACTCATGTTTAGCACATAATTGAATAAATCAAATGGAGCCAACTAAAATGTGCACTTTAACACGGATGAATTAAAACTGAGTGCTTTGGCCACCGCAACAATTTCAACACCAACTACATTAATTAAAAGAATTTCCCAACAAACTTACAAAAACAAATATAGTTTTGAAGGAAATGTTCAGAGGAAAATGAATGCATGTGTCTGGCAAATTGCAAAAATGTTGATCGTGAAAATTGCAGTAAAATATTAATTGAGAATGGATTTAATGGTTTTTCTACCACTTTTGCCATACAATATTTTTCTTATAACAACTAAAGCAAACTTGTTTATGTTTTTTAATGTTTATGCACTCACAGCACTTAATGTCGGTTAATTATCGGGGAAAGAACAAGATATTGGTATAAACCGCCTGCAGTAACTTCAAGCATGACACACAGGGTCCTAACTGTATCAGCCTGTAATAAAATCCACATTTTCTCCCCCATAACCTCACCCAAATTGCTTGTGACGCCTAAACCTGTACGCAGGATGCAAACCCTGAAATAGCCACTCATCACTGTCGTGAAATGCCTCAGCAAGCTGCTGAAGTTAAGAAGTCCTGGAAGTTCATGCAATCTAAGGGATGCTTTGGTTTACATGTATGATCCAGTGATGTTGATGGCACTAATCTGGACATGAGAAGTTTCAACATTGTAAATGTGGCCGCTGTAAAATGAGTCAGCTCTCGCTGGTCGCACCCTCACACGATAGCATGTGAGATGGTGTCATGTTGTTTTGTTCTCCCCACACTTCCCTTAACCATGTTAATTGTTGGCTGGTTATACAATGTGTCAAAAAGCACTGCATTTCAATGCAACTTGAATTTAAAAAGGTGATGTCAGACTAAACTCAAAGTCTGTGCACTGCGTGCTGATCAGCAGGGACGTCTCATACTTTTGCTTGTGCGATGATACTCACAGGCAGTAATTGCTGTCCTGCTGATTCCAAAGAACTGCCGGAGCTGCTACTGTGCAGGAAGTGGGTGGCTGGAGGTGTGAGGTGGGCAGAGTCTCCCCTTAATCCACATACCCTTGCAGCATTCCTTCTTCACTTGATCAGCCACCTGCAGGGACCAAACAACAGTGGAAACCTTACTCATAACTCACATACTCATGTATTACTGTAGCCAGGGAAAAAGGTTGACAATGTAAAATTAGCACAAACCGCTGATACGTTGAATGTGAATGTTTTTGCATTCAGTCAGAGAAAGTGGCATAGTTATAGAGACTCAAAGAGCAAGTGGCTTAGTTATTGGAAGTTATATGGTATGATACATAACATGCAATAATAACAATAAAATAACAATGTTTTTGCATTATGTTGTTGCGTTATGTTGTTGCGTTATGTTGTTGCGTTACGTTGTTGCGTTACGTTGTTTACGTTACAAAGTTATATGGTATGATACATAACATGCAATAATAACAATAAAATAACAACATTTTTGCATTACGTTGTTGCGTTACGTTGTTTACGTTACAAAGTTATATGGTATAATACATAACATACAATAATAACAATACAATAACGTTGCGTTATGTTGTTGCGTTACGTTGTTGCATTACGTTGTTGTCACAACAATCTTTTTTTGCTCTATAAAAAAAGACATTGTGCAGTATGTGCATGTAGTTACTGTTTCTACTGTTTATTTAAAGTCCAACTTATTTTTAAATTGCTTTTTTAATTACGTTCTTTTAATTATGCTCCACAAAGTCAGAAGCAATTTAGAGGAAGACATGTTTCAGTGCATTTTCATACGGATCTTAAGAAAGCTTCTGAAAGCCCTCACATGCCATCATCTCACGCACACACTTATTGGATTTTCTTCTTTCAAAAGACATGAATGACATTCCAGATATGTGGTATGTAAAGTCTGACTTTATAGAAAGACAACAGAGAATTATGGTTTGAGCAATAATGAATAAAAAAATATATTTCTCAAGCAAAACTCCTAGAAAAGAACTTTACATATTTAATATTGTCTGCAGAAATGTCCCTCAAGTAGAATCAAACAAACTCTGAGCATAAAGAAATAAAACGTATAGATGTGTCTGCTGTAGACATTAAGACCATATTAACATGTGCAGTCGCTTCATACAGAAGAGGCTCTTTGCAAGAGTACAACAGTATTTCTGCTTCTGTATTCTTGTAATAACTATAATAACAACATGCTCCATTTCCCTCTCTGTGGGTGACATACGATCAGACTTCACTGTTCATATTTTGCATATCAGACAATTACTATGTATCTTCATTACGAAAAAAAAAAAAAAACTACCAAAAAGAACTTCGGGTAAAATTATTAATTTTCACATTTCAATGAGAGAACCAAACCAAAACTCCAAAGCCGTAAGCATTAATGACGCACACAACCACAAATGCCTGCACTATCATTACACCAGCTGAGCCACATTTGTCAGCAAACAGCGCAAAAGGCAGCGGCCATCAAATGGCTTGGCGAACATTTAATCTCCCACAATTTGACACGCACGCCTAGAACTGGCTGATGCATTTACATCAGCGGGGATGAACTTCCCTTTGATTTCCTGGCGAGTGAAAAGTGAGACCTTGGATCCAAAGCAAAGTGTAGGAGCATCTGTGCTGCTGCAACTTGTCTGCAGAGTTGTTGGCAGTAACAGAGACACCTTGTTCTTCCTCGGCAAGATGTTCCACATCTCATCTGCCTCATTACTGGTAAAACAATTAATTTCAATGTTTGGTTCCAGGTTATTTAATAGCATCTGTTTTACAGTTACATGTCACATTATTAGCGACACAGTATTTGGGAACAGCTGCAAACGTACATGTTTCAAATGTACCAGCCCACTGTTGGCAAATTTTCATTTTGAGTCCAAAAGCAACGCCTTTCTTGCTTTTTGCTTCATTTATTTCAGTCATTTGTTTGCCATGTAGTCTTACTGCAAAGTAACTGTGTCCATTTGAGCGTGATACACTCCCAACAGGTGACGTAGTACAAAAGGTGAGACCACGTGGCATATAAGTTACACGCTAAAAGCAAATAATTCTTACTGGTGAAACAAAGTATTGGAAAATGAACTGTTATTTATACGCCTTCCCATGATAATGTGGTTGTATTTACAGTACATACTACACATTTAGTCGCTCTTAATTTCAAATTTGGCAGACACCATTTTGTAAGAAGAATATTGGGCAGCAACATTCCTTAATTGAAAGTTGAATGAAATCACTAAAGCATGAGAGGGTCATTTATAATGTAAGCATTGCATTTAATTGTAATTTTACAATTCAATAGTCGTCTGTTTTATGACAAATGCCAGTATGAAGCATGCAGTTTAACTGAGACACCGTGTCAGATTCAATTACTGGACTTGAATTTGACATAAATGTGTGAAGCTACAAATAATGACAAGCATAAACAACAGTAGTGCAACTTGCTCTCAGCCCCTTAACATCATTGAAAATAACACTATATTAACAACATGGCCTTTTTATTGGCTCGGTTAATAAGTGTGGGACAGAAACATGCTGGGAAAATATCTCCATTGACATTTGTTTAATTTGTGTCAGTTGGCTTTCAAAAAGCAGTGAATACATGAATAAAAAAAGACCCAAAACTTCAAAAGATAGTGTTTTATTTATAACTCGTACCTGTAGATTTGTGCAGAAGTGGGCGGAATCAACAATGGCAGAAAATACATGAGATCAAATCCTGGGTTGAGGGAAAATGATATTCTGTGTACTATTTTTTTCACCCATAATTCGTTCTTCAAACATCCCATTTGTGATCGCAACCTATAATCTGGTGAGAGGTAATGTGTTCTTTTCCCTATAGAGACCTCAGAGGTGTATTTAAGCATTAATGGCACTTCTCGCTGAAATAGCTAACATGCTTAGAACAGCTTGAAGGAAACCTGGACATCAGCTCCCCATCAAAGCTGCTTCTGGGTGTGAGTGAAGCAGAGCCCGATAAGGGAATCGACTCATTGTTTCCCCACTTGAAAGCCGTCAGCTTGGGCCTGCCAAATTTATTCCTGCCACTCCGTCATATTGACGGGACCTCCGAGAATATCACTCACAGCCACCGCTGCCGCCATACTGCCCCCCACCACATGCTGAGTGGCAGGTAGCTCCAGCATATTTACTTGTGTAAGCATATAGCTGAGATTCAAAGGCAGCTACAATGCTTATGACATACTGTGAGGACGGAGTGAGGGGATGAAAGGATTCAGACAATAACCTGAAATTAAGCTACAACTCCTCTGACGACCTTAGGATAATCGTTGCTAAAAGACAAAAGCCCAAAAATGTTAAATTTAACCCCGTTTAGAAAACAGGGTAGTGGGGCAAGAAGGATAAGTCATTGATCAACATCCTCTGACCAGCATTTAACATTTAAAATGTAAAACCAGGAAACATGGAAAACAAGGAAATGATAGGCGATGGGGTTCTTGCATAAAATTCCTATGAAAAACAAAATTCAAGGGTATGAAATGATAAATGACATAAATGCACGCGTAAGTGAATTACAGATCGACCGCAGCAAAGCCTTCGGTGAAGAAAGATATTAAAAGTTGTTCTCAGTTTCTGTCAAGTGCTAGCATGATTTTACAAATCTTCTCCGTAAACAGAAGTCTTTGCTGCTGATATTATAGCTCGGGACTTTCCTCCCACCCCTCCCCGTGTCTGTGACAAGATTAGACTATCTCTTCTTGTGCACATGGATGGCTGACTCCTTGGGGCCGGTCGCATCTCTCTCGCACGCCCTCCCTCCATCCCAAGGCAGAAAACATTTCTATTTTCAACAGGATTAGCTCTCACCACAAGCCACCTGACAGGCAGAAGCATCGCCCGCGTTGGCACACGGCACCCCCCAAGGCACCCAGCAGGACATATCATGGCCTCAGTGACTAACAGGGATCCAGGGGAGTTTACCTTACAGTGGCACGCACAGTGGGTAACGCAGCTCTAACCTCTATGAGGCCTCTTTTAACCGCTCCTCCCCGTCTCAAAAACATTAACCACGCAGGATCTTTTGAGGCCTATCTTCCGAGCAGTAAATAAATCTGTGGCTCGAAGAGACAAAGTCCCTCGGAGGAGTTAACAAACTACATATTATTGTTAGGTTATTAACTTAAGAGGATGGATGGGTGCAATATCCCATATTACAAAAGTGCAGACTCCTCCGGAAGCGGACGAATCAAATAAATAAACAAAGACTTTAAAAAGTAGTTAGGGTGACAGCTACAGTGTGTGCCAAAGTATTTGGTGCATCACACTGCAAGAAAAACACTGTCATCGTGTTGTTCATGATTTCTGTTGTAATCCCTGTTCCAGTTCCTCTTATCTTTCTTTTTCTGTCAGTGTGTTCTGTATTACACCAATAATTTTCTTTAATCTGTAATCCTGAACCAAACATTCCTCAAACAAGGGATGATGCAAATAAAAAAAAGTCTTTGAAGGGCATTTATTACATTTTGAAATATAGCCGTGATTAACAGAGCAGCAAGTATCACATTTTTACAAGACACAGATTATCTGTAACAGTTGGAAAAGTCAGAGCAAGCGAAGAAGGAATGCAAATAATTCATCTCCCCCGCAACAAATTAACAGCTTTAACAATAGCTTTGAGGTGCCTGTGAGCAAAGCACTTAACTCCAACTGCACTGTTGGGACTGTTCACTGACCTGGAGTACAAAACTGTACTGCTGTTACACTCACAGGCTGCGAGGCAGGAAGTGTTGTCACTGACTGGTGCCTTTTGGAGAAAAATGTGAGAATGATAAACCCTCACGAACCCAATGAAGGGAAAACACAAGGGGAATCAGCGGCAGTTAGATAATCTGCCAAACCCTGAATATTAAACGCTCTTTGTTATACGAACATAAACAGAGGTCATCGTTTCACATGTACTCATCTTTTTTAATTGAAATTCTCCGGAAAGAGTATTTACTGAGTAAATAGATTACAATCGTCTTTCTTTAGAATCCCTGTTCAATAGCTAACATCACTGTTCAACAGCTAGAAACATGGTTCAATAGCTAGAAACACTGTTCAACAGCTATAATCACTGTTCAATAGCTAGCATCACTGTTCAATCGCTAGCATCACTGTTCAATAGCTAGCATCACTGTTCAATAGCTAGCATCACTGTTCAATAGCTATAATCACTGTTCAATCGCTAGCATCATTGTTCAATCGCTAGCATCTCTGTTCAATCGCTAGCATCATTGTTCAATCGCTAGCATCTCTGTTCAATAGCTAGAAACACTGTTCAACAGCTAGCATCACTGTTTAATAGCTAGCATCACTGTTCAAGAGCTATAATCACTGTTCAATAGCTAGCATCACTGTTCAATAGCTAGCATCACTGTTCAATAGCTAGCATCACTGTTCAAAAGCTAGCATCACTGTCCAATAGCTAGCATCACTATTCAATAGCTAGCATCACTGTTCAATAGCTAGCATCACTGTCCAATAGCTAGCATCACTGTCCAATAGCTAGCATCACTGTTCAAAAGCTAGCATCACTGTCCAATAGCTAGCATCACTGTCCAATCGCTAGAACCAGTGTTCAATAGCTAGAATCACTGTCAAAACAAACAAATAAAACAGTGAATATGATGATTTAAAATTATTCAAAATAAACAGCGATGCATTCTGGAAAATACACTTGTTCACTTTCTTGCTGAGAGTTAAATAAGAAGAAAGATACCACTCTCATATCTGACAGTAAAATATAGAGCTGGATCCAAGGGAGTTAGTTTAGCTTTGCTTAGTTTCTTATTTGTCTTGAAGCCATACATTGTTGTTTACTACAGACAATGAGGTCAGATCAGTTCTCATATATGGATCTAGAGCCATGCTATATATAGATCTGACTGTTGAACATTAACATGGATTTAATTTGTATCTCCATCCCGCCAAAGGATCCTCATTGATTTTCCATTATCATTGTTTCCAGGGTGACGACGTGTACCTTTGACACATTACATGCCAACATCATGTAATGCGCTGTTAAGAGGTCGTGGTCCTTTCACATATTTCTGTGAGCTTTATACGAACCTTTCTTCCATCGTCATTGTTGAACAGATGAAAGCAGTTTGCTAGTACAGAGTGTCTCACTTCAACCAATAAATAGTACATGCTCTGCTTACTTCCTCCTCCACAAAAAGAACATTCAGCATTCAGAATTGTGTCCTGGAGGTCATGGCAGTTTCAAAATAAAAGAAAATAAAGAAAATCCCCACTGCACTTCTGAGGCAGCTGAACACTTCTATGCTTAGTTTCTAATTACTATAGTTTACCTCTATCACATGATACAAAGAAAATACCAATAATTTGCTGTGATTCAAACTATTTCAGTTTCAAGTTCTGACATTTCCTTCAACTTCCTTCTGTATTTTGGCCCTTTTTCTTCAGCCAGCTGTCACTGTCTAGTTAACATATGTGTGCCAATATTGTTAACTAAAAATGGTATGATAGCATTATTAGCAATACTTTGTTAAACCTACAACCTCCATTTTTGTTTCCTCTCTCATAGTGGTCTAAGACTTTTTGCATTTAATTTAATCTTTCAAATAGCTGAAAGCCACACACTTTGCTGAGGGGTCTCCCTTTGACAGCAGATATATCTGTGTATTAATTAATTTAATATTGTCTTCTGTTTTTATACTGTATTTCTGACTGAATCCGTCTAGTTTACTTTCACATGCTTTCAGGGAAAATTCCCCCACCTGTGTTATTTAATATTTTCCCCTTAATTCCCCTCAATTACCAGACCTCTAGTTATTCCTGTTATCTATTTAAATCCCATTGCACCCTTTTAAATGTGAAAGTAGAACATATTAAAGCAGATCTTCGGTTAGATCATTCCACATGAGCTATTAGACAGGTCTGTTGGAAAGCAAAACACAGTTACAGAAAGATGAAAACCAGGTCTCCTTTGATATTTTTTTAAGATCTTTTATTCATTCATCAAACGTCTCTTGGTTGGGGGACAGAAGAAACTTATTTTAAATTATAATTTGGAGGTGGAAAAAAAGACATAACATTTACATTTGTCACAATTTGGAGCTGAATATCGCAGAATACAGTCTGATGTTTGTGGACAATTGATCCAGGTCCTGAGCTATGACATCTGTCGGGATTAATTAGAGACAGTTTTGTGTACATGTGAGGCACAGGCATATAATGTGTTAAGTCAGCACCTATTACAACGTGAAACTATGTAAAATTTAACATTTGCATTGCAATTAGTTGGTGTGGTTCAAACTAACTCTGGTATGTTTGCCTCTTTAGTTTCAATCATTTTAGGCGTGTAAGCAAAGCGAACCATGAAGTTAATTATATTCTTTTATTCTAAACCTGCTATTAACTCCTACTGTTGGTGAATCCCCCATTCAAAACTAAGTTATATTATTAGACACCATTCATCCTGTACCTGAGGTCCAGTCTTGATTTACAATGCTCATAATTAGTTTAGTTGAGAGAAAGCAGAGTGCAAATTAATAAATTCACATTGAATAAAAAAAACAGAAGTAGCCAAAGGGCCATTTCACGTCTGTGGTCCCCGGCCAAAGTAATAATACACATAAGAGCACAAACTAGAACAGGGTAAGCAGTTTAAAGGTTGAACAAAGGACAGACGGTCTTTAAAAGCACCGGAAGAAGTCGTGACATTTGGTCAACATTGCAAACAAGAATGACATTTAGTTAGCGGCAGCATGTGGATGCATTAATCCTCCATTGCTTTAATTGGTTGCTGAAAGATCTACAAGTTTTTTTAGCCGTCTGATGTGAAATGGAATAATACTCCCAATAATTAATTATTTCTCTGAGCTGTTAGTGACACCCAAGAGAAACATTAACGCATAAAAAAAGGAGTGAATTGCTTCATAAACATGAACTACAAGTATGAACGAAACAGATGTGCGTTTGCACAAACACAATACTGCTGGTGGTTTCTGTCGAGGGGATATTCTAAAGGCTCCGATAAAGAAACTGTGACCAGAAGTCTGTTTTTCTTTTACTTCCACATTTTAAAATCCATTCCCAAATTATTCTCAGCATGTCAACTCAAGGAAACAGTCTTTTTTTTTTTATGTAGCACCCGTCAAGCTCAAAAACACAATCTAAATAACCGCAGTCAGCCTCCCACGAGGCAAACAAGAAGACCCTTTGACATGCAAAAGTAATCATGTGCTCCCAGAGGCCTTGTTTTCACAGTCCAACACACACACACACACACACACACACACACACACACACACACACACACGCACGCCTGCGAAAGGAATGTGAATTCATTTAAATGACTTCATTTAAAAGTACAAACACAATCAAGGTAATTAGGCGAACCTCGCAAAAGTTTGGCCGCCTGTCGGGTTTTTAAGTCGGCGTCATCGAGGGGAAGATGCTGCGAGTGACATTATAGTTCCTGCTCTAATTGGAGTGCAGCAGTTTAACTAGAGCGAATGAGAGGTGTCCAGGGAGCTCCGCAGGTCCACTTTAATTAATGGATAAGCAATTAATCAATTACTCATTTGTGAGGAGCAATTAAAATACAATGCGTATACATCTGATCTAGATTGTGGCGGTATGTTGCTTTACGTGAGCTCCGTCCTGTTCCAGGTGTTAGCCTGGCCCGGGGGCTGCTTAATTCTATATTTCCATATGTTTTGGTCATTTTTATTTTATTGCACAATGACAAAAGCTGAGCGCCGTCATAAGTCACCATTTTCTCAGCTCCGTCCCAATTTCCAAGTAATCCGTCAAATAATTTCACCTCACACCAGCAAATTAATCTTCAACGTATAATTATAATGTCATTAGGAGGCTGTGTATCCCCTGAAAATGATGCCTAACTTATTGCATGAATCATTGCGTCCAAGGTGGTGAGAAAAGCGGGAATGCCAAATCCACTCACCAAAGAAAAGCTCCACACATTCATATTTTTGGGAGTCGTGAGCTCTCATACAGAGTTAAGTCAAGACACTATTTTCCATATGATCGAGCAGGAAATAAATTAAATCATATTGGACTTATACAAGTCTTTTTCAAGCAGTGTATGAATTAATTTGATGTTTCTTGCATGTTTATGGTAATTTAGTGTATTAATATTATTATTAATGATCATGGAAGAACTAGAAATCATTGACCATGGCATGCCCTCAAAATAATTACATGACTCAAATTGTCCAGGCCAATAAAAAAGCCAAATATACCTTGAGTCTTGGTACAGTGACTCGCCTGCACTCCCAAACGTGGAAAATGTGTCAAGTCATTATTTCATGAATTCATAGTGAATGTACAGTTCAGTGACTGAGTATATCCAGTCCCATAACTGCATACATCTGCCAGACATATAAATTGATAAGTCCTATATCCAGATGCAACTTCTTTCCTTATTCATTTTTAATCTGCCTAATTGGTGTCTGTCTCATAATAAAAACTCTGAAATATTGCCCTCACTTACTGTAATTGCAGTTTCGGGTACGACTTATGAAGAGGTGCAATTACGATATTAAGAAAGTTTACTGACGGGATCAAGTTGCTGAACTTTTTTTTTTTTACCTCCGAGGCATATTTCTAAGGGCATGTCATCCTTTCAGCGGCCATAAAAGCACCCGCATGGCTTTGAAGACCGAGTCATCGGGGAGCGTCTAATGAAGTAGCAGAGAACTATGATGACAGTGGCTTAAGTTCAACAAAGGTAAACACTTTCTAGACCCCGGCGCCCGCTTTGGGGTCAAATCAATGACTGGAGGACAATCCTGGGGGGAGGTTTGGGAACCTGCACATTTTAGGGAAGCACTGACAGGCAGCAGGATTCTAACTTTAAATGGGACATATAATGGAAAAAGTAGATTCGCCACTGAGCCGGCAGTGAAGCTGGTCACCCCAAAAACGTGTGAAAATGGAAAAAAGTGTGACGTTTTCATGACGTATCATTTTTGTGCACCAACCGTGGTGAGTGAAATGGGCTCCTGTCACGTAAAGGCTACATTAGAATAAACCGCCGGCGGCTGGAGAACTACCTTTGTTTATTCTGACAGAGAAAAATAGTGCGGTTTTCTTATTGTTGAAGCATGTAAACTAAAAATATGGGTTTCAACTTGAAAACGAGCATATGTCCTCTTTAAAATGCATCTTGTGCAGACAAAGCAGATAAAACGTACCCTATACAGCAGTGTCAATGCAGTGGCAATCCAGGAGGTATGTGAGATTTTTTTAAATATATATTTAAAATGAGCATTCATTAAAAAATGTAAAAAAAAAAGTGATTTCATAAAGATTTAATAAAAATTAAGTGTAAGTTCATAAACTGAATTGTATATGTTCTATATTAAACCAGACACTGATGACACAGCGCTGTGCATTACATCTTTTTTTCAACCTATAATGCCTTGCAATGGTCAGAGGGCAGGTACTGGGCTGAAAAAGATATTACATCACTGAAAAAAGATTGAGAACCACTGCTACACAGTATAGACAATATTTCCATGTGATTGACTTTGCCAGCTTTCCTTTACATCAATCAACACGGATGCAAAGGGGAAAAAAAGAGAGATAATGGGAATAACCAGCCTTGGGAAAACGTACAACTTAGCAGAACATGACTGCACATATAAAGTGCATGATAGATCTACTCATTAATGCGTCTCCACTAGATGCATATTTGTGCTCTGAATGTTTTGGTCTGATGACCTTCTTGACAGAAGAGCTCGTCGACCTGGACATGAATATTAACGACGGTAATAACACAAGCTAGCGCAGAGCATACAGTCACAGCCGAGATCTACAGATTAATTCCCATTTGTGGGAGCAGATATCCGATTTGAAATCGCAAACAAAACGGGAATCGCCACCAACATGTGTGCTTCACCGTGTCTTTGCATGAGGGGACTGTCCGATGATTCATTTTGCAGCTGCTCATGTCTACAGTACAGTAACATGCCCTGAATGCAGCAGCCAAAGCACCACCATGAATGATGCCAGATGTTGCCGTGACGTCGCACACTCCCAGAATACACACAAGTGCTCACCTTGAACCGTCCGCATCGGGAAGGTCAGCGGCATCCATCGCTTTGTGCTGACTGCAATCACTCCATCACCGTTGCCGTCTTGGCTTCTGTTTCCACCGCCTTCCAGGCTGATTACCAGTCCATTATGTTGAGAACAAAACCCCAGAAAAAGGACATCCTGCTCTTCCTGTGCTGTGTACACAATCACTAATAATGAAGTGGCACATCATGGCCCTGCCTTCCCATTTAAAAATGACTTAATGGTGACACCGAGTCCCTGGACATTTACTGTTAGTATTCCCTCACTGATACTTAGGGGATGATTTATATTAGCCCTGCAACCTGATACCATATTCATCACATGGCACCAGAGGCAAACTAGTCCAAGTTAAACCCAGAGACACTTAATTCACAAATGGATTGAGGAGTGGTCCAAGGAAGAGAAACGGGAAAAAAGAGGCAAATTCTAGAGCAGCAGATGGTGTGAAATGACTTGGGATTTTGGTGCGAAGCAACTTGAGATTTAGTGCGACAAACAAAAAAAAACAAAAAAAGAATGCTGCCAAAAGCACTTGAGCTTATTTCGTGAGCATAAATGGGATAAAGTGCAATGGAGTGGCATTTTTGGGTCTTGAGATTAATGGCGAATGTAAATTTGTGATTCTGTAAGACGTCCAACTCCTGACTGGCTGGGGCTCAGAAGTACAAACAGTCTGAATTATTTGGGGAGTAAGATAATAAGATGCTGACACAATTTAATTCAGTCGGCCTCTCGGAGTGGATGGAAACTCGATAAAGGATTTTAGTTCTGTGCTTTCCATTTGAGATGAGTGAGGGAAACTTTGTGTTTGGCCAAAGAATTTTGGCACTCCCCGGGGTTAAACGGCAGAGAATGTAAAGACAGCATTTTACACACATTTACTGAAAATGTGCTACCAAAACACATAATATAGTACCACAGATAATATACTAAGATACCTCACATGAGTGCTGTAGACTGTCTTCACATGCTTTTGACCTGTGATTCCTTGCACTTTATCTTATTTTTGATATTTTGATATTCTACTGTTCAATTGTAAATATCCATTCATTCATTCTCATTTATTGCACTGTGTTTATTGTTAAATGTTATGCACCTTCCGCCAGGACAAAATCCTTGAATGTGAAAACGAACATGGCAATAAATGGTTCTGATTCTGATTGTATTTTAATATTATGATTTGTTTGTGCGCATAATAACATGCATCAATCAATCCAACCATTGTATGGAGTCTTTAAATAATATTAAGTTTGCAATTCAATAACACATGAAGAGGGGATGTACACAGAGGTCTTAAGACCTGAGCACGGCTGACTGCCCAGCCCCCCCCCCCATCTCAATAGCCTTATCTGTGATGTGCAACTGATGAACTCCTGAAAGACTCTCCAGGTTTTCGCCCGTATGGATCAGCCGGCGGAGGGACAGGGGGTGCTCAGCCCCCTCCTCCCTCTCCGGGAGATAAGCCCCCGTCTGTCAGCTTGATTGACGTATCAAAGAGGTGCAGCCTCCGTCATTGTGGACAGACTCGACTTCCAGCTATGCTCTCCCAGCCCTTCGCTGGACTAGTTTTCTAACATAAACAAGCCGGCCAGACAGACACGGACGCTTTGTTTGCGGCCATAAAGAGGTATTATGATGCCGCTGGATGTTTAGCACAATAAGAGCCGAGAACTGAATAGCAGACTTCAGCGATAGCAGAAAGGGGGCGACGGCGAGGCTCGAGAATGGCCGCCGACGACACTGGATCCAGGAAACATGTCTGGAATTACTGATTGGCATGCAGTGTTTTTTTAGCAGAAGAAAACACGATTCAACTTATGAGTTTGAATCAAAAAAAGCCGTCGCCTTTTCATGTCAAAGCCCACGGGCGTCGTTTGTTTCGCTTCACGCTCAAAGTGGCTTTTGGAGAGACGCAGCAGCCACCGACCCAGCTGAGCAAACAAGTTGAATATAAAGCTCCGAGCCGCTCTCGAGTTCATCAATCAAAGGCATCATGTGGGAGAAAATGTTGATCTGCTGAGGCTTGTTGACTTCAAAGCATCCCTAGTAAATAAAAGACTGCAAATACTGACCGAGAGGCCAACTCGCAGTGAGGCGGAGCGAAGAGTTGTTCGCAGTGGAAGACCGAGAGCAGCTCTCCGCTCTCCACTTTGATACGGGGGGCAGGCGGTTAGCCAAAACACCCTTATCCTCATTTCACCACAGCTCAAATGAGGCTTCAATTATTTAGCTAGAGACCGGAAAGCAGAAGGAGAAGAAGCGTGTGCGCCCGCGAGCGCTAGCAGAGGGTCTGAAATGCATTTCTCACGAGTTTTCCACGGACTTCCAAAACACCTGATGGTGTTTCCCCAAAAAATGTGAGCCGCAGCAGCAGGAAGTGGCATTATCCCGACTGAAGTTGACAACGAGTGTTTCTAACCTGCTTCGACTTCCTGGTCCGTTCCTGTTACGGCGTTGCAACAAGCACACAAAAACAAAAGGGTGCAAGGAAAAACAAGCCGTATACACACTGCAGCCGTGGGGTTCACACATCAAGGGCTGGAGGGATTTTCGCGGGCTGCCGGAAATCACAGAGGCTGCTTTGCATTCACCTCTCCGTCCTTCAGAAGCTGCGCGGCTACCGGCCCCCCGACCGGAGAAGCCACAGAAAAGTAATTGGAAATTCAGCCCCACTCGAAGGAGCCGCCCGTTCGCCGGTGAGCGATAGCCACGGTAGCATTTTGTACCCTTCCAACCGTACTTTCCCCCAAAGTGGTTTGTTACGGATGAGTCTCGTGATGCAGGCGGGCAAGCGAAAGCGTTTCCAGGGTCCCAGTCACTCATTGCTTTTATTCAGCAGATGCTAATGCTAGTATCATCTGATTGCTTGAAGCCGGATAATAAGGACACAAGCTAAAAAACTAAAACTTTAAGAAAATGCAATATTGGCACGTGCACACTGACATGTCAGTATAATGGAGACGCTGCCTTCCAATTTAAAAAATGTATGTAAACAGAGTTTGGTTAGAATTATTACAGAGCGAGTGTGTTTTAGTCACAGCCGTGTGTGTGTGTGTGTGTGTGTGTGTGTGTGTGTGTTCGACCCAGTTATCCAGGTCAGGGGGTTCAGAGACATACATTGGCGTAATGTTATGGATACCATTCTGTATCACATCAGTGATGGAGAGGCAATCTGCACACCAGCTTTCCTACATTATGACTGTTTCGGCCATTTCTTTGGCTCCAACTCAGACGCATGTTATTCATCTGTTTCCTCCTGCTGAGGTTGCCCCTCTCCTTCTAATCAAACAAGAGTGAATTTGCTAATTGATTGATTGATTAATTGACGAATAGCTCCATCTTTATTTTGCAGTATAGTACAAATTCAGCTAGATTAAGATAATTTATTAAATAAAACCCCAAATTGGTTTTGTAAATTGTATTTCTTTCCCCCGGCTTTTTTTATGAATTATGTGACCCTTTGCTTCTTATCAATTACTAATCCTTAAAAATAGTGTTTGTTGCCTTCTCGTCATTGGTTGATCCGTGTCTTATTAGTCTTTGATAGCTGAGACTTTGAGAGAGAGATTTTTCTGACATCATACATAAAAAAATGAATCCTGATATGAACAAATCTAATCTGAATTACATATGATCTGGACTGCAATAATTGCTTGCTAAATTAATAGCTACACCATTGCTATGAATTACAACACTGTTACCCTTTAAAGGTTGCCTGATTTCTGTCATTAATGTAGTCAATTACCGTTTTTTTTATTATTTGATGGTAGTAGCCTCGAGGTCTCAGTAAGTTTAAACGGCTCACACAAGTTAATGTGTCTCTATGCCTAATTAGTTTAGTTTAAAATGGGATTTTACAGGAAAAACACGTATTTTGCTGATTCCAGTTATTTTTGGCTCCCCTCAAAAACATGTTAAAACCAGTTTTCTTTGTGAAAAATAAAAACAATTAATTTTTTTCTGGTTTGTTTACCAGTTAGAAGCGCTGACCTACATTTTCTTTTCCCTTACTTCCTGTTTAAAGTCTACCTTTATTTCCTGTCTGTTTACTGCTACAGCATGCCATCTGTGAGCTATTACCATTAAAATCCAAAGAATGAAACCCCACTGGCATGCAGGAAGAGACGTGATTGAGTGAAAAAGAGCCGGCATTTTTTTTTTTTTATCGTCAAGACAAATTTCAAGGTGACAGGAGAGGTGTCGGACATTTGATTGATGGCGCTCAAATCCAATAGAGTCCAATAACACACACAGCTGAGTCAAACCACCTGGATCGATAAAGTTCCAAGTGACTAAGACGGATATGTATTTGTCTTTTCTGTGAACGCTGATAAATCAAGTGCAGTTGGTAATTATGTCGTATGCTAACTGCCAAACGTTATGATTGGCTCGGGAGTCATGCTTATTATTATTGTCAAAAGCAACTGAACGTAAACAAGGGGCTAGTTTTCAGAAGATGTGCAACTTGTGAACACTCAACGTGCACGGCTGAGTTGCCGGGCAGATGGGGGTGCAGAAACAATTAAAACCACAAACAGTACTGCTGTTGCATAGCATGTGAGCGTGACGTACACATGCACTGCAAAATGAAACGTTATTTCAGCACCATGGAGAGCATTTTCTGATCAATGACTGCAGATCTCTACATATAAACTGTGATATTTGAAGGACACGCTATAATTTCCATTATGATGCCACACTGAAAGGTTACTTCACCCAAGAACTGTTGAGACCTGTTTTCCACCAAAGTGCCACCACCATTTTTCCTCATTGAAACCACGACTGAGAGTTTTCAGATTTCATTTTGGGATGTTTTAAATGCACATGTTCTTGTGAAAGGCTTTTTTTCTATTTTTTGGGGGAGTTTTTCTTGATCCAATGTGAGGTTCTGGGACATGGATGTCGTATGTGTACAGATTGTAAAGCCCTCCGAGGCAAATTTGTAATTTGTGATTTTGGGCTATACAAAATAAACTGAATTGAACATGTATGTCCTTCCCCTCCACTGTGTTAAAGTGACATAAGTCTCTGTGGTAAAGAGAAATCCCTGCTAATAAAACAATAACCATTATCAGGACTCAGGAAATAAGCAGAAGCACATTCCTCTTTGCATTGCGAGAAAAGTGAATGTGGAAGTGCCTAAATTGACTTTGCATTCTTTCTAATGGCCACCAGGGGGCGACTCCTCTGGTTGCAAAAGGAAGTGGGATTGTTTAAACTTCTCACTTGATTTATTACCTCATCAAACATTGTAAACACAAGTTAATATTTTGTAAAGTTGCAACTAATGATTGTAATACCGTGTAAAATGGTTAATACATATTTTGTATCTATAAAATAGCTAAAGCTTAATTTACTTTAAATTCTCTATTTATTATTCTAAATATTACCTGTACATTTTATATTAAGCCCCAGACAGTATCCCTTTGAGTTTGTATGCTATATTGTCATTATAGTTGCAAAGCCATGTAGAGTAATTGAACCATCTACCATCCACATAACAGATGGAGGTATCATAATGCTGCTTAGTCGTCACTATACAGTATATTTGAGAAACCCGTTCTCCTCGGGCGTATGGGCCCGAACAGAATCAGGTGTGTAGACTACTCATCACACGAGAACAGACCTAATTATCTCACTCTTCCCTGAATGCAAAACCCTCCTCCATCAACCTAATCGTCACTTTAAATTCAGCTCCACTTTCAAGAACATACACAGAGTTGTGCATTGGAACAGAATCTTTCACTCAGGTTGCTCAGCCAAAAAGACTGCACCAGATGCTTGTGTTAGATTATCATGCATACTAATGGCAGCAGACGTTTCACAGCACTGCATCAAAATGTTAATTTTCCAAAGATGAAATAATCTACCATTCTGCAGTTTTAATTAGTTAGCTTTTCCAAAATTTTGAAAAGATGTCGTATCTATGAAAGCTATTATTGTGGGGAGGGGGGGGAGGACTCGGACGAGTCAAAACCTGCGTTTGTGGATAACAAATATACTTTAAAATGTTCTTTTCCCCACGATATGATATCCCACGGGTCACTTGCTTTTGAGGCCAATGAAAAATGCCACAGCAGCAGCAGCAGCAGCAGCACAAGATGAAGTCAGTCTGAGGAGCAGGGGGGATATGAGAACATTTATTTTTTCCAATCCCCTCAGTCAAGATGATTCTGGATAATTTAAATCTGCACAGTATAAAAAAGACTAAATCAAAGAAAGCTGTGCAAGTCAGAATGTACCGAAAACAAATTAATGTGATAGAGTCAAGGGCCGCTTAATCCATTCAAATGTTGCCAGTAATCACGCTCTCTCTTACTTAATGTATTAGTCCCATAGTTCAGCTGTCATTGTCTTTAATGGTGACGATAATGTGACAGCAGCTAGACTTTGTGTATATCAACAAGCTGCAAAGAAAACAAGATGTCTACCAGAACTAAAACAAAAATAGCATTTTTTTAAATGTTCAGACTATAAACTGGATGCATTCAATGTCGAGTTCAAGTACGTGCGAGTTCTCTCTGCTCTGAAGAGTCTTCTAACACATTGAAACGCCTCAACAATAGCAAGAGTCTGGTGGTTTTACGAGGGACACGATGCTTGACTCCTCAACCTCTTCGCCCTGCCATTTGAAGTCCAATGTAATGACTGCACCAACTCAAACTCAAAATGGTAATTTGCAAATAATAGTATTTTATCACAGTACAGCCAGCAGGTTGTCTTTGTGAAACATTAATTATATATCTGCGGAATTTGTATTTTAAAAAGCGGAAAGACGTGTGGGTTTTGCTCAGTGAGAATATCTATTATACATAACGTTACTAAGGCGGGGTTGCTCCGAACCCGAATAAATCATGCTTTAATTTAATAATTTGTGCACCAAATCCAGATTTAAAAAGATTAAATCTAAACTTCTTAAATGTTAGTTTAGTTTTTACCTCGATTGAATTGAATCATTTAGCACCAAAAGCTTTGAAGTCCTTATAACTAAACTGAGATTAGTTTCCGCCATGCAACAGGACGTTGTGAACCTGGATTTACTAAACTTAGTTTTGCTCAACTCTGATAAGAACTAATCTAAATCGGGGGTGCAACCCAAAATATTACCTCTGAAAAATAAAAATAGGGAATGGGACTTAACTTTGCAACTCTAATAGCAAAAACATAGTAGTTGTAACCTCTAATGAGGGAAGGGAGTATCTGTAATTTAAATAACGCAGCATATAATAATTACGGTTAATGAGCATCATCTTGTCTCTGAATAGACGTTTTAACACGTTTTAACACTCATCTCATGTCGGTCAACCTTTGTTAAAGCTGGACGTTAAAACGAGAAGAGCAGGATGTGAAAGAATGCAACGAGTTAAACCTCTTCACAGACTTTCTTCCCCGGTCTTTTTTTTTTTCTGTCTTGTTCTCAAAGCTCGAGGGAGCTCTTGGAGGGAGCGAGAAGGGATATTTTTAGCAGGATCCACAATCCCTCCTGTAAATAATTACCCTTGTTGCCGTCGAAGCTGCCAGCCTCATCGCATTGGACGATTGCGCGTAGCGTCAAACGTCAAAATAAAGCAAAAACTGGTGACAGAGAGATCCCATCTGCACAGGCCTCTCGGTGATGCCAGACCAAGGACACTCGCCCACACCGCGGTGTAATGGGAACACTGGAGCGAGGGAACGGGGAGGAAACATGAGCCAGCACGTTTAATAAAATGCACTGGGTGAGAAAGAAAGGGGGTTTGAAATATGGAAATGGGAAGTGTAGCTATTCCACCAATCTGCTTAGGGAGCTGTTGACTGGAAGTAAATGTGAAAAAAAATGAACATAAAGAGCGAGATGGCCCAAAGAACATTTAAAACCCCCCGACTGCTGCGATGGGGCTGCTCAGCAGCCAACAGTAGACTGCAGTCGTACCAGGCGGGTCCCAAATGTGAGTGTTTATCTGTGTAGCCCTCCCTATTCTAGCAACTATTGCCCTAGTCCGTTGCTGTAAACAAGGATATGCTCTTGGCAGAGTTTGCCTGGTCAAATAAGGATGAAAGAGAAGAAAATCCAACAGGAAGTTCAATTAAAGTCGGCTGTACTCTCGTCTCGCCTCCTGCACGGAGTCACGTACACAATGCTGCACGTCATTAATGATAAGAGGGTCAGCGGTGTGCTGTTGTGTTTTGCTGTGAAACAACTGAGTGGACGGTTAGCTTTTGGGAAGTACAGTTATTTGCTTTCTGGTGGACAGTGACACAAATATCAATACCACTCTCAGATCTGTCCTTTTAATATTTACCTTATTGTTTACACATTGCATCGTTTTTTTGTAGCATTTTATAAGAAGTACACACTATTTAACATTAGTAAAGCATGAATAAACATTGAATTCATCATTTATAAAGCATTATTCCAGCATGAACACTCATTAGTATGCAATTCATAAACAGTTATAAATGTTTCATTCTTGATTAATAAGCTTGGGGTTTCATACTTTATAAATGATGGATTCCTCATTTGTAAATATGATTAATAAGATCATTTGTGAAGGGTATATTATAAAAAAAAACCTAATACAGGTAGTTACTACTTGTTAGTCAAGTATTAGGTATATTCTGTGAACTAATCTAAAGTGAAGAGTATCTATGCTATGGCTAGCCATAGCTATCATAATACATAATGCTATTATTACACTGCCTATTAATGATTTCTTAAGCATTGATGTCACAGGGGACCTCAGGTCCAGGCTGCATGTTAAACCATGTATTAAAACATAATTACCAAGAACCACCAATTTGGCGATAGCTAGATAGCTAGCAAAAAAGACTGGGGGAAACGGTAATGTCAAAGGGAGCAGGTTCAGGCACCCAGGAGGGACTCGAGGATGTTAATGAATTAATGAATTGTCCAGCTCATAAACCCAGAACTGTCGTGGATTTAACTCTTTCAATTCTGGATTTTTTTGTGAGCAACCAACCGACACCGGCTAGCTTCTTTCCCCCTGTTTGCAGTCTTAGTGCTAAATTAAGTTGAGCTAAGCATGACAGGACAATCTTCTTATCCAACTCTCTTGTGTCAGAGTTGATGTTATTGATTAAAACAGAATTAACTTTGGGTCAAATGTGACTGACGGGAAAGTTTTTGATTGTGAATCGTAAAAAAAAAAATAAAAAAAATCAGCATCTTCCTCATGAGCTTTGAAGTTGCTCAGACTTGAACTGAGAAGCTTTTCGGGGCCCCAAAACGTGGAGGACCGCGATTGCAAACGCACTGTCAACAGATTCTCAGGGGCTCGCTCTTTTCTGAGCAGAACAGGCAGCCAGCCCTCCATTGGTAATTTATTAGGACTGTTTGAAGAAGCTGACGCAATCCCCCCTCTGTGGTGATGTCACTGATGTTAACGATCTGGCTTTCATCTCTCTTTTTTCGGCTTTACTGTCTAAACAGCACGCTGCATAGCTGCTTCTTTTCTTTCCATCTAAAGCCGGCCTCATTTCTTTTGTGTCAATTCCACGTCTTCTGGGCCCGCATAAAAGAAACCTAATTTGGCCAAACAATGCCAAATCCTCCAGTGGCATTAATCAAGCGTGAACCTGCTAGATCAGATCAATTAACATCAGTCATTGGCTTTCAATACCCGCTGCCAAATATGTGTCTGAGGGAATGTTCTCAGCTGTCTGTCCAAACCTCCCCAAATCAAAGCCCTGCTCTACAAGTCTCGACACAACCCTCAGAGAAACGTTCTCGTGGTATATTTCTGTGCGGTAAACATTGGACCTCATGCAAGAACGCAGTCGTGTTCCTATCGTAACTTTCTGATACTTTTCTACTGTTACTGATGGCTGATGCAAATGACCAGCGTCAACATGATATGAATGCCACCCGTGCATTAATGAGCGTATGTTCATAATTGGAAATTAGCATAAATAACGCCTCAATGAGGATAGACTTTTTCGGCCCCATATGTCCTGCTTTTGGAGATCCATAAATCCATTCAATCATTCATTCCCATTCATTGCATTCTGTTTATTGTTAAATGTTAAATGTTATGCACCTTCCGCCAGGACAAATTCCTTGAATGTGAAAACAAACGAGGCAATAAATGGTTCTGATTCTGATTACGGTCACAATTTGAAACACGGTAACATTGTGAATTGACACAAAACAAACGATGTTACAAGTCTGCTATGTTAGGTTTAGGCAACAGGAAAAAAGTATCGTTTGCTTTACAATTACGCTACAAAATTGTAATTGTAAAAAAAACAACATAAGAAACTACTTTATAATTAGTTATGTTTCGGCAGCACATATTTGTATTTGTAGAGCAAATTTCCACAAAAAGGTGATTCAAAGTGCTTCACATACAACCATTAAAAGCATAAAAACATAATGCAAAATAAAACCAGATTTAAAAACAATTAAGAACATTCATTAAAACACAGTTAAAAAGCAAAAAATACAGAATTTAATAAAAGTTGCAGTGTTTAAGATATAAAATGCAGAAGTGAGATGCAGAATCTGGTTTAATTAAAGGCAACAGCAAACAGAAAGGTCTTCAGTTAACATACTCTCTTTTTTCACCCATCCACCACCTCAATCTCCTCCATACACAGACCTCGTGAGCCCTTTAAAACTTATTTGTGACACGTCAAAAGCGAACGTAATCCACGACGATTCAAACAGCAGTTTCGTTGTACGGGAACATCATTTTCCAGGGACAGAGCCGCCGTGTGTAGTTTAAACAACAAATAAAACGTGTGTACTCATTCTTAACACACTGAAGGTTACGGTCCTTTAAATTGACTCAACTCCCACACAGTGAATATGTGCACCACTTCATTAACTCCAAACACAGGTACTGGTAAACATACTGATACTGTGTTCATTATTTTCAGATTAAAAAGCTGTGATTTAATGACTGTGTTGAGCTCTTGATGTCTGTGGCTCACACTGTGATGATACACATGCCTCTCAGGGGCATCAGAGATGAATCAGAACGAGCACATTATCACTCGCATAACATAAACAATTCTGTTATAATGATGTTCACAAAATCCCCGAGTCTGAGTTAGTCATCCCGAAACGTGGTTTCACAAGTCTGTCATTTTCATTATCTGGGATTCTGTCGGTAAACTGAACATTAAAGTTGTTTAAGAGTCCGACTGACGGAGATCAATACAAACAAAACAAGCTCTTATACACGATGTCTATTAACTCAGTATATTTGTTGTAATATCAAACATTTTGCAGCCTGCGCTACAGTTACAATTGAGTTTCAGTATGACTGTAAATGTGTTTATGCAAAGAATGAAGAAACATTCAAGTCTGAAGGTAACTCGTGTGCTATTTATGTCAATTATGAAAATAAACTTTTTTCATCAATTTCTGATCTCGGTGCAATTTCCCTCTGGGCCACAGTATTCTGTTTTAAAGCCACAGTCTATGTTATAAATATTCCACATTGACAATAATCTGTATTCACTTGGCTTCAGCTACTCTGTGTATAGTGAGAACTCAAATGAATTAATAACACCATGAATGTTCAAAGGGAAAAAAGCACCTAAAAGCACAGGTACTCTGCTGCACCAGTAGACCAAAATCACTCTTTCAGTAAAAATATGTATTTTTTTATGTTAAATACATGAGAAACGGATAATGTTTATTTATTTTCCACACTTTTTTGTTTGTATTGCGTTTAATTTATGATCAAATTTGACTGTAGTCTATATTATTTTACTTTTATCGTCATCATTTATTATTCTTACATATACACAAGATTTCATCCGTGGCTAAAAAAAACGCCTTAAAGATTAAACACGTCTGTTATTTTCACCGGTCAGCACACAACTGGGTATTGTTAGCTGCTCCTCTCTGAAGGAGCAACAACAAACCTTTTTAATATCCAAAAGATAGATTTTGGGTGAAGTATCACTTCAACGGTTAGTCGTATACTTGCGGTGGCTTTTAGATGTTTTTTCACGAGTGAAACCTTCCAAAAAAACTAAAAACACATAAAATTGGTGAAACTAGAGCATCAAAGAGAGATCTGTGGCACTAACAAAGATCCTATAGGTCCTATACACGTCATGCTGGGGGATTCAGAGGCAGCTTTTACTCTGCCTTCATGGGACAGCATCTAAAAAAGGAGAAATTAATAATTCTATAAGCTGAATAAATAATGGGAGAGAGATGGGATGCTGAGTATTGGCCCGAGTGAAGAGATGCAAGATAGGAACAGGATGAAAGACCTGGTGGGAAGTGTAAGTGAAAAGAGGAAAATAAAAAAGCATGAGGGAGGGAGACAAAAAAATGGACGGATGATAAAGAGATGGCACAACATCAAAGACGAGAAGCAATTCTCTCCATCCCTCCATCCCTCCCCCTCATTATCAGTGTGTTCTAGCCAGCTTCTCTCAAAGTGTCAAGCTCATGAGAGGAAGTCGCATGTTCTGATCTGCATCCCCGGAGTGGAAGGTTCTATATACGGACTTCAGAGCTTTTCTATGGCGTCAAACAACTGTCTGCAATGCACAGATATACCGGAGTAACGTCTACCTGAGAAGAGGATGGAGTCACTCTCCTGGTGTGTGTTGTAATACCAGGCTTTGTTTACATTGTGTGTCTGCCACACCTGGTTTTGAGTCTCTCGCATCGAGGAATCGTAGCACCCAGCCTCACACCGTTAGCACTGTTGTCGTTGTTAGCGCTGTTAGCACCATAATAATAGTAATAAAACTGTTTTAAATACTCAAAGTCATCAACATGCTGAAAGATGGGTGGAGGCAATATGCTCGGAGGTCCGTATAGAAATACCTTTATATTGACAATGGATCAGATTCCCATTTGCAATGTGACAATCACCTGGTTTTGCAGTGCTTCTTTTTAGACATTTTTAGCTCATTTTTTTGTTTAGTTTAGTTTTTGCCCTCAAACTACGTTCTCAATCGTAGTTATAGTCCCACAAGGAAAGAAAATAATAATAATTCCTCCACCAGACCAGCACAAAATGATAGAAGAACATAGTATACCATATATATATACAGCTTATTTTTCCTCAGGAGTTGGTGTTAAAATTAAAGTTAAAATCAGTACATTTTGGATTTATAAATCATGAGATGAACAGAAACATGGCTCCAATTGAATGCTAATGTTATTCTATGTCTCCTGAGTATGTACACAAATAGTGCAGCTTTAAGGCATGGCTAAATGTCGAAGACTGATATAGAGAATCCGGCCTTTGCAGCTAAATCATGAGTTGGGGTGAATATCATCTTGCTTTGGTCCTAAACTCAAAGATAAATCATCTGATAATGTATGAACAACTCTGTACCAACATGTCTAACAGCAAGGTGTCAACAAGCTCATTTGTCATCACAAAACAATCATAGACGTCTTTGTTTATTCCTTATTTCCAAATGCTAGGTTTACGGAATTGGGTTACTAATTGTAAATCCAAAAATAATTACACAATTTACCCCGTGAAAAATATTTGCATCAACAGATTTATTTTGTAAACCCCATAAGCACTAATCAAGTCAATCCAGTGTCTATAATTGCTGCTTTTCAATTAAGTTGATGAAGAAGAAAAAAAAGAAAATGAAGTCATTAAAACTCAATTGAAAGTCAGTCCTCGGATCCTCGATCATATCTCACCTTTTTCACTGATGGAGGAACACAATTTGGGAAACAATGAATGTGTTTTGAAAGCTTGAAACGTGGTGCACCCAAACAGATGGTTGATGGGACGGCTTTTAAGACGCTGAGTGAATGAATCATTTTCCCAAACAAAAAAAAGCAAGCATTGTATGTGTGCTTGGTGTCCCCACATGAACCGAGCCCATATGAGCTTTGAAATCTCTCAAGAGATCAAAAATACATAAAATAATTTAATATCCCTTCTAATTTATTTCATTCCCTCTATTCCAATAGCTGGATGTATTTATTAACTTTAGCATGATGAGAAATTTCTCTTCAGCCTTGTCTCCAATTTCTCATATAAGAAAACATAGCGTCTCCGTTTGCATATTTACAAACTCCTATGAATTTACTCATATCAGCAAGCGTTTAGGAGGTAGCATTTAGCAGGTAGTATTTAGCAGGTAGCATTTAGCATGTAGCGTTTATGAGGTAGCATTTAGCAGGTAGCATTTAGCAGGTAGCATTTAGCAGGTAGCATTTAGCATGTAGCGTTTATGAGGTAGCATTTAGCAGGTAGCATTTAGCAGGTAGCATTTAGCAGGTAGCATTTAGCAGGTAGCATTTAGCATGTAGCGTTTATGAGGTAGCATTTAGCAGGTAGCATTTAGCAGGTAGCATTTAGCAGGTTGTGTTAAAAGTCAACAAATCCTGCTGCCGCTTCTTGCTGAAAACTTTCCTCCAAATCTTCCTCGCAGCATAACATCGCTGCGCTAAATCCAGCATGGCCTTTAGCGATGGGTGTTGCCGTGCGTCAACACCGTGATGTACGAAGATGGCATTAGACCCGCTCTTCATAACGCTGCTGATGGCCGGCTCTTATTACTCGGCGTCCTATTGATTTTGTGGCGTGTCGGCGCGTGATTGTGATTCACGGGAGGATCGGAGCGCCGCATCAACATCCCGCCTCCACTCTGACCCGCGGCCTCGGGTCAAGTGGGGAACGTCAAACTGAAGTTTACGGCTGTCGTTATCTCAGAGTAACGGAGCAGATTATCAAATCTAGATCAATGGAGGGGATCTCATGCCCCTGCACTTGTGTTATTTACATGAGCGCTATTGATTTTGGATGGTGTTGATCTTTAATCTGCAACGAGGGCAACACCGTGTCTGTATTCCCACTTGAACAAGACTTTAAACACTGTGAAGGAGAACTTTGTTACAACCTTGTGTCACATACGTTACAGACTCCTTTTGACACTTTTCATGAGACATTTATGTCCCTTCATATAGAGGACATATATCAAACAGTATATATTTATTGAGCAAAACCTAAAGATGTCTATATTAGCTGTAGAGAAGCCAGAATATGACAAGAATATGGCAAGTGGCCACGGCACTAAGTTGTTCACCTCAAAGAGTTTGTAACTTGCCGCCTTCTTTTGTTATTGATAAAAGCACTATTACCATGTTTCGGGCTTATACAAAGAAGGCTAAAAATGGTCTTAAAAATCTACATTTTTGTATAGATTTTGAAAGAAAAAATCATATTATTTACTGGATATTCAAGCTTTGTTTCTTCATAATACAAATATCTTTTCTTCGTCTCTACAGGGTTTGTATAAAGTTAGAAAGTAGGCCATGAATATGAGATATGAGTTTCCAATCCCTCCTCTGCATTGTGGAAGTTGTTCTGTGGCTCTCTGCCGGTTTCACTCGTTGTCTTTTTGATTATTCAGTTGATTTTGTTCGTATGCCCTCTGGCGTTTCGGAGAATAATGCAACAAACGGTACATTGAGCATAAACGCCTCATGCATGCTCGGAGCTTGCGCGCCATCTGCAGAGGCGGTGTTAAGCACGAGAATAAACAAAGCTTAAAGTTGCACTAATTAATATTTTCATATTACTAATGGATCTAAATTCCCCCGACATCGCATTTCCCTTTAACTAAACAGAGATTAACAGAATCTTTCAGCTAACCGCCTTCATTTAAACGCCTACAACCTTTGTTCTTTTGGTATTTGTTTTAGTTTGGCACTATCAGTAACCTTGTTTTCAGGCATTTTTTTCTCAGACAGACACAGTTAGTGATGAGCCAGCTCACGCGATTAGCTGGTAGCGTTTAGCTGGTAGCATTTAGGAGGTAGCATTTAGGAGGTAGCATTTAGCAGGTAGCGTTTAGCAGGTAGCATTTAGCAGGTAGCATTTAGGAGGTAGCATTTAGCAGGTAGCATTTAGCAGGTAGCATTTAGCAGGTAGCATTTAGCAGGTAGCGTTTAGCAGGTAGTGTTTAGCAGGTACCATTTAGCAGGTAGCATTTAGGAGGTAGCATTTAGCAGGTTGCATTTAGCAGGTAGTGTTTAGCAGGTAGCATTTAGCAGGTAGCGTTTGGCAGGTATCGTTTAGCAGGTAGTGTTTAGCAGGTAGCGTTTAGCAGGTAGCATTTAGCAGGTAGCGTTTAGCAGGTAGCGTTTAGCAGGTAGCATTTAGCAGGTAGCATTTAGGAGGTAGCATTTAGCAGGTTGCATTTAGCAGGTTGCATTTAGCAGGTAGTGTTTAGCAGGTAGCATTTAGCAGGTAGCGTTTAGCAGGTATCGTTTAGCAGGTAGCGTTTAGCAGGTAGTGTTTAGCAGGTAGTGTTTAGCAGGTATCGTTTAGCAGGTAGTGTTTAGCAGGTAGCGTTTAGCAGGTAGCGTTTAGCAGGTAGCGTTTAGCAGGTAGCGTTTAGCAGGTAGCATTTAGCAGGTACTGTTTAGCAGGTAGCATTTAGCAGCTTAAAAGCTACATTTTTGTCTCAGAAGTTGGTATACACTAAAACAAAGTAAGAAGGTCAGAGGTCACTAATAGACCGGCCATGGTTCGGGTCAGGACCCAGACGTCGTTGTATCCGGATCTGGACCTACAACCGTTAGATAATTGAGAATGATTAAATATTGACGAAGAGCTTCTATTTTAACGGGCACAGCCCTTCCAGCCTTTACGACACTCGTTCAGCGGTCCAGGAAACACACCGACCAATCGCATGCGTCGTAAATCACATCAAGTGATGCCACTCAAAAATATGTGTATTCCAATAAGCATCGCGGCTTGAGTGAGATTTACAGGAGAGACTGAACGAGAGGCCGAATAAAGGTTATTTCATACAACACGTTCCAAAAAGAGAAATGTGGAGAGCAAAACCACCTTTTTTTACCAGGAATGGACAAACTCTCATATGTTAAAGGGAGTTAAAAACCAATATGCAATGTGAAGCTCCCCTACGAGTCTTTTGAGCAAACGTAACCACATCAAAAAAACCTGAGCCCCATGTGATCAGAACCCTAACACAGTAATTCACTGCCCAACAATGATGCTAGCTGAGAGGGGAATAGAGGTGAAACAAGTGGTTTCCAAAACCACAGAGAAAGCATACATTTATCCTATTAGAAGATGAGAAGAATTTAATATCGTGGCTCTTTTGCGGGACATCACTTAACACCTGCATGATTTAAAGCTGCAGGGCAACAATTCAGTTATATTCATCTTTCTTAAATGAAGTACTTCATTTTAAGAGGAACATTTTACAAAAGCTTTCTTTAAGGCTTTTTTAATGCAGCCCTTACTGTAATCAAAATGAGAGAAGAACATTTATTTTGCATTTTTCAGCCAGTACAATTTGACAACTGACGATAAATATTGAGATATTATTCAATTGAACTTTCTTTATTTGATTTGACAGTCACAATAGATATGGCACTAAATCAGAGCGCAAGTTAGACATTATTGTGATGTACCGGACCTTTCCATGAGGAAATTATCTCTAACGGGACCTTGTTGAACATTAATAAATACATAAATACCCCTAGTCTATGTGTTTGTTATAGTTCAACATGCTTGTGTTTACAGCCAAAACAGGCCAAAAACAGTCCGAAGATGCTGCTTTAAAAGTCCTTCTAACCAGACATACTTCAATTATAGGGGAGTAACATGTAACAGTAAATCTAAATCAGTCCTTGTACTTTCATATTTTCATATTCTCTGCTTACTTTCATACATAAGACGGCTCAGCTGGCATTTGTCTTGTGCACCAGTTGCATCTGAATCCATCCAATCAACTTGTGAGAGACATTTTCTGTCAGCTTTGGTAATTACCGAGTTCAAAAACAATATTAATGCGGGGCATCTCCTGGATTTTTGTGAGGGAAACCAGTTGTAAAGCACAGAGACTATAATTACCAATTCGGTTGAGTGTTCGTTAAAATGGATCCACATCCTCCTCCGTGGTTTCCTCCCACTGCTCGTCTCGACGCTGGCAAGAAGATCAGTAATTCGCGTAGATACAGGCCAGTGGTGACAACGAAGGCAGATCTCTAAAAAGTAACAGGATTGGTCTAGAAGCTCAATATGTATACTCTTCTTTACCCTCTTAAATAATCATAATAATGGCATGTTCAGAAATGAAATTGAGGGAAATGAAATGAATTAATCAATTTTCCGCAGTCTGATCTGTGAGGTATCAAAATAGCATCAGAAAGGATGCTATTAAATGGATTGTGATGGTTAATTTGTTGGCTTTGGCTTTCAGGACATAACATGCAGATGGAAAAGCACATCTCATGACCTCTAAACCTCCAAACCTCTAATTCAGCCCCACTAGAGACAATGCAGAGCAGGTAGTCTGCAGATGTTTCCTGTTTTTTGGAACAAATGACTGTTTTGACTATACTTATAATTTACAACACCGAGCGGTTGTGTACTTCCTGCAGCATTTTCTTTTTTTTTTCATTAGTGCTTTTAGAAACTTCAGAGTCAAAAGCATGTCCTTCATTCTCTGTAACGTTGCCATGGAAACAAGAGGAGAAGTAAGGAACTCGGTAAATAAATTTATATTTTCTCAGGATACAAAAGACGACGGTGGCAGTCAAGTCCTCAGGTTGACTGATTGTGTTTTCTTTCTCATGAATAAAAAGAAGCACCAAATAATGGAAGGATATAATCCACAATACATAGATATAGATATAGATAACATAACATAACATTACATGAACTGCTGATGCATACGATTGTAAAATATGAGAAACAATGTCTGAAATATTGCAGAACATATTGTGACATTGATGAAAATGTAGCAATTAGCATCATATCATGGAACCATGTTAACAGTATACCATGGTGCCATTATTAGGAGTTATACCACGGTGTATAGTGCAGGTTAAATAACTCCATGCGTCCAACTCCTGCAATATTTACGCAATATGTGCACATCAGGGGTTGCAAATTCATTTTGGGATCATCCGCTATCTCTTGAGTGGGTGCTGATGCTGCACATGGCTTATCGGGCATATTTTCGGTGATTGATTTTCAATCTGCGTGAAGATGAGGACAAATTCTCAGACTTTAAGTTTAATAATTCAGCTCAACGTTCGGGCTTTCTATTAAACATACCACCCGATTCCTGGACATTGTAAGTTCACAAAAACTGATTATGAAATGTTTATTCCCATACGCCAGACACCACATCAGCATTCTTAACTCCAACAACAATATTATTCCAGCAATATTTGAGAATATTCCTCCCATAATCAGGACATTGTAATTATATAAAAGATGGACAGATATACCGTTGACAACATTTGGTTGATCGGCAGTTGATTTTTTACATTTCACAGAAAATGGAGAGACAATATAAGAGAATTTTCAGAGTTCCTATTTTTCCAATGCAAAGTTCTAATTTGACAATAGAGAAAAAAAACTGATTTTCCAATTTTTCTTGTTTCCACATGCAAAAAAAAGTTGATGGAAAGTTTGTTAATGGCTAAAGTTAAGATACCAATTCATGACAGTGGTAGGACTTACTAAAGGACTAATAGTCCAGAGATCCCAGTGGACCCCCCACCCCCCTCTTACTTAATGTGTGATTACATTATAAAAGCATTAGCTTGGCAACATACAGGTTGAATTGTTTAAATGAAATTCATAACACAAACCAGAACATATGTTTAGCAGAATAACCGCTTATTTTTTGGGGGACTTGGACAGCATGCGAATGAGGTCTTCACAAATCATGCTGATTGAGACTAGCCCTTACAATCTGAATTGCTTGTGACGATAAATAATACACTCATCTCAACAACAGCACTAAGCTACAGTATGCCCAAGGGAAATCTAGTGTGTGTGTGTGTGTGTGTGTGTGTGTGTGTGTGTGTGTGTGTGTGTGTGTGTGTGTGTGTGTGTGTGTGTGTGTGTGTGTGTGTGTGTGTGTGTGTGTTGTGTGTTGGGAGGCTGAGGTGGACTTTCAGAGTCAATAAATAATTGAAAAGCTGCTCTTGTTCCACAGTTTTCTCTCTGTCTGCCTTTGTCTTTAATTAAGAGGTTATGGACCCGCTAATCCAGAGGCTCTGTCCGGGAGACCAAAGTCACAAAGGACGACGCCAGTCTTTCAATATGCAATCAAACTTTAGGACTTAGGGATGACGACAGTTGCAACAACCCGCCTGCTTCGGTGTATTTTTCTAAAGCACTGGGTTTCCCCGGCTCGTCCAACTATGACGTTCCACTACTGCCATTCAGTTAACATGTGAATTAACCCAAATAAAAACAGTGGCTTAGGTCTAGGCAACAGAAGCTCTTAGTTGGGTTTAGATTGTGGTTTAATTAAGTGAAAGTGAAAACAAAGACATGAATGTTTTGTGTTTGTTTGTTCAGTCCATCTTCTCACTGGTCCGATATGGGTTTTTGGGGTCTTTATAATACGTCAGCACTTTCCTGGTCCTTTGTTGATGGAACAAAGTTTCAAGACAAGTTTTTTTATGTTTCTCATTTCAGCAACAAGCCAATTCAAAGCGCTTCAAAAGCAACGAGAACATATGCAAAAGAAACATGTCAGTCCAGTTCCTGCAGAAATAATATTCTCTGTCCGATGAGACTTTTGGCATTTTATGTGCTAGAACTTATTTCATCTATTTTGTTTTTCCCCTTGAAGCATATCCAATCCAATTAAGGTATTTTAAAGTTTAAATAATAAAATCCCCAACCATTCCCACCCTATCAGGGTCTTGCCTGAGTGAGTTATGAGGTAGAAAAGCATTGAGGAGCTTTCTGATAGTTACAATGCACTAATTAGCCTTGTAAATAAAACAATCAATACACTGAATAGAGGCGCCTGTAGGAGAATGCAAAATAAAAACGTGCAAAGTAGTAGAACATCTCGTGGTTGAAGGTGCTGTTGGTCATTTAACTGACTAAAGTTGTGCAATCTTGACTTGTGTTGCACAGTCTCAGGCAAGAGAGGAAGAAATGATGAGTCTTACGTTATAGATTATGCTATAACTATAACTAATTATTATTAGATGAGGAATGCCAACCCATTGGGACATGGACTGTTCTTTCCATTGTGGTTGACTGTAACATTACATAAATACTAAAAATATAATCAATTTGTATTATTGTTGCACTATGAAGTAACCTCACACTACACACACCACTTGATAGTTCGACAGCAGGCAATATATCCAATAATACTGTAAAGATCTAAAAGGTGCTTCAATCTTTGTATTTATTATTCATCACTAAATCACCAGAAATGGGCACCTGACATTTATAAATGAATCCTTTTTCATAAATTCCCTCATAAATCAGCAGCGGCATCGTCCGATAGCTTTTCATCGTCCCACACAAACGGACGCCAAGCTTTTATTTTGAAACAAGTTGTGAGTTGTTGTCGAGCATCAGCCCGAGGTCGCCTCGGACCGCCTGCCGCCGGCGAGTCGTACGGCAAGGACGAGGAACAACGACCGATCCGAAGCGCCGAGTAAAGCCACCATTCGCGCGGCTGTATTTGCATAACTATCCCTACCTGCACGTAATTATTCCAATAACCTTGAGCCGGCCGGCTGAATGAGGTGCGACTCACTAATTGTGCAGTTTGAGCTCGAACCTTAAGACCGGGGCCAAAGGAACGCTGGGGGCGCAGGATTACATTCACATATTTTAGAGCCATAAAACTCCTCGTTTGGCACTCGAAGCCGCGAGTTCATGATGAAGTTACAATTACATGCGCAGGCGGCGGAGCAATGGCCTTCAGGCGACGTTTTGCCATCGTTGCCCGAGCGGGAAGATTTAATTCAAGAATGAAATATGGCACCAAGATCAGATGGTATCCTCCATTGTGATAAAAAGCAGAAGTTAGAGGTTAGATTGGATCGTAATGGTGTCAGAGACGAGCAGAAAAGAAGAAGATGCTGACTTTCATCAGACCTCGGCCTTTAAGGAAGACTATGCTCGCTAATTTTGCTCTTTTATAATGTTTTGTATTCTTTTTTTTTTTATGCCTTTTCCCCCTAAAACGATGTCAAATGGGGAATAATGTGTTTCACTTTGCCTTTCAACCAGTGTGATAGCGTCAGATATTATGAGGGAGGCCATCACACAATGGCGGACCCTGATTTGCAGGCATTACCCTGCCAGCGGCTCCTGATTGAAATGAAGGAAACCTGCTGAGTGTAAACATTCTGGAGAGAAATGACAAGGCAATTACTGCGCATCGAGCTGATTGGAAGGGTTAGACCGGCTGTTTAGGAAACCAATCAATAGCAAGCCCAAATAGAAAATGACTACAAATGGGTAACTCTTCAAAACTGACTGCTAATGTTGTTCAAACTCTTTCCCTCTGCCTTCACGGAGCACTCAATCAAAAGTGATTGTGGAACTTTTAACACTCGTGGACATGAATAAACCGATTCATGATTGTTTTTTTTGTTTTTGTTTTGGGGCATTTAATCATCATGTGATGTTTTCAGAAACAGGGATAAGCTCTTAGGCCTTTTAAGAGGAACCCCGCTATGGTTGCACGAGTTCTCTCAAAGAGACTTTTGCATGTACGAACGCCAATGACTGTATGCACAGACGCAGCTTCAGTCAAGTCACGTGACAGGAATTTAAACAATGACGTCAGCAAATGCATCTCAGAGAGAGAGAGAGAGAGAGAGAGATATTTGGGGCGTGGCTACATTGTGATGGACAGGCGTTGTCCGGTGTGTGTTGTTGTCATTTTGTCTTCAACTATCCCTTCTTTGGTGTGTTTTCAAGTTCATGAAACTAAAATTGTATAATTTTGGTCCCTTTTGCACCCATTTTTCAGCCAAAATTGCAAATGGTCTCATACTAAATCCTGATTATCTACTAAAAATTTCAAAAGGTATAATATACAGAAATATATTGGTATATGATAGTTCACAGATTTTCTCTCCAAAAAGTTAATTTTTATTATCTTAACTATATCAATGGACACTTTTTATTTATATAAAAAATAGCTCGCTATTGTAGGAGTATCTGTGCGAAGTTTTGGTATTTTTAATAATTATTTTAGTTCAGACATGTCGAGAACGCATGTCAACTCCGCTCAAGCTAGAAAGTTCCCACAGTCCTTGATGGTCCCTGAACGGGCCTCGTTTCACTGCAGCTGGGTGCTCAGTGGCCTTAGGTAGGTAGCAGGAAGGCCAGGAATATTCATATTTCAGCCATAAGCACCAGAGCCCCCAAAAATGGGGGCTCTGGCTTGCAACAAGTTAAAATGTCTTTTTAAGTGCTCGTCTGTACGTAGCTCCACCCACTCGGGTCACTTCTGGTTGGAAAAACCAAGATGCCAAACGTGAGGACATCACGGTGACTATAACCACATCTCATATGCAGTCAATGTGTCTGTTAACATGCAATTTGTCGTGCCTAACCCCATAACATATGGTGGCACTTAACAATACGTGGTATGAAAGAAAGATCACATCATTAATTATCAGAAACTAAAGTTGCAATGTGTTCATCACCCATATTGTTCATGCATACAATTCAATTATATCAATGCAGATGTGCCGCAATCTTTTAGAAGGTTCCCACCAAATTGCATTGCCAAATTATACAAACTTATGCCATAACCAGGCAGCCAAGCAATTATCAGAGTGACTCATACAGACAAGGGATGAAACTCCAGGGGCCTTTGCTCCAGAGCTGCTTTGCGTAATTATAATTTGTTGGTCCACATGTCAAAGGACCCTCTAATAAGGGTGTTTCCCCTCAGGGGAGTATTTAGGTAATGCATTTATGATTTAAATATTCTAATTTATTCTAGCCCAGCAATTACATAAGGATAGCCATTTTAGTTTCAAAGTCCACTGTAGAGTTTGCAGTAATAAACCCAGAAAGGAGAATCACCTTCCTTAATTGTGACGGAGTTCCTTACAGTATATGAAAAAAACATCCGGATTTCCAAAATGAGCATTTTTATTTCAGAAACGTGGGTTTTAATGGCAAAAGTGCATTATATTTTATATTATATTCAAACCATCGCACACGTCTATGCTCAAGGTTTTTAATTAAGCATCGAGCCTTTCTCCCTCATGTTTAATTAAAATCCAACAATAACACAACTTAGAAAGCCCTCTTGAACTCTGGGCTTTTGATTGATAAATAACCATCCATTCAGCGTGTTTTTCCTTTCTTCTCAAGGTCACGGGCCTTTGGTCAAGGTGTGTATCTGATACCTGCGCTGGGTGTGATCACCTATGCGTCGCCGTCAGCAGGGTTTGCTGCAGCCTGAGGGGAGGACTTCACTATAAACAAACCACCAGAGCAGCCATGAATCCCAATGAGATCTCAACAACATCATCTCCGACGCACCTAATACGGATTTAGCATGCAGCCACTAACTCACCTGTGTACATATCAAGAGGAAGGGGGTGGGATTATAGATCAATAATCAGATAGGGGTCATGAATGAGCATTTACTGCATACAAAATGCCGAGCTAGCGCTATGTCTTCCTTCAAATGGCCTCCTGGACATGAGCAAAGTATGAAAACATAAATAAGTGAGCAGCTAACGCTATGAAACCGGCCTCGTGCAGCGCGAGTGAAGCAAAGCAAGCGGAGGGTTAGGGTCGGTCATGTGGTGGAAAGCAGCATCACTCAGCACACACAGTCTCTTCCAGGCAATGTAGTCTGCATCTCATTAGTCCAACATTACTACATGCATAACTGTGTTAATAAACCAAACAAGTCAAGAGACGGACAAAACGGGGATTTTAAGTGAAACACGTTTATTCATTACAATAAGGGCCACTTTCACCTTCAACGTGGTAATAAGACATATTTTTTTGCCTGAACATATCATTATGAAGTAAATTTTGATTGTCCAATGGAATGGCTGAAGAATAATCACCATTTAATATTTAATGTTAGAGTGCGAACATTTTCTAATTAGCACTAAACACAAAGTACAGTTGAGGCTGATGGGATATTTTTTTTTGCAGGTTTCTACGTCATAAACGATAAAAAAAAGTCCAAATGATGGCACTAAAAGAAAAGTCAGATGATCTAAAAAAAAAAAAAAAAAAAAGGGATTCATCCTTTTTGAACCATGAATATGAGGACATCACTTATTCAAGATATTTCAATCAGGACCAAAGTGGCCACACTTAAAATAAACCCCTCCATCTCCCCAGAAATATTACTGAGTACACCACAGCGTCCTCGTGGTCCCCATTTAAACATTTGAAATAATTTTTTAGCGATACCACTTTTTGAACCACCGTTTCACTGTCCCAACATTAATAAACCGGGTCCAGCGGGATGCAGCTGCCCTGATGGGACAAACATTGCTTTTGTCAGACAGTCAGACGTACCGATCCCCCTTTCAACTCTCTTTATGGCTCGTAAAACGACTTCCTGCTACCCGACGACTGCGCCGCACCTGTGCAGGCATCAATAAAAACAGCTTCGCTGAGTGTTTTAAGCAGCTGTTAACAACTCCCCGCAAAACTGGGACAGCAGGTAAATTGAAATTGTAAACCCTCTCCAGATCAGAGACCGAAGGAGAGGCTGAGGGAGTGACGGCACCAGCAGAGACGAATGCATTTAGGGATGCAGCCGTGAGATCACGGGCGCGCTCATGCAGCCTCTGCTGTGCACGATTACTCAAACTTGAATTGGGCCTGATGTCTGACATGCTGTGAGGATATTTTTGTCTTTTTTGTTGTTGTTGTTTTTAGTTGGTTATGTGGAGCAGACAAACAGTGTTTTTTGGATACAAATGTGTGATCTAATTGAAGAGGCGCAGCTGCAAAAGACTCGCTGTGAATCGGCGTGTCCTGCCAGAATAGACTTCACTCACTTTGAATTGTTTTTTTTTTTTTTGGTGCAAAAATCATGAGACACTGACGGAGAGCGTTCTCCGCCACACACCAGCGGAGCCTCATAAGTACGTCATAATTACACATGTGAGGAACGCCATCAACTCCTGAAAATAGACGGAAATCATCTCAAGTTCGGTGGGCGCCAACAGCTATTTTAGTCTCGTCGTGTATTTCTAGGTCACAGATTGTTTAGCGCTCCTTCAGAGCTGCAGCGATGCAGCAACCGCCGTTTCAGTCTCATGTTGCAGATGAATGCAACGGCAAAACAAAAATGGCTTTCAGAGACAATAGGAAAATAGATTTATCATCCGTGTCATCTGGACACTTCCTTTATAACCTCGGTCGACGTAAATAAAAACTGAATATCGGACTTTTTGATGGTAAATCCAGCGAAAGTCAAAGCAGGGACAAAATATCTTAAAATATGTCAGGAAACACCGGCACATACTTTATTATTATTATCTCACATCGAAGCTACGAATGTACATTTGACCAAAAAAAAAATGGATGTTGACAATAACTTGTGTCTGCTACCACGCGATAATGGCATACTGTGCTGCTTCCCCACAAACAACAAGGCTATATTTAATAACCGCTTAAAATAAATATCCTCCCTCGGTATTGTGTCGACAATGACAGACGTAGCACACAGGCCTTCCTACGCTAACGTCCAGGGACGAGAGTCAGAAGGACCAGGGAGCGAGGAAGAAGTGGCTCACAGCACAACTTTAAATGTGAATTAAAGTTTGGGAAACACTTTTTTTTATCATCATACCCACGTTTATGCATTATGAAGATACTTAATGTGTTATAATCTGCTTATAACACTGTATTATTATAGTTATAAGCACTCATACACATCAGAATCGAAATCAGAACCATTTATTGCCATATTGTCCTGGTGGAAGGTGCATAACATTTAACAATAAACATTTAACAGTCAACACAGTGCAATAAATGATAATGAATGAATGGATGAATGAGTATTTACAATTGAATAGTAGAATATCAAAATATCAAAAATAAGACCTTATTGAGCATTTCATAATGACTTCCACGGTCACGCATCTCAATTCTTTAATTGCTGGTCACTTTTTTGCAAGAATCCTAATTCCAATAGTTGCGATAGATTATAATTGTGTTATAAGGCATTATAGTTATGGTTATAACACATTCATGTGAATGTATATCAATCTGTTGCAATCTGTTGTTTTTCGCACATATTTAATAATACAGTGTTCACTTTAATCTCTTAGACTAGTTTATAATCGCAGTATAAAGCGTTTGAAGAACCCGTCTCCTCGAATCAAACTCACATTTCACCTGCTGAACAGGTGAAGAGGAGGAACAGCGACCGTTATCGCAGCAGTTTGCATCACGATATTAACTTTATTTCAGATGATAACCAGACACCACAAGCTGATTTGCAATTAAATATGGTGCTTTATTTTTATAGTATTGTCTGAGAAGAAAAGAAACAATTTTCCGAGCATGCAAATGTTTTTTGTTTGCTTCCAAAATTTCCGTTCAACTGTTTACTTTTCAATTATCTCACACAGAACAAGTGCATGAAGTTGGAAGTACAAGAACTAGAGCACTGCGCATGACATCACAAAATAACCAGGTCCCAAAGAGCAATTTAATTCGTTAATATGTATATTATGTATGCAATTATCGAAAATCATTTCAATTAAAAATGAGCACAACAAAAAATAACACAACAGAAAAATATTAAAACATATAATGCATTACTAATGTTAAGCTAATTAAATAGTTAGAGCTTTGAACCACTATAGTATGCAATACATTGTTTGAAGTAAGCCATTATGATATTGCATGGGAGGAACAGCTAAGCTTGGTTTGATTTAGCCACCCTGCTGTAAAGTACATTAATAACTGAAACAATACATCCTATCCTTTTAGAGTAAATTGGCAGTTCATAACACTAATGTCCCAAAATGAAATTACAGCTCATATTTCAGTATTTGGGGGCGCTTTATATTTATATTAAATCAAAAGCCTCCTTCAGGCCCCAGAAAGGCAAAAGCCGGCCCTGACAGCCTTTTTTTTAATTATTGTTATTTAATCCTAACATTTGCTGTAATGATTTTTCATCCAGAGGCAGATGCTAACACCAATGTAATTAAACTCCTTGTAAGATGGATCCTACATAAATAAGTTACATTTGATGATGGATATAATCAAACCTCTAGGACTTCACAAGAGCATAATTTTGCGGCGTTAAATTCAATTAAAAGTGATTAAGTGAAACGTATTGCCAACTGAATCCTGACATACTCTTAATGTACTTAAACATTGGCTCATAGTAAAGAAATATGTCAACATTACCTCTCATATTACTATCACTCACATAGCACCATAACAACAGTAAACATGTTAAATATAATTATCACCTCTTTATTAAAGTAATCGTAACAACCAGGGCAATAACCATATAGCTGCTATTCATATATAACAGGAACAAATAGGGTCAATAACCTTCACATATCAATAAGTATGATCATCCCTCACATTCTGATACCACCTTACTGGGTAAATGCCCCCCGCCTGTGGTTTCCATTCATATGCCATAATTTAAGTACCTTCACCTACCACCTTCCGGGATCATTCATCACTTTGCTGTCAGACACTTATCATTATGATAATAGCATGACCTATAATGCACAAATCTCACAAATCATTAAATTACACCGTACGTCAAATAACATTGTCAACTTCACCCTCGTTAGCCATCCTATTCATGTCGGGTCCCCATATACCTCACGTCTGCTCGTAATTAATAATCATTAAAGGGATGATATTGTTATGACTGATATATGACCATGTTTTCCTGTGTCTGCGCACAATCCTACAACCTGTAGGCCAATCTGCACCATAGTCTCCCTTCGCTTTCATACCAACTGTGATGTGCAGCTTTAGAGCAACAAATCTGGACTTAATTCCGATCAAAGTGTTTAAATATAGGCAAGATTGTGTTACTGCATTGCTTATTTCTTGAATCAAATGTATTCAGAAACATATTTTAGTGCATTGTTTGTGCTGTAAAATTAGAAAGTTAGCTCCAGTTGGTGGGCAGTGCTTTTTTTTTTTTTTTTTTTTTCATTAAAAAGTTACCAACTGCAGCTTTAATACTGTCTCTTCTGGAGGTCTGAGACCAGGACCCAGCAATTTCCTCCCAAGCTCTCTTGAGACCATCAACTTTAGGGGGTTGAGATGGTCTCATCAGATCTCGATGCCCAACCCTGAGCCAACCGGTTGACCTCAACTCTCACTTAAGCAACAAATAGAGCATATTTGTGAAGCTTTATAATACACATCTAAAAACAATTTACGTCAAGATCAGTGAAAATTGGCAAAAGATGACCAGATGAGTGAGTTCTGAAAGTGCATCCTCTTCAGCCACGAAATGTACACCGACACAGGGAAACACTGGTGGTGTGATAAGCCGGTTCCCCCGAGGGAGAGGATGGCCCATCTGTTTGTCGCAGCAAAAAGATCAGATGAAACGTTCATGATTTGTGGCTGGAAATTGGGCCACTGGTGCTGCAAACAGTAGCTGGATACAGCAAGTATGAATAATAATGAATAGGGTTATGCTGACGAGCATACAATGAGATGGGATAGCACTGTGTGGAGTCACATGGGGCCATCTGGTCATAAACAACTGCAACACAACATTTTTAGCTTAAAGAAATGAGTGTTGCAAATTCTGCCAGGGAAAACTGTGTGCCCTGTCTTTCGTCTTGCAGGCATTCAATCCCAACTTTAAAAGGATGCCTCGATTTATTCAATTCAGTTTATTTTGTATAGCCCGAAATCACAAAAACAGATTTGCCTCTGAGGGCTTTACAATCTGTACACATACGACATCCCTGTCCCGGGACCTCACATCGGATCAGGAAAAACTCCCCAAAAAATTGTAAAAACCCTTTTACAGGGAAAAATGGGAAGAAACCTTCAGTAGAGCAAGAGAGGAGGATCCCTCTCCCTGTTTTATGGACTCATGATCACAACAGCACTAGAGAAGTCTTCTAGAAGAGTGGTGGTGACTGTGGCTCAGTGGTTAGCAGGTCTGTCCTTCAATTAGATGATCGGTGGTTCAATCCCCCGACACTTAACCCAAATTGTGTATAGAAAGTAAGTCGCTTTGGATAAAAGTGTCAGTGAAATGTTAAAGTAATGCCCAGATCTTGATCTAACGTGGATCCATTTTCTTTGGTATTGTAGTATCAATCCATTCGGGACCATTAGTTGATCCTTCAATCAGATAAAACATGGATTTCACCCTCGCCGTGGAAATGTACCTGAGGAATAAAACCGATGAGGCATTTAAAGCAATGACATCATTGAACAATGTTTGACCTTTGTGGCAGAAGAGGAACGATTGACCACTTCTTTCTCTCAAAGTCACAGAAGTCATTCACTATTCATGCTCATGACAAAGCTCAGGCCTCTTATCGGGATTGGTTGCTTAAAGGTGGCCTGAGGTTCTCCCCACCTATAGCATTACATGTTGGAAGCTCGCCATTGGATCACATAATTGTATGAGGTCATCGTATATGTTAACCTTTGGGAAACCATTGTTTAGCCTTTCAACCTGGATACAGGTGAATGTCATGCATAAACATCATGGCCGATGTGACCGATACACTACACCTGGGTTCATATCGCCTGAAATTAGGAAAATTAAACAACCGACAGAGAGAATACTGTACTCTAAGTGAAAAACATGACTTAGAGTACAGTATACAAGTATTAAAAATGAAGTGGAATAAAGATGTTCTGTCAAAGAGCCCTCAGTGGGTCTATAAAATGTGCATGCACAATGCGCTGAGGTGTTCGAGTAGAGCTGTATACAAAGAGACAGATTTGAGTGTTCGTGTATGTTGCCGGCTCTCTAGCTTATCAGAAACTCCAGATGGAAGTACAATGTATACAAGAAGACAACAGCGTATAAAACATATGTGAGTTTTGTGTTTCTGCCTGACTGCAGTGAGATTTTAGACTTTAGCTTCTCTACGTAGAGATCAAATGGCATCAATTTCACAAACAAATCAGAGTGGTAGATCTTCGGAAAAGGAAGATGCCGTCATCCAGGAGAGATTGTACGTCTCCGCTTGAATAAAACAACTGTCTGCAAGAATACTCGTCCATAGTTACATTTACAAGACAGGATCACAGCCTTTTACTGCTATAAGAAATATAGAATAGAGAAATATGCCGTCGTTAATGAGACAGATGAGCAGATATTTCTAAAGAACTACTGTATGTGATTGGCTTCAATCTCTTTAGGTTTCTAGGACTCAAAAACACTGTCTCTTTCAAAGTGTTCTTTATTGGAGCTAAAACAAGACCTGAGGTCTTTCTCTTGATATTATTTAGGAGTTTCGAACCACCGAGGATCGAACTACCGATCATCTGATTGAAAGATGGACCTGCTAACCACTGAGACACAGTCGCCGCTCTCTTACTTAATGTATTAGTCCCATAGTTTAGCTGTCATTGTCTTTAATGGTGATGAGTAACAGGCGTGACAGCAACTAGACTTTGTGTATATCAACAAGCTGCAAAGAAAACAAGACGTAAAACCAAAATAGCATTTTTTTAAATTTGTACACATAAAAAATGACTAAACCAGACGCATTCAATATCGAGTTCAAGTACATACGAGTTCTTCTACAGTAGACACAGCAAAGGTGAGCAATTATGCTTAAGTGTCTTGCTCAAGGACACATGGACATGGACTAGTGGAGCTGGGGACTCGAACCACCGATCCTCTGATTGAAAGACGGACCTGCTAACCACTGACCACAGTCGCACAGTTGTACCCTCTATAATAAAGTTATGAAACAAAAGCCAGTGTGCGAAGAAGAAATGTGTGACAACAATTGATTTATTAGCCCGGCTTAGAGGAAGTCACGAGTTGGCGGAAAGTGGCAAAAAAAAAAAAACACCCATGAAAACTCCCTAGAAATTGATTACCAACACACAAAAAACACTTTAATTACACACCTGCTTTTGAAGATGATATCACAACCCTTCAAATAATCTGAGATAACCACTGCTGTAAACTCTTTCGATAACTGCAGAAGTCACTTTAAACAAAGTGGATAAGCAGCTGAGTCAATGGCTCCATTATCCACGCTGAGGCCATTTTCATGGTACAAACACTGCCACGAAGCTGCCGCATCAAGGCAAACTCCGTGACTCCTTTACTTTCCTCCTCGACACTTCGAGGGTTTCGTCCACCGTCTGCTCGTGTTGTCGCCGTAACGTTCCCTTTGAACTGCAAGGAATTACTGACGCACGGCGCTCTCCAAATGAAGGCTCGGATTCCCATTGATACGTTTTTTTTTTTTTAAGTATTCACCTTCATCACTGTGAGACACGTTGGATTTAAAATTACCCAAAGAAGAAAAAAAAATGGAATGTGATATGCATATTTAATGATGGCGTTTGAAAATTATTAAATTATCTCTCTCCAAAACTCACACACACACACACACATTTTTCTCATATTAAATTCTGATTATCTCCTCATTCACAAGGTCTATTTGAAAAATTCTATAATATACAGAAAACCCTTGTGAAGATAGATAATAAGGTCATATATGTGGTAGTGGTATATTGGTTTATGATAGTACACAGAAAAGAAAAAAAAAATATTTCTCAAAAAAATACATTTTAAAGTTAATTATTTTATCTTAACATTTCATCAAAGACTTTAATTATTATATAAAATATCTCAGTATCTTAGGAGTATCTGTGTGAAGTTTGGAGTTGATTGAGTGAAGTTAAGTATTTTTAATAATTATTTTAGTTCGGACATGTCGAGAAGTGTGGAAATGTATGTAAAATGTGTATTGTGTTGATTAAAGTTAGCTCTGATTAGCTTGCAAGAAAAATGATGGTGCATGTGTATTTTCTATTTTTTTTGTGTAAATTATAAGATCCATAATGCCTTCCTGAAGCTCAGCCCGGTATAATGCTTCCCTAAACCCCTTCACAGACAGATCACTAGCTCACCAGTGCCACTTAGCCGAGGGTCTTTTCCAATTTGGCTTAAGTGTGGAAGGCTCACCTTCGCCGGGCCCACCGGCTGAAGGCTTCAGCGACAGGGAGCCTGAACGTCTCGCGTCGTAATCTCGCCTCTCGTCTCCTGCAGGTGTCGCGTAGCAACGCGGCGTTAATGTAATGCCGTGGAGATGACTTGTGATGATAACGCACGTTATGATCAAGCGCCATCACGCCGAGGCTTCCAGTGTCTGCATAAGCAGGCACAGCGGGCCGTACGTTAATAATAATCATAATCATACATTTTATTTGTGTAGCGCTTTAAAAAAAAAGGTAGAAAAACAATAGAGGCAATAACAATGTACACAAGAGAGATGACATTAAAAGAAAGAAGAAAAACATTCTTAGCACATTAGGCTCTTTATTACCTGAAGTAAAAACGTTTAATTTGAATACCGTTTGCATAATTACGTTATATAATTACGTTACATATATTATGTATAAAAGTAAATAGTATGCAATGATTGGAGCAGTCAAGGGCATACACACATAGATAAATGTTCATGCATTGCATGTAAACAAGATTATTGATGATATAGCCTACTTTCAGTTGTTGCTCACCATAACAAACATGCATTTTAGGTTAGCGAGTACAGACTACAGACTGCATAAACTATCAGGCACATCTCTCCAGAGCCTCATCCAAAGGATACGAATAAAACAAATCTCAGGGAGGACGATATGAAGTGTCTAGACTAGTCTGTCATGAAAGGATCCCGTAGGACGTTTGGTATGAGCATCATCGAGTGAATAAGGTACATCTGTTGTGTACTATGGAAACATCGCTAAAGCATCACAAAACCCAAGCTGCTGAAAAAGACGGACACAGACGAGCGGCGGCAATGAGGTGATGATGAGATAAAAGGTTCAAAGCTCCGGTCTCCGGATGCAGGTGTTTTTATTTCTCCATGGGTAATAAGCCTTTTGCTCGGGTTGAAGCCGAGCTCTGCTGTGAACCGATATTAAACAACTTCCACAAAGTCCGTGTGCTGATGATGTCGATAAAGGCGTAAGCTGTGAAGGAGATGTCGAACATGCATGTCTCTGCACACCCAGTGAGTGAAAGCAGAGTGAGTGCATCGGCCGCAGTGAGTGAAAACGCCTCGGTGGGAGGATCTTTGGCTCGTGGAGGCCACTGAAACCTTTCCCTACACCATTCTGGAAGCTGGTCATGGGCGAAAAAAAAAGAAAATTGAAAGGGACCACATGGCGTAGAAATGTTTGTCAGTTTGTGTCAGGAAAAGACAGGATGTGTTGTTTTCCTGTTGTCAGCATGTGCTACAATGGTTGTCTTTAAATGCTTCAGCATACAAGGTACCAGATGAACACACTGGAAGCAGAATCAGCCGACAATATGTCGAGGTTTGACTAGATCTCCCATCATGTCTTGGATTCTGTGTTCAGGAGCATCACATTCTACAAAAAAAGCTTTTTTTTAAAGCATTTGAGCAATTTATTAAAAAAAAAAACATCCAAACATTCGTGCGGGGGGATAAAATATTCGGACGGACCTCAATTTTAGCCGATTTTTTCCTGCGGAAATAAATGCTCGACCAATGAAATCCTTCGTTTACAAGAAATGTCTTGAAAAATATTGCCTTGCCAAGACTGTCGGGATAATTCTGGTTCATTTGGGACATTGTATGAAGTATTGTTGTTTGGGAATAACGGGCCTTTAGTGGACGACAAACACCACAACGATCATCGCAACAACCAAATCAAGGACAATGTGGTGTGTGATGTGTGGCTCCATCCGATGGGGATGCTAATGTGGCTGATATGCATTTGCTCATGTTATATTTTCAGGACTAGAACAGTTAACGTCAGAATTAACATTTAATTTGGGTCACGATTAGTTTATTGTTTAGTTATTAGCCCTTTAGACATTATATTCTTCTTTTATTCGTACTGGATGCAGATTTCCGCATCACACTGGTGAGAAACTTTGTTTTTTTTTCAGTAAAACAATAATACACAAGACAAATCTCTGAGGATACTATCTGCGTATCAAGTGACCTCACTTGGCATCCCAAATCCATTGCCGAGGATCTCGACGCAATACAAAACGTACAAAATGTGCAGCATACACGATGCGTTCTGAGGCGGCTTCGGCTGTAATCTGTTGAAGATTTTACATATTTTACACAAGCACAGCATCCACCTGCCTGCTCCAGTATTATAAGCAGAAAGAGGTGATACACGTTTCTGACTAATCAGCAGGATTCAGCAAAAGGAATCAAGTGAAAGGCACAAGCCCAAAGCCCCTGTTCGGGTCCTCGACTCCTTAAATGGTGCCTTTCAGAATGTGTGCATTAGCATTCATTAGCATTGAGGGCGTTTGTTTATTTATTTCAAGCTGGACAGTATCTGACTGGAAGAGACTGCCGTGTACCAAAAGGCGAAACTAATTTCAGATGAGAAATAGACAACCGAGATGGGTGCAAGCCACCGAGCAGAATGCTAATGAGAGGACCTGGAGAGGTGGAGGGTCTTTCTATCGCTCGAAAACCCTCGACTGCGTGAGCCGTCTAAAGCAGTCGTTCTCAACCTTTTTTCAGTGATGGACCCCCTGTGAACTATTTTAAGTTTTTAAATATAAGTACCCCCTAACCAGTGCAAAGCATTTTTGGATGCTTTGTGCCATCAGCGTCTGATTTAATATAGAATATATACAACTTATACTTATATCTTAGTGAATATTTATTAAATTACTATTTTTAAAGCATTTTTGAATGGATGCCAATTTTAAAAATATTTTTTACAAATCTCACGTTCCGCCCTGAAGTGCCTTCACATACCCCAAAGGGGTACATGTACCCCCATTTGAGAACCACTGTTCTAAAGTACAGTTTTTTTGCTGAATATCAAATAAAGTTCAGTTGCAGATGTATTTCTGAAAGTCGTCTTCAGGTAATTTTATTGGTTTACAGCAATGCTGAGAAATGTTCAACCCTCCGGGATGAACCATGTGTGTGTTTTCAACTTCTGTGTCAATTAAGGGATGTTCATGTTTATGGTATCCGGAAAGATATCTCTGTGATATTAGGGAAACAATACTGCAATTTGTGCATTTTTCTCAGTATCTCACAGACTATTTGGACTCAACCAATCAAATTGTTGTATTATTTTGTATTGTATTTTGTATTCATGACGGGAACTCTACTCATGCAGAGCATAACATGAAGGGTTTCGAGATTAGTTATGCTGTTTATGCCAAATCAGGCAGAGTTTGCCTCTTTTTTTATGGCAGGGATATAAATCCTCAACATTTGTTCAATTTAATTACATTTTATTTATATAGCCCAGTATCACAATGCAAAACTCCCCAAAAAACCTCTTCATATTATGTTTACTACAATATTGAAAACATAATAAATAAGGCTAGAGAATATGCTACGAAATAGGTTTGCGGCTCTATAGGATTTGATTGTTTTTCCAGATCTATCATGTTATTTCCAGGTGATCAGTCCCGAATGCTTACAAAACCTGGCTCCACCCTGCATGTCGTTGTGTATACCAACTGCCCGGGCCTTGACATGTAACAACAGTAGAAAAAAATAAAAGTTAAACATGTATTGACTTCACATTTCATACCTCCCTCGCTTTCTCCTGCTGCTTTGATCCAAAAATAGAGCCCTGGGGGCACCATCCATGATAATTAGAAATATTGGCAGCTTGCTTCAGCCTGTGTTTTCACTCTGAACTGACGCTGATCATAGTGGAGGCTTCAGCCGGGGCTGGGAAAAGATCCAGCAGCGATGTTCGTGCAAGAGGCACCTCTCACCCAGCTGTGCTTATGGAAATAGACGGCCTCCTTTGAGCCTGAAATTTGTCTAAAACAAAATAAATACTATTTTCATGCTCTAATTATATCGTGTTTTAGCATGTTTGCAAGCAAGCTGCGAGTGTTACGGCTTTTGAAATATTAGTCACCATGCAGGATTTGTAAGGAGTGTGTGTTGGGCACCGGAGTAACACACACACAAACACATGCACGTGCACACGCACATGCACGTGCACGCTCTGGGGGCCGGGGGAGAGGTCTCCACTAAATGTATTATTATTATTATTAATTTACTTCCAACTGTGAGTGTGTGTGTGTGTGTTTGTGCACTTGTGGAAGGGGCAGGACCGACTTTAAGATTGAAAAGCCATGTCAACCAGCCGAGAATGCAATATTTTAATGATGCCATTTGTATGTCATCCCCATGCTGACTCACTGACATTTGCCATTTTCAAAGGCTTTGCCCACATGGATCCTGCATACAGATGGCCCCGGTTTTCTTCACACATTACGGCCCACAATCCCCTTGTATAGGTATCTTGTGTCGGCTGTGAAAAACGTATTAGAAACCGCATATTGATACGGGATCCTGCGGCACAATGCATTGGCCTGGAGGTGGGGAAACCCCCGGCTCTCACATGCAACCTATTGTGCAAAAACATGTCGGAGAAATTGCCTCTGCTGCTTTATCACACTTTATTTTTTTTAGAAATTCAAATTCATGGCAGGCTAAGTCAAGCATCATAGCTGGAAGACTGTGGATCAGTGGTTAGCAGGTCCGTCTTTCAATCAGAGGCTCCGCTAGTCCATGTAGGTGTGTCCTTGAGCAAGACACTTAACCATAATTGCTCACCGTTGGGTTAAGTGTCTTGCTCAAGGACACATCGACATGGACTAGCCAGGGAATCGAACCACCGATCCTCTGATTGAAAGACAGATCTGCTAACCACTGACCCACAGTCGCCCATCCTATTAAATTAAAATTGAATAAAGAAGATTAAATGATAAACTGTATTCTAACACATCTCTTTACAGGATGTAAACCCCAGTACAGTAAAATGTTTGTAATTATCAATGTTTTTAGAAAGCCAGAGAAAAATAACTACAATAAGTAGCATGAGGCAATGCTATTAATACCGATACAGACTTTACGTCCATTGGAGAAACAAAACAAGGAGCATCTGGACAATCATTTGGGATTTCTCCAATCTGACCTCCCGCTCAATGTCAGAAGGCGGTGCAATCACAGGTAATCTATTGAGCTTCGACCGAGGAGGATCGTTCGTCCTTTCATCCGGCCGTCAGTAATAAACTGGCTCAAACAATTTCGACAAAACTAACAGGTAGGGGAAAAAAATTAAAAAACGGCAGCGGCTTTTGTAAATTGAGATTGTAATGTGATTTAACGGCCAGCTTTATGGGATTTAGCAGAAAATAAATATGTAGAGCTGTACAAAGTTCAGCGGCTCCCTTTGGGTGTCGCAGCCCTCTCCTTCCCCCGGTAACACTTCCTGTTGGAAGCCGTTTCACTTGGCTGAGGTTCTTGTGCCAGAAACTGACACGGAAGGAGGAAAGCTGATGCTTCCCTTTTCCCAGCAGGACTCTGATGAACAAGCAGTGTTGGCTCACGTGCCTCCATTTGTAAATACAGCACAGGATGTATGGACTTATAAGTGGATCAAAGTGTATTTTCAAGAAATGCTCTCTGCACTATGATCCACAGTGCAGGGAAACGGCTTCCAACAGGAAGTGTTGCCGGGGGAAGGAAAGGACTGCGACACCTGAAGGGAGCCGCTGAACTTTGTACAGCTCTACTCCGTATTACGCATATTTATTTTCTGCTAAATCCCATGAAGGGTGACTGTGGATCAGTGGTTAGCAGGTCCGACTTTCAATCAGAGGATCGGAGGTTCGATCCCCGGCTCCGCTAGTCCATGTCGTTGTGTCCTTGGGCAAGACACTTAACCCTAATTGCTCACCGTTGCTGTGTCTACGGTCTACTGTATAGCATGTAAGTCGATGTAATGTAATAAAACCAGCCCTGTGTCGTGTCACAGTAATTACACCAAACAGGACTTCTTGTTTTCAGAACGGCGGCCAGACTTCATTGAGGAAAGATTCGATCATCCAGTATTGGATTAGACCTAATCACCGTGCCACGTTTAGAAACTGGTTTTCAAAATAAAGGTTGCGATGAGCATTTTACCTTTGCCTTGATGGGTCGGCCAGGCCTCTGACTTTGTGTCCCTTCCCAAGCTATAATCAAATGGAGCATCATAAAAGCTTTATCTTCCATCATAAATAATGTAGGACCCATATTGGCCAATCAGTAACTAATATGTCGCCTTGTAAACTGTCGCCCTCCTCCCCGGGCCACACTGGAAACGCTGCAGTGCAGTGCAGTGGCAAAATCCTTCATTTCCCTAAAATCCCTTTTATTTAATCAGCGTCGTCAGAGATCCTGCACACGTCACGTGGATCGCCAAGCAAATCATCTAATAGTAGTCTAGCCACTGGTTTGTTGTGTGTGTATAAAAGAACAAATGAGTAAATTAATGCAGATTCACACTCCTTCGCCCAGTGTTATTGTAAAAAACAAGAACAAAAACATTGGATAACATGTGATTTTCTCTTTGGGAGGCAGCACTGAGATCCCTTCAAACTAGGGCGGAGGAGGAGGCGGCGTTTGAAATGTTTTTGTGGAACAACAGCACGCACAAAAGGTCAGGCAGGGTTGAATCCTTTCGTGACACGGTAACATGTGAGCGCCACTATCATGTCGGCCGAGCAACGCGCCCATATACGAAAAGATAAAAGCCGTTTGTTCCTGAATTATTTATACTGTTTCCAATTTATACCATTTAGATTTGCTCAGCTGGCCGGTACGAACTAGGCAGGGGAAGTGAAGAAAGTCTCTCATCCGATGAACTTTACTGCTGAGTAATGTCCCGAAGCCCCGACTGCTGCAGACTACAGCTGTATTGGACGAATCCCAAATTTGTGAATGCATGAATGTGGCGAGCCGCCGGTTCTAGAAAACACAACGCACGTTAAAGTGAGTCGCAGATTCAACAGCTAAGCGACTCAGCGTTTTTATTAGTGTCAGATGAAAATGCTTTTCCTTTTATTTGGAAGACTGCTTGTGTTTTTAGATATAACAGTGCAGAATGATTGAGATGAATTTGATTTAAACCATCAATTTGAAAAAAGGCTGATTGTATTTTGTCTGGGAACAGTGTGAAGGAGTTCCTCGGGGTTCTGCCCGCCGTCATATTATTTGCATTAAATGTGCTTTATTCGGCTTTCTCTTCTGTTGATAGTCCAACCTCACTGCTGAGTTCCTGTTTGACATCACATGACATAACGTGTGACATGTCGTCACATGTCAGTTGAGACGCTCAACCCCCTGAGGTCTGAGGTCATTTTCTCAATTTTACATAATTTCACCTTTTTAAAAGGCACTTGCACATACATACCCATGTGTTGTAGAGCAAACAATCTCAGCTCTCCATATAATGAGGCACCATTGTCCTAAGGCACAGTGTAAAGAGATAATTGACGCTTGATTTGTGGGTATTGTAGGTCCTAAGATCTCCTGAGTGCTCATTGGTTAGTTTCACACACAAAACGTTGACGGACACACAAATCCACAAATCCCGGTGAAAGGCGGAGCTCGACACAAATGTTGCCGGCTCAGAGCTCGCTGTGTGAGTCGCGTACGATCTCACGAAAACAAGTGATGAGTCTGGAGAGTCCGGTTACATTTGAACCATATTTCTGTACCGATTTATCGCGTAAACATTGTACCACGCTCGGCGGTAGCAGACCAATAGAGTTTGAAGCGTCAAAGTGATGGAACTGTGATGCTTTGCTTGCACAATGCAAATTACCAAAAGTCCACAACTGTTAAAAATGTATTTTAATTCAAATCAACCAGTTCTAATATGGTTATAACATCTATAACATCCATATTTTAGAGAATACTCGTATATAACACTGCACAGGTTTAGTTGACATGATAAATATGTGGTAGTCAACCCAACCCTATCCATTCCGCTCAGGTAGACATACTCCACTATAACTTTACATACTGAATAGTTATTATGTAACATACAGAATCTTAAACACTGAGGAAGGAGCTCCTTCAACCGTATCCTCATTCTTGTGGCAGCAGTTAGAGATCCCGCTGCACCGGCCGACATAATGATGTGTTTATATTGATTTGTTCATCCAGTTTACATCCATGAGGGGAACATAAAAAACATAATAAGACCTCAATAGAATACAATCGAAAAACTCTCCTTGTATCCGGGCTTATTAGCTGCGAGTTGTAGATTCATCTGGATTTCGGATTCATTAGCGGCGCTTAGCTAATCTTTCAATCCTTTTAGGTGAACAGCCAATAACCAGGGGTCGCATTAGAGCCGGTTTGATTGAATCACCTTTTAACCGTCATCGGGAGAGTTATTGACTTTGTTCTGATAGCGGTTTGACTGGATATTAATAAAAGGATAAAAAAAAAAGCCCTGAAGAGGTTTAAAGTGGCGTATGTTGGAAAGTGTGAGACTCCACTGGGATGAGAAGCTCATATGCACAGAAGTTATCAATGCCAGCCCACCGTGGACACCATTAGCTGTGAACGGCTGTGACAAATTTGCTCAACTTCATTTCATGCATCATGGTGAATCACGAAGCCACATCGGTAATAACCATCATTCGCTGTAGCGGCCTTGAGAATAATTGCCTTGGAGGTTGTGGAAAAATTAGTTGTTAACTTCTCATCTGGAGGGTTCCTGGCTGGGGGCGGAGCCAAGTTCACGGGCGCTGTGAGTCACTACCGGATGGAAGTCACCCACTGGGTAGTGTGTGTGTGTGTGTGTGTGTGTGTGTGTGTGTGTGTGTGTGTGTGTGTGTGTGTGTGTGTGTGTGTGTGTGTGTGTGTGTGCGCGCCTGAGGCAAAGACGTAGACGTCCCTTAATAATTACCAAATATACCAACCGATGAGCAGAACACTTCTGGTTCATAATACCGGAGATCTGCTCTGAATTTAAAAGTGATGCATCCTGGGAAATCTTCTTGTTTCCATCTTCCATCCGCACTAAAACCCCTCCTGAAAGCTTCCCAAAGCAAAATCAGATCCATGTTGTTTATTCAAAACCCTTAAATCGTAACTGATACTGCTCTCCTGCTCGACTGTGGAAACCGATTAAGGAATTAAAACAGAAAATAAGCAGCGACCAGATATGAGACCGCTTTGAATTCAGTCTGCTTCACAACCAACACCGAAAGCTGCACCTGCATTTCAATATGCAACCGAGCCTCACCTGACCTTGCCTAAGTGCTGGAAAGGAATCCGAAATGAAACAGAAAGAGGAGGTCTGCCCAAGGTGGGGTAATTAGATTTACCCTCTTATTATTGTTCCATCCTTCTGTGTTATCGTGGTTTCTTCACTGAAATGGGAAATGTGATAAATATTGATGTTCTTTGCAGGAAACGCAGCACGGGCGTGTTTGAGATTCAGGCCGTGGCCGATCCATCCCGTTTCCCTTCGGAGAGGTGGGATGTAAACCGACCCTCCAGAAGAGGTGTGCATGCTCTAAAAGCTCTTTCTGAGGCTTAGTTAGTGAGCACCCTCTCCTCCTCGCTCTCCTCCCTGGCTTCCTGTCAATCTTTCATGGCTGCATCCTCTCTCTCTCTCCCTGCCTCACCTCTACTCCAACATCTCCCCCTGTCCAACCATCCCTCTTTACTCTCCTCCCTGAAGAGCTCACGGAGACAAGAGAGAGATGAACGGAGAATTAATAACAAGCAGTAAAGATGATGCAGAGACCGAAATAGCAACATCAACTTAACCCTGTTCCTCCAACACTAAATGTGACCCGATGTATCCTCTCCATGCATGCCTGTGATCTGTCAGCCATCTCAAAACCAGCGCCCGGTGATCTCTTCACGGGCGAGAGCGGCGGTGGAAAGGCCCCAATCAGGTAATCAGACCAACATGGCGGGAAGCGGCAATTTGTCACTCGCCACTTCAGCTGAGGAGGTCTGTATAGCAGAGTGTGTGTAGTCTGCAGACGAGCATCCCAAAAGAAAAGGTCGTAAAGTCCCACCTTGTCGCATCACAACACACACACACTGTTCAAACACAGTTTCACACACACACACACACACACACACGTGAATAGGACATGTTAAATCTAGACGCCTCCACCTAAATGTACCTCCTCATTACGCGGCTTCCTGTCGGCGTTCAACAAATCGCCACATCCAGCGCCGCTGCTGTCAGGCGGGCCGCGCAAAGTTGTCTCTGGGGGACGTGAGCTGAAAGTAACAGGAGATCAATGGCAAGCAGCAAGTTGAGCATTTTCACCCTCCAGCGTCTGGCAGCATGAGCAACACTGCTGGTGTCGGCACACATCTCCGTCCTCCCTTGCTCCCCCCCCCCCCCCCCCCATGTCCTAAATAGCCTGCTCTGCTTCATTTAACTGCCGCCCTATCCCATAATGTGTACGGCTTGCACTTGTCAATATGTTATGAGAGGCAAATCAGGTAGGACGGGCAGGAGAAATGAGATGGATACACAGAAAGAGAGTGAGAGGGAGAGAGAGAGAGAGAGAGGGATCCTTACCGGAGCTGTAACGAAGGGGATCCGGGTTGAAAAACGCTTGCTTCGTTCCACCGCGGCTGGCTCATTAAATCCAAGATACTCGGGGAAGGATTGGAGACTCCATGGAGATGCTTCCTCGAGAGGACGGGAACGAGATTCTTCTCAGGACGGGCGGATTTCAGAGTGTTGTTAAAAAAGACGTGGTAAATATGCATAAAGGGGGGTTGGGGGGGAAAGGATCTGATATCCAAGTCCAGAGCACTTCACCGGTCCTCCCAGTCAGCTGCGAAGCCACATGTGTACACACACCGACACATGCGGTTCACACGGCGAGCCACGCACACACACTCGCACAAGCATAGGGAGGGTGTATCCTCTGCTGGTCTCAGCGAGGCTGAGGGATTGAGGGAGAATGAAGGAGGGATGGAGATAGAGAGGAAGAGAGACGGAGGGAGGGAGGGGATCTGTGGAGAAGGGCAAGGTGGAGGGAGGAGCCGCAGTATGTGATGAGAGACGGAGGGAGGGAGGGAGGGAGGGAGGGAGGGAGGAGGAAGACGGGAGGAGAGTCTCTCCATCCCTCCTTCATTCCTCTGCTGTGTGCATGTGATCTGCACAAAGCAAACATGTGAGTTGGTGAAATATTTCTTTATTTTTACCGGTTCTAATGTTAAATAGCTAAATACGGGGTGGAAATCAGATCTGTTTGTGCCTCTGAAGACGGAGCAGCTTCCTCGTGCTCAGAGTCGAACGGATGAAGAAGACGAGTTGGAGGAGAGAGGGAGGAGGTGTGGCGCCAAACAGGAAGTCAAGACGTGAACACGCCCAGCGTAGGATATCAACTATAAGTCAACGGTTGGAATAAAATAACTACAGAAGTAACTCTTCTTAAACAACAAATTATTTAACGTTTGGTTTAAAATAACAATGGAAGTACGGACATAAGTTGCTTAATTTCAACCTAAAGGGACCAATTTTCTTAGTAGCTAACCTTGAAGAAGCCTTACTCAAGTATAGCAGTTAAATGATAAATAAATGCAACATTGACATCAGGTTTTACACAGGACATGAACAGGGGTCTCCTTGGTGAAAGTCATACGTTCATTGACCCTCCCATCCACCAGGCCTCCTCCCAATAAACACTTTAGGGCTTCATCACCATCATGACACATGAATACAGGGATTACATCTACATTTATTACAGAAGTTATATACAAATTACAGTGTATTACTTTGTGTAGGTATACAAACAGTGTACAGTATGATAACTACCTTATCCAATGTTTGCTAATATACTCTATCCAACTCATGATATTGCCATTTCTGGACGTTACAGCAAAAACAGCAAGACATTAGAAGTGATCTCCATGTACAACTGGCTCAGAATTATGTTTTATAATGGAAATAATATCAAAAAACAAGAAAAACAGACAAAAACAGCAGTTTTTTTTTGTATATCTTGGCGCTTCCTGAAGCAACTTTCATGGAAGTCGATATTTCTATCCGTGTGTCTTCCCCGAACAACAATGCATCCTTCGGTATTGGCTAACCAGCCACGCATATCAAAGCATTCCCGCCGACACATCCTTTTGAAAGGCGCAGTGGGCATCCCTCGACTGACGTGACTCACTCGATACCGTCCCACACTGATGATGCACGCTCTGCATCGGAGTACGCTTTGAAGCAGGGGTGAAGAGTATGGGTGGCATAAGCGGCCGGGACACCCCACTGCGCTGCGCTTACAGACAGGATTAGGAATCGGGGGGCTGGCTGGATGGAGGGGGAGGGCTGGTGAGAATATCTCTCTCTGCAGCGGATGCCCTTCAGTGGTGGAGGCTCCCGGTCGGCCCTTACAGGATGCGGTTGACTGTCCCGTACACCGCTGGCGTGAATGTTATCATGTCAAGTGTGCAAGCTGACAGGAATTGATTACGCGGCATGCGCAGATTTCTGTATAATATTTGTGTTTGCAACACAAGATGCAACACTTTGAAATAGACTCGTGTGCTCTCATTGAAGTTGGTCTCGCGGTTGCGTGCTGGCTGCGTGTCGTCATCCTCACGATGACAAAGCTAACGCGCTAACTTGTGGTAGCTATGACGCAGGATAGCGTGCTCACATTTGCTAATCAGAATCAGAACCATTTATTGTAATGTTTGTTTTCACATTCAAGGAATTTGTCCTGGCGGAAGGTGCATACATTTAACATTTAACAATAAGCATTTAACAGTAACCAGGGTGCAATGAATGGGAATGAATGAATGAATGAATATATACAGTTGATAGTTTAATATAAAAATAGGATAAAGTGCATGGAATGTAAGTGTAGTGTTAAAGTGGCGATTGCATTTAAATATGAGGCATGAGGGTGTGTGCAGGGGAGTGTCCATTTAGCATCAAATGCAAAATGCAGATTCTGGGATTTATAATTACAGGTATTTGGTCATGAACTATGGTATTGCACAGATTACAATTTTTTATCTGATAATAATGTTATATGAAAAGTTAAGGGATAACTTAATTTAGGTTGCCCTGCTTCCAGGCTCAGGCATCACACCACCCAAACAAAAGAAGAAACCACGCTTTTATCCCCCATATTTCATTATAATAGTGATTTAAAGGCCACAAATGCATGTTGAGATGAATTGAATAGTCAGAGATACAACTTTAAATGGGATATAAGACTGTTTTTATCAATGATGATCGTAATAATATCTCCTCAGTAACACTGAATTGATGTGTTTTGCTTAAGTTTTGCAGGAATCTTCTTCATTCTTGTGCGGCCACCAAACAGCAGGAACAGCATGTGCATCTCCAAAGTGAGAGACGTGCTGTGCACACTGGTGCATGTGGAAAAACAGCTTTATTAATTATTCAATACCCCCGACACACACAGACGGGATCGGTCGCAATCTAACAACTCCGGTACTTTTCCACATCTGAGACTGTAAACTGTCACTCAGAGATTCGGTAAAAATAATGTGTAACAGCAGCTGCTGTTCTCAGGTTGAGTCCAGTCGCCATTAGAGATGTTAATAAAGGTAACTTCCATTTATTCAGGGGAGTCAAAAATACATGTTCTGTCTTGTCACATTTAATTATTACGGTTATTTTTCAGTTTTGCTCCTTAAATTCAAGGTTTCACACAAACCGGACGATGACAATGTAAATAACGAAATAGGGGCAACAGGATGTAACAATGAAAACAAACAAAAGTTACTGCATTAAGATCAACTTGGACATGAATTTCAGTGTTTAATCATCAATTCAACTAAGAAAAACATGTTGTCAACAACACAAAGCATCTTTAAGGAGATACGTATTCATTATGATGTGTATTTTTGAGTTGTGGGACTTAAATGGGACATATCGTGAATACCTTTTTTTTCAGTGTGGAGAATCTGGAGGGCCTACCAACCCTAAAATTGCAAAATATTTCAAATTAAAATGAGAAAACATGTGATTCAAAAATCCATCCAGATTTGGCTCACCCTACGTCACATGCAGGCTCATTAGAATACACCACCCTCTCCACCCATGACTTAAAAACCTTTGCAAACATTTTATTTACAAGACAATCAGAGCAAACTCCGGCAATATCATGGAGAAAACTTTGACTTTTTTACATGCATGGTACTATCTTGAAAGCAGAGGTTTCGTCACTCATTATCATGTTACACACAACACACAGTGATTGTCTAATCGTGGGTATAGCAGTTGTTTCAGGGCATTGTCTGCATGCATGCTGCCACCCAGATAACGACACACGTGGCAGTGAATGATGAGGATTGTGGTTTTTTTTCCCACCACCTTCTCCCCTTTCTTCCCAGAAGTTACAGTCCATATCTGCAACCATGAAATATTGCACCTGCAGTTTCTCTCTGCGAAGCAAACAGATGCTTCTGCAGGCTTGGTGCTAGCAAACAGTCACACACAACCATGCATTATTAAATAGTACCTCCAGCAAAAGCCTGGACTCTTTGTCCATGCATACAGAACACAGTCCCGGCGTCCTCTGCCATCCAGGCCTTTGCTCTCGTCAGTGGTCTCCGGGGTAACGCAGGCATCAGACTGGAGCTCAGTGCATGACACCGCTTTGCCTCCTCAACACCGTTGTCATCCCAAGAAGTGTTCAGGCCCGGGATTTCCCAAAGGATCAGCCAGCCAGCGTAGCATATGCATCCCTCTGTCATGGAAACGTGGTATTGATTTGTGTGTGTGTGTGTGTGCCATCAATGCTTACTTGCACTCAAGCAATCTGTTGTTTATCCTCTGAAGACATGAAAAGGGAGCGTAACATTACACCTATGTGACCTCTCTCTCTCTCTCTCTCTCCCTCTTAGTAGTCATTCGTTACAATTTGTTAAAATTAAAAGGCACATAATTTAATTTAAGGCTCTTGTATACAACAATAATAAAAGTGTAGCATTTTAAATTGCCTGATAGGCCACATTCATTTGTCATAACACAGCAGTTTGTCCTGGAAATATACTTATCCGGCACATATCTTCATCCTTATTACCTTTTGTAAACTTTATCTGAACTTTTTTCTCAGGTATAATATGTATTTAAATGAGGTCTAGGCGCTGCCCTTTCTTATCCTTTAATGAACATGAGCTCCATAGACAGTGGAAACTTAATGTGTCTCTAATCCAGCAAAAGAGCAAAACTCCCACCATGCAATCGAGTATTTCATGATGGCGCTTGTTAGTCCAACTAGCTGTTGAATTGAGTATAAATAGAAGTCAAAGTTATTTATTTAGTTACCTTGCATAACCACTAAAGGGTTTAGAAAAGCCGAGCGCACAGAGTTTTGGATATTGTGCAAACCTGTCATAATTAAAAACAATTGCTCAACATTGTTCATATAAATTCAACAACAACATGGCAGTTCATATTTTGTCGCACAGAAACTGTCACAGATGACACATGAAGAGACCTTGACGTGTTTTCAACACTTTGCTCCACAGTTCTGTTGACTAACAAAGGTAGCCTCGGGGCATTGTGGCCTCATGTCACAACCCTTTAGAGAGCTTTTCTCTGTCGCTCGAATCAGTGACATCTCACACTCAAAAGAAATAAAAGAAAACACTTATAACAGTAATTTAAGTGTCATTTGACATTATTGCAGAATTGATTGTCTTTGATTTCGAGTACAAACACTAACATTAGCATAAAACCAACAATGTCTGGTTGTACAATCAGTCCTTGACTGGATCTAACTATTAAATGCATATTATTATTTCATAAAAAGCAAATAAAAGGTGACAATGGGTCCCTAAGAGTTGCAATAATACAATGAAACCATGTGTTACATAAAGTTAGCAGTATGCAATTAGGTCGCGAACTTGCAGTGAACATTAAGGGCAAATGAGCCCTTGTGTAAAAACATATTAAGGGAATTTGGCATTAAAATCTATTATCTGCAGATGCAAGCATCTAAAACAATGTTATTTTTTTGTAGCTTTGTAATGTTTAGGCCATATTTGAATTATTAGTTAAATTCCTCTGAATGGTTTGTTGACTCTTCTCAATGTATTTACCTATGTGTTCGTTTGACAGGTGCTCTGCTTCTCACCTGCCACACAGGTGTCTTCACTTTAATTGAAAGAGATCCAGACTTGCATACAAGAGAACCACAGCTGCCTCTGTTGTTTCCAGTACAAACACGATGGCGACCTCGCCACCGAGGTCAGCGGCTGCGGCCCTCTGGGCGGCCAATTGTTGACTATTTTTCCATCTTGCTGCTCCAGCCCACCTTGTGACCATGGCAACCAACAGGACCGCACAAAACAAGAAACGCACAAACGATGCCGGAGCTTGTTTATTGGCTCGCTGGCGCACAAAAGATCCCCAATGCGCCCCGTCAACGACAACGCATGAAAATATGAGAAAAGGGAAATGCACTGTAAAATCGTGTGTCGTCCTGGAAAATTATTTCAACATTCTCCGATTTTCAGATAGCATTGCCCTCTGAAAGTGCTCAGGTTATGTCCAGGATCATATTAAATTGTGAGTTCATGGGCGAGAATATTTCAAACGGTCTTTTGTGGCGTGAAAAGTCTGTGAACACCCCCCCCAAGGCATGTGATAAAACAATGTTTAATGGGTTTGCGTGTTGGGAACGTTGCTAAACCTGACATGCTAGCTAGCTAGCTAGCTAGCTAGCTTGTTTTGGCTGCAAAGGTTTAAGGTTTGTGAGAAATGGTTTCCAACGAGCATTGGGCTTTGTTGAGAGTTGGATAATAATGGGAAATCCGGCTCAAAACAATGATTTGGAGCTGAAAACAACGGCTAAATAATAACTGCGGTACTTTTTTACTTTGCTATTGTATTTTTAAATGCAATGCTGTATTATGTCCGTATAATAGACTGTAACATGAAATGCTTGGCTTTCACAGTGGTTGTGGTTGATTTCGTTAAAGACCGTAATTTACATTACCTGGACATGGGCTTAAGTAGGTGTGTGTTAGTGGAAAACTCATCTAACTTTGAACCTTAAATTTACGTGAAGTTCATTCTTGTCTTCCACAACTGGAGGCCATATGGTGTTAATTGGTGCTCATTCTTAGCATTTAAGATATTTATGGATATGTTACAGCCATAGACTGCGGGTCTTTTAAATTACAGTTAAATTAGATTTAAGTACATGTCTCCATCTGTCATAACAACTAGATAATCAATTAAAAATGTCCTGGAAAATTCAGGGGAAATGGTCTCTCAAGAAGAGAAAAAAAAGTCAGTTTCAAAGTTTGGTTATCTCCTCAATGCCAGTAAACAATGTTAATGACTAAAGCTCCAGTTTCATGTTGCCACCCATGTTCTCTGTTCTAAGCTCCACTAGTGTTTGGTACAGGTCATTGTACCGGTATAAATATATCTTAATTCTAGTAACAAAGTTAAAACACTTGTTGAAACCGTAATCATCCTTGACAGGCATTTTCTACAGCAACTCAAGTGCTATTCAGATTGCTTGAAAATGTAAGCCGCTGCTTCCATTAGCTTTACTGAGATGTTAAGTCCGGATCATCATCATCATCATCATCACTGCCAGAAAATGTTCCTTTTGAATCCCCACCTCAATTTGAACACACTTCTCGATTCATTTCCTGGAAAAAAAAATGTTTTTCTTACGAGTGGATTTTAGAAGTGATAACGAAAGCCTCAGCTTGGTTGATTTAGGCGTGGTCCATGGTGTGAAAACAATCCATGTTCAGGGGTGGGAGCTTGGCTTAAACCAGTGCGTGTGTGCCCCCCCCCCCCCCCCCCAACTCCCCCGTATTACCTTGACCTCTTACCCTGCAGTTTTAATAACCCACAATATAACTACCCCTAGTGACCTATGCATATTTATAGAGCCCTCATTATGCCATCACTCAAAGTAATCATTATCCAGGGGCCCATTATAGCGGACTTTTTGGGCTCTATCCGCCACGGACCTGTTTTCCAACATTCGCGGCGCAAACGAGTGCGCTTGGCAGACTTTGGCACCTCCGGGTGTCCCGGGGATCACAGGTGGCGCTGAAGAGTGACAGAGAATAAACCTTGTGTTTATCACTCTACATAAACAAACAACACATTTTATGTTCCCAAAAAAAGAAAAAGAAATGTGGCCAAGAATGGATGGTATTACTCAAAACAAGAAAGAAGAGTCTTGGCTATAAACACGGGCCATTTGCTCTCCCCCATGCCTTCAAGGACTCATCCGAGAGTCTTTCGCATACTTTCCAGCTCAATAACTACAAAAAAGAATTCTCTCTCTCCCTGTGCTGCTTTTATGTTTGTTTTATTTGCTTTTAGCCGTGTATTGATTGCTCCGGTTCCTGCTGTTGTCTGTAAGTCAAAGATACAAAGAGTATTGCGGCTCCCCAGATCTACCCCGGCGCTCGCATTGTTTGTGTTGTTGGCGTTGTGCGTCATCTGATTGCGGCCCTCCGCTCGAGCGTGTTCTGCTGTGCCGCTCGCAGCTGTTGGACCGTTGGCCCGCTGCTGCCGGTTCTGCCTTCTCTTGTCCTTTGCTGTGTTGTTGTACTTTGTTGTTCTCTGGCTCTGCGGCTGAGGGGGGGAAGAGGAAAACAATCAAACTACCAGAAATAACAGGCCGCACAACTGCCAATGGCTATGAAAGGGGTGATTTGGAAGGCGGATGAAAGGGGAACCTCAACATTTCCAAATGTGTGCCATTGGTTAAGCCAAGGCTGCTCGCCTCTGGTGCACAACATGCCTGGAATTCAGATTTCCATCTTTGCTTTGCAAACTCTGACAACTTTTCCAATGCGTCATAAAACAAAGGGCTTTCACACAGGAGACTGCTGAACCCTGGACTTTAGTTGTGGAACCTAACCAAGAAGTTGGGTTTTCTTTGGAAAGCATGTGGAAAATGCAATAGTTTTGTCTAGAAACACATAGTTTCAATATTCCTGTGGTGTTTAGCACATACATACAAAATGTCAACATGCAACTGCTGTAAACCTTCCCAAAAGATAATTGAACAGGAAGATGTTAAAATGTAAGATGTAGTGGATTTTACTGAGATACATGCACTGGTACTGTGTGCATGTATCTATACGTGTATTTATTAATGTATCTTCTTGGTCTGTTTTTTTATTTTATTTTCTATTTTATTGTATTTGATTTTTTTCCCTTTAAAAAAACCTGCTGTGGACAGGTGTTGCAAATTAGCGTTTTGCTACAAACACAAAACACAGTGCATCTAGTTTTTTGTGCATAATTGTATGTTACAACTCTAATGCCGCTGTGATGTCCATATCAAATAAAGTTGAACCCCCCCCGCCCCACACACACACACACACACACATATAACATCCAGACTTATAAATATGTGTCCTCAAAATATAAGAAATAAAGAAAAAAAAGGGCCTTGCAAATGCTTTGCAAAAGGTGCAAAACAACTGGCGACCGAGGAGGGATTATTTTTTTCATTAATTTCCGCCGAAAGATGAAGGTTTTGTCGGGAAAGCTCTTGAGGGCATTACCTGCTTCACAATAGAGTGGCTGATTAAATGAAAAGTGGCAGTGTCACACACAATGGTACATTGTGCATTCAGTGACGCTGCGGAGGTATTATGGCTATTTTGGAGCTATAACATTTAGTCGGTAGAACCAAGGTTGTGCTGCTCATCTGGTGCAGATGCCCAGGTTCAGACCTTTTTTTTTTTTTTTTTTCCCAAATCAGCGCACTCCACCAAGTTGGGAGTTGACACATTTCCCCGGCATCGCAACGGGAAATAGCCCTTTTTCTCGATTAAAAAGTAATTATGCATCGAGCACCGCGGGGTGGACTGACGACTAGGCAATCAGTGCCAGCGGTGGGAGTAAAGCCGGTGTCGAGCTGTTGTGAAGGGCTGTCAAGCTGTGCGTCGCGCATATCGCCCGACATTAGAGAAGCAGTGGCCACGCCATCAGTGTGGACTTCAACTTCAACTACAGTGTGGATTCAACAGGATACGTCGGCCTCTCGTGATCGGTTCAGAACATTTGGCCTCCCCTCCAGGGTCCGAGGTCACCACACAGGATCGATGCAGTGGAGTGGGACGAAGCCTGGAAACCAATGGTGGTCAAACATTGGAACCATTTGGGCTCTTATTTTGGTTTTGGGTTTTATTTTGGGGTTTATTATCTATAGCTAGTGAACAGACAGATTATTTGATGCATCTTTACTGACATATATTGGACACTGCAATACAGTAAAACACCCTTGTCAGAAATTTAGTTGATGCTAAAATGTTGACATAATTATGTAATTACACAAAGAAATGGATTAAGGAAAAGAAATATGGGCATGAAATGTTATAATGCACCATATTTTGTACGTTTGTTGACATAATTATGTAATTACACTTATACAAATATAATTTAGTTGATGCTAAAATGCCATACAGCAACAAACATTACAGCTGAGGACATACTTGTGGACAGACAGATTATTTGATGCATCTTTGCTGCCAGATTTCGGACACTGCAATACAGTAAAACACCAGGCACGTCCATCTGGTAGGAGGCCCCGGGGAAGACCCAGGACACGCTGGAGGGATTATATCTCCCAGCTGGCCTGGGAACGCCTCGGGATCCCCCAGAATGAGCTGGTAGATGTTGCGGGTGAGAGAGAAGTCTGGGTCAGCCTGCTTGACCTGCTGCCTCCGCGACCCGACCCCGGATAAGCGGTGGAAAATGGATGGATGGATGGACCCTTGTAAGAAATCCATTTATTTTTTTGGATTTACAGCAAAAAGACAAAAAGGAAACGTTTGTATGTGTTACAAATGAAGACTGTTCCTCAGAGAGAGAAAGAAGAAGGTGTCATACGGATAGAGAAGTCATTTTCACCCTGTCATCTCTGTTTGGTGTGTAACGCTCAATACTCTGGGCCACCTGCAGCAGCAACGTCCTCCAAAACCTTCAATTTCACTGCAGAGAATGTTGCAAAATGTCATCGGCCTCGTCCTCCCATGAATATTTGAAATGCAAAAGGTATAAATGTTAAAAAGATTATGAAAAAGTTAAGACCCCATCTGACGGCTCAAAAAGTTTAAATGTGTGCATTATTTAAGACGCGTGGCTGGCATTCACTTGTGATGCTTCATATTTGACGAAATAAATGCATGCAATCTGGACCCACGAGTGGAGCAGGTGTGATGGCCGAGAGATGCAGGTACTTGATCCATCTTTAGGAATCATAACCCTTTTTTTTTTCAGCAATAAAATGAAGTAATTATTCCTGGTCTTCCCTTACCTGAGCTCTAACTTAATTCGACTTGATTTGACTTTGTAATTTTGGCCAGGCAAAGACGCGGCCACCACGATGGCAGCTCACTGGTTTCATTGTGTGTGCGCTATCAGCTAGTGGTGAGGATTAGTGGTGGTATTTCCATAATGATGATATCGTAGGTATGATATCAACACCCTTTTTTTTCATTTTCATATCAGTTCTCAGGGGAGAAGTAGTTGCATTTCAATAAGGGGATTTCTAGATGCTCTCACAACTTTATTAGCATTATTTTACATTTCATCAAGACTGCTACATACCTTCTGTAGATATAATACTATAAGATGGAACTGGGACACAACATCTGTTTGTTAATACATATTATTTGCCAACTTTCTGTAACTGTTTATTATTTATCTACCATACCACTTCCTGTTATCTTGTCCCTGCTTGTTTTCTTCTTCTATAAATTGTCTACTTTTCACTCTTGCCATGTCAAGCCATGACATCATAGTTTAATTCAGCTGTTTCGGCTTCATGGTGAGAGACTGTCTTCATGGAAATACATCTGATTTTGTAATCATGCAGATTCATATTGTGTCCCCAAGATGGACATCAATGAATGTGAACTTGCAAGTTAACACATTATTAAAGTATTATTTAATAAAAAGTCTTACTTCTGTATATATTTGGTAACTATGAGCTAACAACAGACTGGATACAAGTGTGTATCTTCCTGCTGACTCATCGTCTTCTCAAACCTCGCTGGTAATCATTTGGGCCATAAGGTCATAGTGCATGAGGATTATCCGTAGTTATGGGTATATGATAACGGAAAATCATGTTTTTCTTGAACTATCAACCTCCAAAATGCTATTCATCTCTAATCTGGGCGAATAAATCAAAAACAAGGTCAAGATACACAGAGAAGAGCAAATATGAGATTTGAAGTCCAGAAGCTCCCACAGTTTGAGAGTTCACGTCGGTACCGAGGCGCCGACATGAGACTGGACTCGGCCCTCGTCTGCAGCAGAATGCAGAAATCAGCAAACATCCGAGAGATTTGATGTTTTTGATTTCTTTACCGGAGTAGCGGGGTTATTCAGAGAGCTTTTTGAAGAGGGCTGCTAAATGTGGAGCCAGTGTTCATTCTGCTGCACCAGAGCCAGAGGATGTCCGCCACTGGGGACTCTACGTGTGTGTGTGTGTGTGTGTGTGTGTGTGTGTGTGTGTGTGTGTGTGTGTTTCAAAGGGATGCACTGAGCCGCAACCTGGAGCCATTCCAGATTATCCCTCTCTGAGCTCCAATACCCCTGTGTGTGTGGCATACATACAAACACACACACACACACCCACAGCAGCACCCAATGTGAATGGCTCCAAATGAATGGATGAATGGTTTCGACTGATCCTCTTCGGGGCGCATAAGCTCCGTTATGAAATGTGATTGGGTAAAAGTATACTTGTGCATCACCTTACTTAAGATGTTCCTGCATGTAGTACACACACCTGCGGTGACCCTTAGCTGTCAAAGAAATGGATTAAGGAAAAGAAATATGGGCATGAAATGTTATAATGCACCATATTGTGTACATTTGTTTGCATAATTATGTAATTACACTTATACAATTATAATTTAGTTGATGCTAAAATGTTGACATCATTATGTAATTACACTCATACAATTCTAATTTAGTTGATGCTAAAATGTTGACATAATTATGTAGTTACACTTATACAATTCTAATTTAGTTGATGCTAAAATGTTGACATAATTATGTAGTTACACTTATACAAATATAATTCAGTTGATGCTAAAATGTTGACATAATTATGTAATTACACATACAGAAATATAATTTAGTTGATGCTAAAATGTTGACATAATTATGTAGTTACACTTATACAAATATAATTCAGTTGATGCTAAAATGTTGACATAATTATGTAATTACACATACAGAAATATAATTTAGTTGATGCTAAAATGCCATACAGCAACATACATTGCAACCGAGAGGCGGACATACTTGTGGAACTTTTGTGAATGTATTTCATAAGCATCGACTTATTATTAAGTTTGCATGAACGGACCATTTGGCAGGTAACCCTGGAAGCAGGTGAATCCCTCTGGTTATCTGAATGTTACATTATTCCATATCACTTAATACGGTCAAAGAGAGCTGTCAGAATGGGGATAAAGTCAGCTTATTCTTAAAGGCACCCTTCCCTTTAATGCTTACAGTGATAACTGAAGGTCACCCGCTCAGTGGAGCTGCCGTGATAATTGACATTTAGTGATGAAATGCCTCGCACAATGAATGCTAAAGGGGGAACTAATTACTGCCTATCAAAGTGTCAATAGCGTCTTTGGCTCTCTTCTAAATGTCAGTTTTACATTGAAATGCTGGCGGCGCGGCCGGTCATCGACAGAAGGCACTCGCAGGTAGGATGTGACGGACATTAACGGCGGCTCCCACCTCCACGCCGCTGCTCGCCCAGAATTAAAAAAAACATAATTGAATTCTCCGAATGGCCACAGATGGCATCGTTATGTCCCGATGTCCTTCTCGCGGTGAGCTGGCGGCTTTGCCACGAGGATGCACGGCATGTGTGTGGCGCGGGAGGGTCGTCTATTTGGCGGCCACACTTCCTGCCCTCAGCTGCTGCCACTAGCTAGTCACATGACCTCTGTACTGAACTTTAAAAGGATGTCAGACGTCCAAGTCTGGTGTTCACGTTATTTTGTAGTGACGTGTTTTTCTTAAGCTCAACCATGATGTTTTTCCAAAAAGTTGTTTTTGTTTAGTTTTTTCCCTGTATTAGAATGATAACAATGTGGAGTCAGATCTTTCTCTAGCACCGAGGTGACAGGTCTGGCTATGCGTAAAAAATAGGGCCCATTTAATGCAATATGCAGGAATGCTGTTGTGGTTGTTTTTTTATATATATTTTATTTAACGGTATAAAAAATAAATAATTGTCTTTTAAATATCTTCACGTTAAGTTAGTCGTAAGGCCTTTATTGATTTAATTTTTTTTTTAAATCCCAGTGACTTGTGACTCGGTAAAACTGGACCCTGAGAATTAATTCTCCACTGTAAAAAGGAAACTTTTGATTTTGACTTGTGATTGAAAAATAATATAAAAGATAGGACCATGAATATGAACAGGCAAAATCAAGCTTGTGAGGGAAACCAAGAATAGCAACAGCTCCTGTGGACATACGGAGAAACTCAGTTTATAAGGTATGCTCAGTATCTGTTCATAAGACTAGTAATTATCAAATCATTGATAACAGCTTCATCACTGTCATTGGATTAAAGGAATTGAGATTTTATTGGATGTTGATTGGCTAGCATTGATGGAAATAGCCAAAGTTTGACAACTGGTTCAATAACAAATGTCCTCCATCTGTGTTCAACACGCCATCTTTTATTGGAGCAACATAAATTGTAGCATTGTTCTTGAACAAATCCTCTTTAAATCAATTATCGATCTATAATTGTATCCATC